>JAAALK010000289.1:33671320-33961574 GCA_019279435.1 Zizania palustris | reverse complement strand
TGAAATTATCCTAAAACTTATATAACAAACTTCAGAAGATCTAAATAACCTAATGTCACTATATTGATGCCATAAAAACATTAAGGTCATTTTATAACTTTTTACTTCAACTTTAAAAAGGGAGAAATAAAAACCCCCTTAGGAAGAATAATTATATCAAGCTATAAGAATTAAGGAATCTCATTAAAAATTAATCTTAAATGTTTAAGTAACAAAAACCTAAAAGTGAAGACTCTATCTCCTTTACTTAATCCAACATAAACATGTATGTTGTATGGTTGTTTGTTTTGGATTGTTTATTGAATGTTTTATTTACTTTTCCGCATCGAGAAGACTACGACGTCGTCGAAGATCCAGAGATCTATCCCAAGGTTTCACCTTCACCATTCACGGATCAAGGCAAGTCATCGACCCTTCTGTGGAAACAGTTGATCATATTTGAGCCCATGTTTTAATAAACTATCGCTATAACTCATAGGTTAATATTGCATTAGTCAAATATCAAGCCTTACACTTATAATTATTAGATCCCCGTCCTTGTGTGCAAACCCAAGCCATGCTTATTGAGCCTTAACTCCTTGTCACTCTTCAAATATTATATTAGCTAGTGCCCAATGTATCGGCACAACTGCTATAGATAAAAAATAATGAGTCGTAGATAGATGGATTCTGGTATATGAAATACCCCGTTATTCTTGTCTCTGGACTCTGTTGGAGTTGGGTATGTTATAAGTATGGTGGGTTCCGGGTGCAAGCTCGGAAACTGGTTGGTCGCACCCGGGGCACTATAAGGACCGGTCTGCGGGATCTGTTGCAAAGCACTTCCGTACCAACCACAAGTCTAATGGGTAAGTCCTAACTGGAAGTGTGGAACACTCCGTCTCTCGGCACCATAGTGGAGGGGGCAAGGGGCTAGCCTGCGGGCGACTTGTACCAAAGGAGGCTCAAGGGGGGGTATGGTGGGGCACCGACGCGTCGGGACACCATATGAAACCTATAAGAGGGTGCTGTTGAGTCGGGGAAGACCATATGGAAGGTTTTGGCACGAGTTCCCATGAAATGGGTCATCTCATTACACTTCGGTGTAAGTGATGAGTGCGTGCCTTGTGGGTACAGTGGTACATCTCTGATCAGAGTAAATTCAATCTTTTCGAAAAGCCGAGCCCACGGTCAAGGGCGGGTTGTGTGACTACTCGCAGTTAGTTTACAATTGTTTGAAGGTTTGAGTTATTCATGGCATGTAAGGACTGTTGTGCGAGGAGGTGAAACGTACTCCTCGAGTTAGAAGTTGATGATGCATTCACATGTTTACTTTTCCGCACAAATAAATTACTCACATTTAATGCTTTACAAATATGCTGCTTCCGCAAAACTAGCCACTATCTCCCTTGTTATTATCTTGCATTATATTTGCATTCGGTGGCTTGCTGAGTACATCAGTACTCACCCCCGTTGACTTACAACATCAGAGCCCGTCTACTACGAGGAGGATGAAGGTCTGGAGTAGCGACCCAGTCAAGGCGAGACTGGAAGGAGGCGTTCATCTAGGACCCTTTGATTTATTAGTTTCTCTTCATCTTTATTCACTTTGTATTAATACGGTCTACGAACCGTGAATGATTGCTCGTATTTGTACGTGGTCGCATGATGAACGTCTTGTTTTATTGATTTTCTATGGAATTTCAATAAAGTCCTGATTTATTAAATCGGGGCGCGACAAGATGGTATCAGAGCCGACTTGACTGTAGGAAGCCAAACAGACCTGACCTTAGGACTTATATATATATTCACTATATTTTACAAAAGATTACTTATCCTCTCACCTTCTGAGATTTTTCACAAAAATTTTCTCTCTTTTGTAGATGCCGATTCATACCATGAGCGGGACTCTTCGTGACGAGGCCGGATTCATCCGCGAGCTTCGCGTGCTCGTCGACTTCTTGGGGTTTCCCCATGAGCCTGCGTTCCACGGGATCTTTCCCGATGCGAACGAGAGCTACTGCGAGGTCACGGTTGTTATCCGCCCCTCCTCCACGCAGCCACCCTTCTACACCCATGGAGTCGGAGGACCTTCCTTCGTGGTGGCCAGCCAGCGCGCCGCTCTTCAGGCCCTCGCTGAGCTTCGACTAGTCTACGACTGCCACCTTCGCGACACCATCTACCGCTTCATGCCCATGCGCACACCCGGGAGTCACCGCAGCATCTACATCAACTCCCTCCCTCAGGACAACTCCGCCATCGCCCGCACCATGAGACTCTTGGAGGCTATGGACAACCTTCACACGGAGGCCGTCCTCGACGCAGATAGCCAACACGACACCATCGACTTCTACCGCCACTCGTCAGAGAACCTGGCCCGCGAAAATGCTGAGCTCCGTCGACAAGTCCAGCAGAACCCCCAGCTGACTCTTGAGGTAGAGGAGTTGAGGCGTCAGAACGAGCTTCTACGCCAAGGCACCATAATCAACACCCAGCTCCGCCAACAGCTCAAGGAACTAAAGAAGGACATTGAGGAGATCGCACCTCTTCCGCCTCGCAAGAAGAAACCCCTTCGGATCCCCACAGTGAAGCCCAAGAGGATCTCCCACAGTGCTCTACCCGCCGGACCGTCAAGTTCCTCGACCCCGACCGTTTCCCGCGAGCCCGTGATCGAGTCGTCCCCTGAGCTACCGTAGACGTAGTTTTACGCTTGATTGTTTTCTTTTACTTGTTTGTATGGCCACTCATGTCAGATATAAGACATGAGTGAAGAAAATAAATAAAAGAAAATAAATGTAATCGCAAGAACGATACATTTTGAAATAAAGCTTAAAATCATTTTCCCTCTTCCTCCTAGACCCTTAATCTCAATCTAAAGAAGAGAATCTATCTCTAAGTTTTAACTCCATATGATTCGTTCGTCGCCGTTCTGCGAGATCAACTCCAATCATGGAGTTAAGACAAGTTGTCAAGAAAGCCCTAACCTAGCCAAACTCACTCCATGAAAATGTAGACTTGAAGCCTATCTTTAACCTTCCACTTCTAGCCTTTCCGAATCTCGGGACGAGATTCTTGTTAAGGAAGTTAGGATTGTAACACCTCGATTTATGGGAGGCATTAAAATAAAATTCCCCCTTAATAAATAAATTTCAAGAAAAGGATTTAGTATAAATCAAGAAAGAAGAAAGCTAAAATATGGGCCTAAAAATTTCATTTAAAATTAGCTAGAGTATTTTTCCTAAAAATTCTCCTAAGCATCAGATTGTGTTCCAAAATTTTTTCTGGAATTTTGGTACCAAGGAATTCAATAAGAAATAATCAACATCACTTCATCTTAAACCTCTAACACTAATAGAATATATTACAACATGAATAAAATACATGATAAATCATTTATATTAAAAATGATATAGGGCATGAGTATGAAAGTAATAAGGGACTAACATAAAGCATCTAGGTCAAATTATCCAGTAACCATTTCCCCTTAATGACGACACCTCCTTTTTGAACCCTTCAACTTCAGGATGGCCAATAACCAAGAATCAGAAGCTCCACACGATGGAAACACCTCGAGCAATCTGCCTCAGTGGGGTGCACCTGTACCTCAGCAGACCACTGTTGTCTATCATCCCACACTTGCGGAGGTAATGACAAAACAGAATCAACTGATCGCCACGCTGCTTACCCAGATGCAACAACTACAAAAACAGATGCAAGAGCAGCAGGCACAGTTGTTCCGTCTCCAACAACACCAACACGAGCTCTCCCTTCAACTAATCTACGGGGACTTCGCCAACTTTCAAAGATTGGTGAACGAAGCAATTATACCAGAAACCAGAGTGATTCCATCTCAAGCCCCAACCCCTGCCAAGCCACGAACCACCCTTGGAGGACCAAGCACAGACATCCCACCCCAAGCACCGCCAGCCGGAAGGACACCAGTACCAACTACCGGATACAAGAGGGACAGGAACGGCAAGCCAATTGTGTGCTACAACTGTCGCCAAGGAGGACACTACGCCAACAACTGCCCCTACCCCAAGCGAGTGCCATCCTCCATCCCAAATCCAGAGAAACATACGCCAGATCACCACAAAGGGAAACCAGATACAACCAAAGACACTCCCAATTTGATCTCAACCAACCCGGATCCAGAGATCACTTTGCCTACTTCTGATGTAACTCCTCCTCCTAACCCAGAGCACCAGTAGAACTCAGTCCCTTAAGTTTTCCCGAGGTTCGCTACGAATCTCGAGGACGAGATTCTCTGTAAGGGGGATAGGATTGTAACAGCCCCAAAATTAAAAGGGAATAAAATAAAGGAAAAATAATATTAAATGAATTTGTGAATTTTGTTATTAAAGAAAATCCTAAAAGAGCCCTATTAAAACCAAACAGAGACAAATATCCAAAATTTGGACTTGAAAATTTTATGGGATAAACTAGAGGCCAAGAAATATTTTTGAGAATTTTTACAAAATTTTAGCAACAGTTCTTCAAGCCTTAAACAAATAAACCAATTTCAGGAATTATTTTAAACAGAAAAACAATTTTAAGTGTTAATGGGCCGCAACCCCGCATTCCCCACCCAGAGCCTTTCGGCCGGCCCAGTCCTGCCTCTCTCGCTGACAGGCGGGGCCAACCTGTCGGCGCCAACCCCTTCTCTCCTCTCCCGCGCCTCGACCGGCCCCACTTGGCAGCCGCACCCCGCGCCCCGGCCTCTGCCATCGATGGCCCATTCGTCAGCGCCGAAGCCCTCTCCCTCTCGCTGCCAGCCGGTCCCGCTTGTCAGCCCCTTTCTCTGTTGATCACAGCCACTGACAGGTGGGGGCCACCTGTCAGGACCATCTTCTTCCTCGGAAGGGGATCTCTCCCCTTCCATTCTTAGCCGGCGCCCCCCCTTCCATTTTTTAGCCGCCGGCCGGCCGGATCCGCCAAATCGCGCACGGGATCCTTTTCCCCTCTCGCCGGAGATCCCATTCCCCCTAGAATCAACGCGTCTCCCCCATTTTTGGCAAGGATCCGAGAGCTTGGAAAGCTCACCGGAGCAAGCTTCGAACCCCCTCGGATCCCCTTTGATCTCCTGCCATTCCTCGACGCCGGCAAGCCCTATAAAAGGCCTCCTACCCTCGCCGCAACCGAATCACACCACTAGAGCCTGGTCATCACAAATCTCGACGGCCGCCACCCCTTTTTAGGGTTTTCCCCTGTTTCCCCTCCGGCAGCCGATCGCCGGCGCACCGTGACACCGACGCCCTCGCAAAGGCCACCGTCGGGACCACCGTTGCCCCTGCTCCCTCGGCCTCGCCCCCATTCACGTTCCTCGCCGCCGGATCGCCGTCGTCACCGTCGACCCGAAGGTTTCTCCCGCCTCTGCTCGCCGCCGATCGTCGCCACTGCCTCGACGTCGTCGCCACCGGTATGCTTGAAGCCACCTTGCTCTTCTGATTCCATTTTGGCCTTATCCCTGCCGGAAGCCCCCTCCGCCGCTAGGGATCGCTCGCCGCCGCTCGGCCGGAGTCGGAGACGAAGGTCTTGTTCTCCCCGTGCCGCGAGCGTGCCGGACGAAACCCTAGCCGTGCGATATGGATCGAGTGGCGCAGATTAAAACACCACAGGATCTAATCTGGGCCCTCGGTTCTAACCGAACCGGTATGGGCTCATCTGAGCCGTCGGTTTTGGTTTAAACACCTCCGCATCGCACCCGCCCGTTGGATCTTGATCCTGCGGTTCTGATCGCTCCGGCTCACGCGCGCAGTCGCTGGTCCACCGTGGGCCTGGCTCACCGTGGACCAGGGACTGTTTTCTGGTTTAAAAATAATTCAGAAAAATAGTTTAAACTTCCAAAATTCATATCTTGCTCAAATTAACTCCAAATTTCACCATTTTAATCCTGGAAAATTTGTCTCTTCATTCTCTGCACACTTATGCAATAAAAATAATATGTTTATTTGGCACATAATGATCTTATTAAATAATAAAGAAAAGTCCCCTTTAGGAATTAATTAATATTTCAATAAAATAATTCAGATAAACCCTTAAAAATTTATAAAGTAATATCAGAAGATATAATGGCTCTATTTCACTGTTATTAACACAATAAAAATGGAATGACCATGTTGTCCATGACATTTTGTTAAATAACATTCCTAAGACCCCTTTTAGGATTTAATTAATATTCCAATTAAATAATTCAGAAAAACTCTTAACAATTTATATACTAATTTTAGATGATCTATTAACTCCAGTACACTGTTTATAAGCCAATAAAAATATAATAATTCATTTTGCTCATTTTAATTTACTAACCACCATTTCCAAGACCCTTTAAAATAAATGATTAATTCATATAAAGGAAATACAACACCCTACAAAAATACTATGAAAAACTATATAATAAATTCAGAGGACTTCATGACTTTGTTCTACTGTTTTAATGCAACAAAAATAAACATGTTCACTATGCCCACTTTAATCTATTAACTAATATTGCAAAAGCCCTTGTAGGATAAATTAAGTAATTCATATAATAAAAGTTAAACACTTTATAAAAATGTCATGACAACTTATATAATAACTTCAGAAAACCTAACCACTTGAGTTCACTATTTTTAATAAAAATAGAATATTCGTCTTGTCCACTTTATTCCACTAAATAATATTGCAAAGGCCCTTTTAGGACATTTAATTAAGGCATTTAAGAAGAAGTCAACCTTTTATGAAATTATCCTAAAACTTATATAACAAACTTCAGAAGATCTAAATAACCTAATGTCACTATATTGATGCCATAAAAACATTAAGGTCATTTTATAACTTTTTACTTCAACTTTAAAAAGGGAGAAATAAAACCCCCTTAGGAAGAATAATTATATCAAGCTATAAGAATTAAGGAATCTCATTAAAAATTAATCTTAAATGTTTAAGTAACAAAAACCTAAAAGTGAAGACTCTATCTCCTTTACTTAATCCAACATAAACATGTATGTTGTATGGTTGTTTGTTTTGGATTGTTTATTGAATGTTTTATTTACTTTTCCGCATCGAGAAGACTACGACGTCGTCGAAGATCCAGAGATCTATCCCAAGGTTTCACCTTCACCATTCACGGATCAAGGCAAGTCATCGACCCTTCTGTGGAAACAGTTGATCATATTTGAGCCCATGTTTTAATAAACTATCGCTATAACTCATAGGTTAATATTGCATTAGTCAAATATCAAGCCTTACACTTATAATTATTAGATCCCCATCCTTGTGTGCAAACCCAAGCCATGCTTATTGAGCCTTAACTCCTTGTCACTCTTCAAATATTATATTAGCTAGTGCCCAATGTATCGGCACAACTGCTATAGATAAAAAAATAATGAGTCGTAGATAGATGGATTCTGGTATATGAAATACCCCGTTATTCTTGTCTCTGGACTCTGTTGGAGTTGGGTATGTTATAAGTATGGTGGGTTCCGGGTGCAAGCTCGGAAACTGGTTGGTCGCACCCGGGGCACTATAAGGACCGGTCTGCGGGATCTGTTGCAAAGCACTTCCGTACCAACCACAAGTCTAATGGGTAAGTCCTAACTGGAAGTGTGGAACACTCCGTCTCTCGGCACCATAGTGGAGGGGGCAAGGGGCTAGCCTGCGGGCGACTTGTACCAAAGGAGGCTCAAGGGGGGGTATGGTGGGGCACCGACGCGTCGGGACACCATATGAAACCTATAAGAGGGTGCTGTTGAGTCGGGGAAGACCATATGGAAGGTTTTGGCACGAGTTCCCGTGAAATGGGTCATCTCATTACACTTCGGTGTAAGTGATGAGTGCGTGCCTTGTGGGTACAGTGGTACATCTCTGATCAGAGTAAATTCAATCTTTTCGAAAAGCCGAGCCCACGGTCAAGGGCGGGTTGTGTGACTACTCGCAGTTAGTTTACAATTGTTTGAAGGTTTGAGTTATTCATGGCATGTAAGGACTGTTGTGCGAGGAGGTGAAACGTACTCCTCGAGTTAGAAGTTGATGATGCATTCACATGTTTACTTTTCCGCACAAATAAATTACTCACATTTAATGCTTTACAAATATGCTGCTTCCGCAAAACTAGCCACTATCTCCCTTGTTATTATCTTGCATTATATTTGCATTCGGTGGCTTGCTGAGTACATCAGTACTCACCCCGTTGACTTACAACATCAGAGCCCGTCTACTACGAGGAGGATGAAGGTCTGGAGTAGCGACCCAGTCAAGGCGAGACTGGAAGGAGGCGTTCATCTAGGACCCTTTGATTTATTAGTTTCTCTTCATCTTTATTCACTTTTGTATTAATACGGTCTACGAACCGTGAATGATTGCTCGTATTTGTACGTGGTCGCATGATGAACGTCTTGTTTTATTGATTTTCTATGGAATTTCAATAAAGTCCTGATTTATTAAATCGGGGCGCGACAACATTCAATATGGGACTAAAAGTTTTAGTGCACCGTAGCATTATTGTGGGCCTTTGCATTTAACATATTATTGAATAAATCAAAATGGGACAAGCCCATGTATATCCAACAATCCCCACCAATGCGAAGCCACGAAATGCTCTCGTCTTTCAAGTGTTTAATATACCAGTGTTGACACAGAAATGTGCCCCCACACTTGGGTCAGTTCGACGATCCAAAAGTGCACGGATACTTAGGGACAAGCCTAAGCGTGACGTGGCACCGACGTCGCGTTCCGACTACCCTTAATAGTGATAAGGGGGTGGAGTCGCCAGGCAACCAGATTACACAAAATAATCCAATTATCCGAAAGAAATAGATTAAACAGAATAAAATCAGCAAACCAGTCGGAGCCCATCTGGTTCGAAGTCTGTTGCAAAGGGTGCGCCGAAGGGTACCTTCGGCGTCTGGTGCGAAGTACTCCGACGAAGGGTGCTTCGACGTTCGGACTGATTCGGCCGAAGGTGGACTCCGAACGGATCTAGACGCGATGATCACCTCCGAACAGCGGGGTTCGGCGTGAGATATCCGATATAGCAAATTACAGAATAGTGACGCGAGGGCCACACGCGAGTGCACCTTCGTCCGACGCGAAGTATGGTCGTGGTGAAGCCTGTCGCGATGAAGTATGCTGGCGAAGCTTGTTGTCGAAGCCTGCGGTCTTGTCGAAGGGTGCCTGATGACCTCCGGAACCGACCTCTCAGCTTCGGACACCTTCGGCAAAGGGGGCTCCGGACGTGCGAACTTGCAACAGAGACGATGCGAAGTACCAATTCGGCCCGAGGACCGAATTTTGCTAAGTGTTGCACTAGTAGTGAAGGTAGCAATCTGTTACGCATATTAGCGTATACTTCACAGGTGAAGTACCAAGACGATAGCAATCTGTTACGTAGATTAACATATACTTCATAGGCAAAGTAACAAGGGTTACCATTGTTCTGAAGTGGCCGGCAGAGGGCTTCCAGGCAAACCCACGAAGAGGTACAGGAAAGTAAAGATAAAATAAATGCGATCAAAGCATGGGCTTTGGTTTGGTTTGAGTTGGGGGGGCCTCCACGCCGGTCATGCCTCTCTATTTATAGGGGGTTAACTCCTAATCTAATCTGCTATTAATCCGGCCAGATAGAGGTAGAGATTGAGCTAGAAACGCGTACAACTCTACCTCTGCCGAGGTGGGCTTCGGCCAGGCCCGTCGAAGCCTGCTCTTCGGGCCGAAGCTTCAGTAGCGTGGGCTTCGGCCAAGCCCGTCGAGGCTTGCTCCTCGGGCCGAAGCTTCAGCAGCGTGGGCCTCCGAAGGCTTCTGAAGCTTCGGCAGCGTGGGCCTCCGAAGGCTTCCTGACCGAAGACTGTGGGCTGGCCAGAGGCTTTCGGAGCCCATATCCTAATGGACCTCCGGCCCTGTGGGGCTTCGGCCTGACTCCATCGAGGCCTTCTCCTTGGGCCGAAGCTTCGGCAGCGTGGGCCTCCGAAGGCTTCCCGGCTGAAGCCCACGGGCTGGCTAGAGGCTTTTGGAGCCCATAGCTCAATGGACTTTGGCCCTATAGGGCTTCGAACGGACCCTGGACATGTGTATTTTTGGCCCAAATCACCAAAATTAATATTTTGACAATCTAGCCATTTTTTTCTATCAACAACCAGTGTTTCGGTGGAGACGGTTAAGTTGAACATCCACCTAGAGCAAAGACTACACTTATTCACAACTGTATAATGGACTATGCCTTGAATTGACAGTTTTGTGTGTAATAAGTTTCATCCAAGTCATTTACTGATACTAGGTTGCCAAACACATCCCCTCTGGTTGGAGCATATAAGTCACACTCTTGGGCCTTTTATGAGTATCTAGAGATTGCTCAGATCTCATAAACTGTGACTAGCAGTTGAACTCATATAGGTGTGTTCCTCAAAAATGTTCTGTAGGACAACATCTTTGCTTCAACAAGCCACTTGGAACACATTAAGGTGAAAACACCAACCTGCCATACAGCTAGGAAAGAAATACATCTGAAATGGACCTTGTTAAGGGTCTTTCCTCTCAGTCTATCACTAGCTTGTTTCACCATTCTAATTCACAGGATCTCCGATCACAAAGAATAGGTTACCACCATGATAGACTTCAAGTAGGTATCAAGCCCATATCACTCGATGCAATATCTATCACATTGCGTGACAGTCCCTTAGTAAATTGATCTGCCAGATTTTTAGACGTATGGACATAGTCCAACGCTATCACTCCGGAGTTTCTCATTTTTCTGACAGATTTCAAACGCCTCTTTATGTGCCTAGTCGACTTCATGTTATCCTTAGAACTGTTCACCTTAATAATCACGGTCTAATTATCATAGTTCATAGAAATAGTCGTCACGGGTTTTTCAACCACCGGTAAATCCATAAGGAGTTCACGAAGCCACTCAGCCTCAACCGAGGTGGTGTCCAACGCTGTGAGTTCTGCTTCCATAGTTGACCTCGTTAAAATGGTCTGCTTGCAAGACTTCTAGGAAACAACACCACCACCTAGTGAGAACACATATGCACTTGTGGCATATATCTCATCAGCATCAGATATCCAGTTTGCATCACAATAACCCTCCAGTACCCTCGGGTACCCGGTATAGTGAATGCCAAAGCTCATTGTCCCTTTTAGATAGCACAATACTCTCAAGAGCACGCCAATGATCATCTCCTGGATTTGACACAAACCGGCTGAGTTTGCTCACAGCAAACGAGATGTCAGGCCTCGTAGCGCTAGCCAAATACATGAGCGAACCAATTATTTGGGAATATTTTAATTGATCCTTAGCTATTCTCCGATTTTTCCTCAATTTCTTGCTAGGATCATAAGGCATAGGAGCAGGTTCACATTCACTAAATCCAAAGCGACTCAAAACCTTTTCCACATAATGGGACTGCACAAGTGTGATATGCTGCTTATGTTTAAGTTTCCAAAAAAACTAACAATTTGATATCTAAATTATTATTATGTTCTATAAAAACTTGATCAAACTTAAGATAATTTGACTTATAAAAAGTTAGTAAATAGGTAACATATATCATATATGAATGCAACAATATATATATCACTATGGAAAAACCCAAATTCACCGAGTGTCAAAAACTTTGCCGAGTGCAATATTTTGGGAAGTCGGCAAACTATAAACACTCAGCAAAACAATTATTTGCCGAGTATTTTTTGAAAACGCGGTCGGCAAAAAATGATACTAACGGAAGTCACGACAACATGCCTGGGTGGGCAAAAACAATTCTGGGTTTGTCGAGTGGTGTTTTGAAAAAAAAGCTTAGCAAAGATAGTGAGTTTGCCAAGTGTGTTACCACCACATAAATTAAAATAGGTCAAATTTGAACTGTAAGTGCATCAAATAGTGAAACATATTTTATAGAAAAATCATATCAATATTTTTCAGACTATTTTAAGTTCTTATCTACTAAATTGAAATAAAACTTTAAAAATCTAAGTTGTAACACTTGGCAACGTGTAGCTTAATGGTTTTTTAATTCTCAAAAAATCAAATGAAGTTTGGAAAATACAAGACAAGTTATGGTGTTATGATATGATTTGTAGATGATGTGATAAAAATTTAAAAATATTTGCAGAAATTCGTAATGTACGATGTTCAAAAATTCAAGATTCTCCTAGTACAAATTTGGATTTTAAAAAGGAATGACATGGATTTGAAAGCAAATCGACAGTTAAATCTTCATTTCAATATGAAATTTTTTATACATTCAAAATACATCATATCTTGTCTCATGAAAAATTTGTATTTTTTAGGTCAGCTAGCTATTTTTATTTATTTAATTATATTTTTAGTATTTAAATTGAAACATGTCAAAATTTAACTACAAGTGCATGAAATAATGAAATAAATTATACCCAAAAATCATATTCATATTTTTGAGTCTATTTTTAGGCTTTACACACTAAATTTGAAAAATTTTCACAAAATTTGGCAAGAAAAAGAATGAAAAGCACATAAGACAAAAAATTTTAAAATGAAATTTTTTTATAGAGTGTCAAATTTTAGTCACTCGGCAAAAAATTTAGGGTTTTCCGAGTGTCTCCGATTTGGCACCCGATGAACCTTTTTTCCGCAAACGGTGACAAAATTTCAAAATTTTCGCAATGTGCACCACTCTCTCTCATCTTTAAATGTGCACAACTCTCTCTCTCATCTCCTCCTCCCTCCCCACAGTTCTCTCTTCACCGTCGGTGCTAGCTTCACCATCATCATCGTTCCTTGCCACGGGCAGCACTGCACCTCGCCGTGGCCAACGTCACGCCTCCCCTTCACCGCGCCTCGCCTCGCCGTGGCCAGTGTTGTACCTCCCCTTCGTCGCACCTGACCTAGCCACGGTTGGCGCCGCACCTCCCCATCATTGTGTTCTTCCATCGGCATGGTGCCTCCTCTCCGTCACCGCTCCCCACCTTTGGTTCTATCACTACAACAAAACAGGGAACTTCCATCGGCCAAAACCGACGGAAGTTAGCCCTTTCCCGACGGAAGAAGCTAACTTCCGTCTAACTTCCGTCGGCTTGACGTGGCCGACGGAAGTTAGCCCCGAACTCCGCCATGTCAGCAGGAGGCGCTAACTTCCGTCGGCCAGCCTGACCGATGAAAGTTAGGAGCAGCTAACTTCCGTCGGCTTTGGCCCTAGCCGACAGAAGTTAGCCTTTCTGCCCACGTGGCCGAAACCAGCTAACTTCCGTCGGCTATGGTAAAAGCCGACGGAAGTTAGCTGGTATTTTTTTTGTTTTTTCCTGGTTCCCCTACTCACACTCACATCCAACCACAATTTTAATCACATTCACAATACACATCTAAATTCACATTTCACATCTAAAATCACATTAAAACTTCACATATAACATCCAAAATCACATCTCACATCCAAAACTTCACACATCACATCCAAAATCACACAACACAACTTAATTCACATTCAAAGTCACAATACACATCCGCATTCACATATACCATTCAAATTCACATACAAAGTCACATAACACATCGAGATTCACACTACACATCCATACTCACTAATCACCCACATTTGGGTCGTGGGTGCCGCCGCTGCCTCCCGCTTCACCCACATTTGGGTCGTGGGTGCCGCCGCTGCCTCCCGCTTCATCCACATTTGCCCGAGAGGCTCCATTCTGGCCAGGCGTACGGAAAGTCTGAAGAAATAGACAAAATTAGAGAACGAATTAACTCAACTACTCTTCTAAAAACTAACTTAAGTATCTGAAGTAATGATATGTCAGGAGGTACCTCAGGTGATGTAGAATATAATGGTGGTGGCGGGGGAGGTAGTGGTTGGAAATTGGACATGTCAAATCCACCATGCTGCTGGGCTAGTTGCTACACATGTTGTAATGAAATCAGTTAGTTCTAAACCTATTTCTGAATACTTTTTAACTACAACACTCCAAACTAAACTTACTTGGATCATCGCCTGCTGTTGTGCTAAGCAGGCGGTATAGTACTCGTCGCGCCGCCTCATTTCCTGCCTCATTTCCTCCCTCACCCGATCCACCTCCGGGGTTTCTGAAGAGCGACGACGACTGGAGCCAACTCCGACGGAGCTCTGCGACGACTGAGCTGACTTCTGAGCTCTCACCGCTCTCGAGTCAATAACTCCATTGAACATGGAGTACCTGCAACATTGAATGAGTTAGTTACCATCACAATACCATACACAAAACATTAATAAAAACATTGTCTCACCATCCATGGCTTTTGCCACCTCCGCTGGAGTACACGGCCATTTGGTCGATAGGTTCTCTCCGCCAATCATAGTCCTCTCCATGGAGTCGAACCATGTGTTCACCATACTGCGCCTGCAAAAAACATAAATTCATATTTCATACAAAATGAAGGTGGAAGGTTGTATGGAATAGCAAACATAGGCCAACAAGAGTACGACGATGCCGTTACATTGAAAGGCGTGAATCCATCAGTTGCCAACCCGATGCGAACATTCCTTGCATCACTAGCAAAGTCTGCATGAAAATCATCTAGAGCCTTCCATGCCGCACCATCAGATGGGTGCACCATTACTTGATTATTCTCACGTACACCTTCTTTATGCCATCGCATATGTCTAGCGGTTTTCTTTGAGAGAAACATTCATTCAATCAAGAATGCATCATGCATAAGTACCACGGGCCTATGTCTATAGGAAAAGATAGGTCCTAAACCCACCCAAGAGTGACCGACAAAACGTGGTATTTATGACGAGCCATGAGTCCGAACGAAATTTCAGCAGCATAACCCCATTGTTCTCCAATTGCACGCCTGGTAGTGGTGCAATGGAGAACAACAAGGTTATGTTACTGAAATCCCATTCGGACTCATGACTCATCACAAAACCACGCTCTGTCGCCCACTCTGAGGCTGTCCAAAAAGGGACAATTCCAGACCTACACATCTCACACGCATGACACGTGTGAGACATGTTGGTCCGAAACGGGTGACGCATAGGTTTCGTTACACTATCTACGTTGTTGTCAAATAAAAAATTGCATACGAAAAGAAATATATATAATAAAAGTATATATATATATATATATATATATAATATACTAATCACCGTAATGAAATCATCAACAAACCACAAATTAACACAAGAATATAATTAATAGCACATATATATTAAAATTTTACCACACAACCCATTTGAATTTCAGCTCATTTAAAGCCCATTTCTAAACCCTAACTTCTCCCCACTACCTCTCTCTCTCAACCCCCTCTCCAGCCGCCACACTTGATCTCCTCTCCCTCCTATTCTCTCCCCCATTTTCTACACTAGTGCATTGGGTGGCCAGATCTGACCTCGCCATGTCCTCGCCACGCCCTCGACATGCCCTCGCCGCGGCCCCATTGCACCCTCGCCATGCCCTATCGAGCCCTCGCCGCGCCATCGCCGCGAGGGAGGGGGAGAGGATTAGAGAGGCAGAAAGGAGAGAGGTGCCACGGGGAGGGGTAGTAGAGGCGGCGGTGGCACAAGGGGAAGGGGTAGCAGAGGCGGCGACATGGCGCACGGGGAAGGGTAGCAGAGGCGGCGACCGGCGGCGCAAGGGGAGGCGTAGCAGAGGCGGCGACCGGCGGCGCAAGGGGAGGGGTAGCAGAGGCGGCGGTTGGCAACGCAAGGGGAGGGGTAGCAGAGGCGGCGGCCAGCGGCGCAAGGGGCAGAGGTGGCGGCGCAAGTGGAAGGGGAGGTAGAGAGTCGACTCAGTCGAGACTCGAGAGGGGGCTAGCTAGGGTGACGCATCAATGATAAATGCAGAGTCCAGATGATAGAGTTACGGAAATTAAGGGTGTGCTTGATTCGTTGCAAAATAACATGAGTTTATTTTTCATTAGCAATACTTCAAATCTTTTTCTCCTAAATCATGTATCCAATTTACAATATAACTACACCATTTATTCATTACATTTAAATCTACAAAACACGATTTTGGGTGATTATATTTTGATGAAAAAAGTATATATAACAAGCGGCTCATACTAATTCTAACTTATATCATTCAACAAGCAAATTAGCTCGTACTATCCACTAACAAAGATCATCGAATAGCTAGAATTATGGATCATTAATTCAATCCTATCCACGATACAATAGTACAAGTAACAAGTGGCCATGCATCTGACCTGAGGCGGTGAGGTGGTGGCGACGGGGTGCCGGGATGGACGACGGTGGTCACCGGCGTGTGCGGTGGCCGGCGGCCGGGGGCATGGCGGCGGCGGGGCACCGACGGGCGGCGGGGGCGGGGGCATGCATGGGCGGTGGCTGGTGGCCGGGAGAACGGCGGCGGGGCACCGGCGAGGGCGGCCTGTGGCGGTGGGCGGCGGTGGCAGGAGGCGGCGGCGGCGTCTGGCGGGTGGGCGGCGGCCGGCGCGGTGGCGCGGGGCGCCGGAGGTGGGTGGTGGCATGGGCGCGAGGCGGGCGGCCGCGTGGGCCGGGGCGGCGGTCAGCGGTGGTTGGCCGGGGCGGTGGGCGGGCGGCGGCCGGCGCGGTGGCGCGAGGCGCCAGATTGGAGGTGGGCGGTGGCGCGGGCTCGAGGCGGGCGGCGGGAGGCGGGTGGGCGGCGGCGGCAGGAGGCGGCGGCGTGCAGTGGGCACGTACATGGATTAGGTCTCCCTATACGCGCGCGCGGGGTTGGGGATTATATCCCTTAACTTTTGTTGGCCACCATTAAAGCCGATGGTGGCCGACGGAAGTTAAGGGATATGTATCGGCCCGGACCACAGACACGTTAACTTCCGTCGGCCACAGGTAAAAGCCGACGGAAGTTATTTTAACTTCCGTCGGCTTTTCGAAAAGCCGACGGAAGTTAAATTGGCCGACGAAAAGTTTCTGTTTTGTTGTAGTGTATGCACATCATCGCTCATCGCCGCGTCCCACCTTGGCGCAATGGCATTGCACCGCGCTGTGCCCCAGCGCCCTGCCCCGCCCAATCCCAATGCCCCCGTGGTGCCGTGCTGCGCCCAACCCTAGTGCCCCATGGTGCCCCACCCCACTCCACGCCTAGGCGTGGTGTGCCATCGCTGCGTGCCATACCATGCCGTGTTGTCGCCTCGCCACGCCTACCAAGTGTTCGACGAAATAGTGTCGCGCATGTCCTTTTTTATTTTTTCTTTGTCAAGGTTCACATTTTGACACTCGACAAACCCGTGTTATGTTCATGAACGCATCGTGAAGTCACTTTTTTCACCGAGTGTCATGTATGGCACTTGGCGAAGGGTTCGCCGAGTGCCCAACGAAAAATATTCGGCTAACCTTTGTTCGCCGAGGTGATTTTTCATGAGTACCGTTCATCGAGTGCAACACTCGGCAAACCCTTTGCCTAGTGTTTTTTCGGTTCACTGAGTGTCACCAATGTTTTCCCAGTGTGTGTGTCTATGTATATATAGAATCACAAGTTTTTAATTTACCCCACTTCAAAGGCATTGCCTCAAGTCGAAGCATTTCTGTTTCCCACATTTTCTACAAAAAACTGAGGATTTTCAGTTTGTCTGTCAAAAATAATGGGACCAGATGAGAGCCAAGATTAGACTGGGACCAATATAATATAGCAAGCAGAAAGTAATAATTAATCAGCATTTAAAAATATTAAGAAAATTCTGGCAGCCAAGAACACAATAAAGGATTTCAAAGCACATGAGATCCATTCAATTCTTCAAAGAGCTGTCTAGCCCCTTCAGGTAGTGAAGCACACACATGAAACATTTAATTAATGGTTAGTTATCATTTAATTAATCAGCTGAAAATATATTACTATCACGCGCGATATATGTTATGATGCTACTTTTGATATTTATTTTGCAGATTGGTTTCTGTAGACCGTTGCAATGAATGAATGATGTTGTCATTAGGGGCATGCAGCACTCTCTCTAATTAGCTAGTTAATCCGGTGATCAGGAGAGCATGATTATCTCACAAAGTATTGTACCACCTAACCTAATCAATGTTTTCATGTGCAAAAGTATATATCCCAAACACTAATTGAGTGTAAACACATTAGGCTCCGTGAATTGACAGAACAAGCTAGGTAAGATTTCCTTTCCCTTTTGTAGATTAGGCCAAAATTAAACAAAATTAAATCGTATTTTCCCGGTTCTTTAATTTTTCCCTTCCACTGGTTTTCTTTTTATTGGTAAATTGGGTTCAAGTTTTCAATTCTTTACCCCCTAATGCAACCCGCCCCATTTAGGGCCTGTTTGGTTAGGAGGGGATTGGAAGGGATTAAGGGCCTGTTTGGGAACCCCAAATCTCGGCCCATTCCCAAACAAGCCCTAAGGGGGATTGGAGGGGATTGTAGTATAAATCCCCTCCAATCCCTCACAATCCCCCTCAATCCCCTTCCCCAAAAGGATTAAACGAACAACCCCTTATTAATTTACATCCCTAATCTCTTTCAAGCTCAGGCCCAACTCCACTGAATCCAAACAACTTAATTACGCACAACAACACCACTCTCAGGCCAAATTAGCACCAGAAAACTGATGAAACGAACGCAGAATTGAATTAGATTATTGTGCAAAAGTGTACACTGGCATCGCAAAAGAGTAAAAGATTGAATCTTTATCAACCAAATTAAGTAGGGTTAATTGCATCGATGCCGTTATTTTATGAATCATAAGAAATATTATTACTATTTCACTATTTGTCTCTATGACATTATTATTTACTAATTCGTTCCAGCATACCATTCTATACACCTATGACAGTTATGGGCCCACATGCGGGCACCAAACATTTTGTATTGCTGACATTGCCCTTGCCCCTGCACTGTTCATCTTCCTTATGCGCTAGCTAGCTTGTCATCGGCGATCACCGTATGTCCTCTCCATCTGCGGGTGTTGAGGGAATAAGTTTTCCCTTAAACAGGAGACAAATGATATCAGCCTCCGTAGGCCTCTGGCCTGGAGCCTGACACTGTCGAAGTAGATCCCTCCCGCCGAAGTTATTTCTAAGTAGCAATTAGTCCAAGCCTCCGGGCTCCCTTCGGAGTCCTCCGGAGCCAAGCCTTCGGGCTCCGTTCGGAGCCCTCCGGAGTCAAGCCTCCAGGCTTCCTTCGGGGTTCCTCAGAGTTAGCCTCCGGACCCCCTCTGGTCCCTTTCGAATCTAAGTCTCTGAGAGTCCATTCGGAGTTCAGTTCGGAGCGTACTTCGAAGTTCACCTCGAAGTGCCCTTCGAAGCCTTTGACGCAGTCTCCGTCCGAAGAGCTCTGGCCACTACTTTGAGCCAGGAAAATATCTCAACTCCGCTACAGTGTAAAGCCATATCAGGGTCCCCACTGCCCCTAGTATGTCGTTTAGCTGTTCTGTAAAGCTGTAAAGCTGTTTGTACAGTAGTTTAGTCTTTTCACTTCTTGCCCCTATAAGGCCTATGACCTGTAGAGGGCATTTAGGTCTTTTCCTTTGGCTTGCATGCCTATAAAAGCAGGGCCATGCCCTTGTAATAGCCAGATCGATTAGATCCGATAGAGGCAAAACTATGCCCAATCCACTGTAGACTGGACATAGGGCTATTATCCCTTCGGGGAGGCCTGAACCAGTATAAATCCTTTCTTCTTCTGAGAGAACCCTTCGAGGTTCATTCTATATACCATATACACACAAAACCTTCTGTAGCTAACGCAATTGCTACAACAGTTGGCACCATCCGTGGGGAACCTAGTACTAAAAGCTAAGTTCTCTGCTGATGTCTGTATCTCGAAGTGCGCTTGAGGGGGGAGCTTTAGAGTTTTTTAGCTCCACGCACTCTCCAGCAAGGGGCTTCGAGTGCAGCTCGAAGGCCTTTCTCGCCTTCTACCATCCCTCGCGCTTCGGAGTGCACCCTCCGACAAGGGGCTCCGGTCGCGCGTCGAAGGCCTCCGAAGCC
This sequence comes from Zizania palustris, assembly GCA_019279435.1. Lineage (NCBI taxonomy): Eukaryota > Viridiplantae > Streptophyta > Magnoliopsida > Poales > Poaceae > Zizania > Zizania palustris. The sequence continues at coordinate 33,941,715 of JAAALK010000289.1, read as the reverse complement.
CTAGGGGCTACGAGGCAAGCTGAGAAACCAAGGGTTGGTTTCGGAGTCTGTGATGACTGATTGACAGATTTTACCCTCTGATTCGAAGGGGTCCCTCCGAAGGGGTTCAGAGGTGGTTTCACCGAAGGGTTCGGTGGGTCTGGTTACTGCAGCTGTTGCAGCGGAGTGTGCCTGTCGGAGGGGTCCGACAGTACACGATGACTGAGTTGTACCAAAGGGCTCGGTACTTTGGGTGGTACACCGGAGTGTGTGCCGAAGGTTGTTTACCCGGAGAGGTCTCTGGGGTATTGGATACACTTGTCTGTTTGACTGTGGTGCGCAGGTGACTTCGGAGGTGACGGACGGTTCGTAGCAAGTGAACCTGGGTCAAGCGGGAGGCTTGATGCTAGGGGAGTAGGGAGCTCCGTCACGAAGGCTACGAAGGGGTCGAGGTTGGACCTCGGGTCGAGGTGCGCTAGGAGAAGGCAGTAAGTACGGAGTGTGGCTCCGGGTGAAGGTACCCCGAGATGAAGTCCTCGGAGGCGAGGCACTTCGAAGGGTACTCCGAATGGAGTGACTTCGAAGTATGGTGGATTAAGTCCTCAACAATGAGGCAAGGTGTTCGAAGTGTGCTCCGGAGGGAGACACTCGAAGGTATACCCGACGAAGGTCTCAGAAGTCGAGGTGCATCGAAGGCATGGTCCGGGTGAGGATCGTCGAGGAGTGTGCTCGGGGAGAGACACTGTGACGAAGTGCTTATGGAATGCTTCATGCGGAGGCCTTGGACGAAGGAGGGACTTCGAAGGGTGGTACTCCGAAGGTGGGGGTTCGGAGTGAGGCTGGCTTCAGAGTGAAGCTGACTTCAGAGTGAGCCTGGCTTCGGAGTGAAGCTGACTCCGGAGTGAGGATGACTTGAGGTACTTCGGCCATGCATGGATTCGGTACATGGACTGACGGAGTTCGAGCTGGGAGAAGCTGCGAAGCCGTGGTGGTCCACTCCGAAGGTGTTGGTGCGAAGGCCCAAGGGCTTTGACGGCTTCGGCTCAAAACCATCACTGTATCGAAGGCTGACTTCGGTGAAGCGAAGGCCATCAGGCTCAAGGCTTCTCACCGAAGCTACCGCACCCCTCGCGTGCGAAGGGGGGCTTTAGAAGGGTCCAAAACTGCAAAGGCTGACAGCGTCTGCTCTGCAAAAGCTGGTGCTGTCCCCCCTGCGAATCTTACAAAAGAAGCCTCCAAATAAAGTAGACTACAAGTTGTACCCCCTATTCTGATGAAACAAAAACAGTGTAAACCCTAGGGGTAAAGTAGTCTATTCACAGGGTTGAATAGTGCCTATAAATAGTGGAGGCTGGCTAGGTCACATCAACACTTTGAGCAGTCATTTTTGAGCTCCTGTGCTAGCCACCACATACTCTTTGTATTCATCCCGTGAGTTCATTTTGTGTTCCCTGTTCAAGCAATGAAGTTTTGATTCTATTTTCATTTACTGCTTGAACTTGTATGCGTACTTCACTGCATGCTTTGATTTTTCTGTGCACCTTCTTCTTGTGAGTTTTTCTGGAGAGGTGTGTGATAAGTCTGTCTGGGTGAAGTGTGTTTTTCAGTGTCTGTTCGCTCTGTGTAAACTGGAGGCTAGACCTCTCTGATTACTAGCGAAGCACTATTCGAAGCCCATTTTCTTCCCGTGTCGAAGTCCTCGGCAAAGTCTGTTCAGTGTGCGTTTAGATCTTCGAAGTACGAAGCCTAGCACCAGTTGCTGTCGCTAAGTATTTGGTCGAAGTCCACAGGGGAAGTCTGCTCTTGCGAAGGGTAAAGTGCGAAGCCTGCACTGACTTAGTAGAGATGAATTTTCGGGGTTGTGGGTGGAGCGAAGTCTTCTTGGCTTCGAACTTTTGCTCCTTGCGAAGCCTGTGTTTAGAGCTGTAAAATACTTCCGAACCAGAACTTCGAAGGCTGTGTTCGAAGCCTGTTCCGCAGAAGACAGAAGTAAAATAGAAGGCTATTTTTAGTCTGAAATTTTAAAAGCTCACATTCACCCCCCCTCTGGTCGCCGTTTCCGGTCCAACAATTGGTATCAGAGCGGGTTAAGATCACCAGTTGACCTTAACCGGTTTTTTGATCTGTTGGCGACATGGACAGAGTTAGTAAAATACCTCTGTTCGATGGGACTGATTTTGCATACTGGAAGGTGCGCATGGAGGCTTACTTGCTAAGCCAAGGAAATGCAATATGGGAGATTGTGGACTCACAATACTCCATCCCTGAAACTCGCACCTCTCAAATAGAGAAGGATCAGTATAATGCCAACTCCAAGGCTAGGAATATATTGTTCATTGGTTTGAGTCGGAGTGAGTTTGATAGGGTGCAGCACCTTAGGACAGCTAGGGAAATTTGGACTACACTCACTATCTTTCATGAGGGCTCTACATAGATTAAGGCCAGGCGCCAAAGCACATATAATCAACAGTATCAGCTGTTTGTGCAGGCACCTGGTAAATCTATAGATGCCATGTTTTCTCGCTTCGATGCGATAGTGAGTAACTTGCGGTCCAACGAGACGCTTGCTTACAATGATCATGACAGGGCTATCAAGCTTCTCTATGCTCTTGACCATAGTATATGGGAAGTAAAGATATCCAGCATTGAGGAGTCCGCAGGTTATGACACATTGACCTGTGATGAGCTCTTCAGCAAGCTGAAGTCCATAGAGATTGCCAAGGCATCTCTTGCAGTGCATAGGAACTCCTTGCCACAGCCATTGGCATTGGTTTCTAGCACTAGCCGTGGCACCACTGCAGAACTAAGCACATCAGGCACTTGTGTTGTTGCAGATGGTTTTGCTTTGTCCTCCCTGGTCTTCGTCACTAAGGAGCAGGTGGATACTCTGGATGATGATGAGCTTGCTCTCATTGCCAGAAGATTCACCCGTTTTCATCATGAAAGACGGGATCAGAGGAGAAGTGGTTTTAGTGGTTGTTTTGAGTGTGGCTACACTTCTCACATCAAGGCCAATTGCCCTAAACTCAAGAAGAGAGATGAGAGTGACCACCCCAAATACCACAAGAAGGAGAGGAAACCCTTTGTGAAGGGCAAGCGCGGCAAGGTGGCTAAGAGAGTAGCCAAAGCCACTTCCAGAGCATTTGTTGCTGCTCTTAACGACATCGACACTTCCTCAACTGAGGAGTCGAGCTCTGAGGAGGAGGAATCTCCAAGGAAGGAGGATAAGAAGGACAAGAAGGGACGAGATTTCACCGGTCTTTGCTTCATGGCCGACAGCGATCACAGCGGCGATGAGCTTGACTCATCTGAGGTACCACTATCCTATGACCAGCTTTCAATTAAACTAGATGAACTGAATGAAGTAGTTCTTGGTTAGGATATGTTATTTGTGCAAGCCGCTAGAGATAGAAAAGACCTTAGACTTAGGCTAGAATCTGTTTCTACTGATTATGCCATGTTTAAGTCCAGGGTTAATGATGCTGAATGTGAATCATGTACTGTTGTCATGGGTGAGCTTGCTCAGTTGTGTTCTGTACATGCTCAAACTCTATCTGAGCTTGAGACTGCACAGAAGCAGCTTTTGATGGTTGATTCTAGTCCTCATGATATAATTGAATGCATTAACTGTTCTTTATTACGTGAGAGCATTGATTTACGTGATAAGCATGTTCATGACTTAGAGGCTAGATTGGAGAGGGCCAGTAGTTCTAAGGATGTGCAACCTGTGTGTGACACTTGCATAACCCTTAAGGACCAGCTAGGCACTGTTAGAGAGCGAGCTGAGAACCTCATGACTGAAAATGAATACCTTCTTTCTGTGGTTAACAAATGCACTGAGGGAAAGGGTAGGATGGATTTGCTCTTGGCCAAGACCAAGATGTGTGCTGATAGGGCAGGGTTAGCTCTAGGATTGGGTTTTGAGAGGACTCCCTCAGACAGTGAGAACAAAACTGTTTTTACCTCACCCACTACCTTAGAGAAAGAAAGAGCCCTGTTAGACACTCCATCAACCAAAAAGCCTACCCGAACTCTAAATAAAACAACTCCTCCTACCAAGAAAATTCCTTCCAAGAAAACCACTCAGCAGAAGCCCAAGGAGCCTGTGAGAACTGCTCCTATGACCCATGAGAGTGCCCCTAGGAGAATTTTTCATTGTTCCTACTATCAGAGGGCGGGTCACTTGGTTGGGTTCTGTTTTCATCGCATCAAGGATGAGCGACGCTCTCAGGCGATGAGTTTCCACGACATGCATTACCCATCTCGAGGTATGCATGAGTCTGAGTTCTACTCGCGACCTGTTTTCGAGCCTCCTCGTACTTCTCAGAGAGGTTTTGCTCCTCGAGGTGTTCACCATGTTCCATATAGTGGTAGACCCCGGGCGAGTAGCTTTGTACCTCGTCAGAGTAGGAGACCTCGTCATGCTTTTAGATCACATCATGTAGGTAGACCTCACACTTTGCATCATTCTGATTATCCTATGCGTAGACAGTCTACTTTTACTGTACCTACTACTCGTATCACTCAGTGCTGGATGCCTCGTCATATTTTCACTCACCCCAGCACTGAGCGATCGAGATTTTCTTATCATGTGTAGGCACCGGACCGAGGCTTGGAGGGCACGTGGATCATGGACTCCAGTTGTTCGCGCCACATGACCGGAGATGCAGCATGGTTCTCCAGCCTCACAACAACCAAGCAAAGGGAACATATCACCTTCGGCAACAATCGAAGGAGTAGAGTGAAAGGTAAAGGTGTGGTAAGAATCAACTCGAATTTCACTCTCAAAGATGTTGCTTTGGTTGAAAACTTGGGATACAATTTTCTTTCTGTATCTCAATTATTTGATGAGGGCTTCGAAGTGCGATTCCATCGCGATACTTCGCAAGTACTCAATTCTGATGGCGTTGTGGTTTGTAAGATCTTTAGAGTTGGGAGAGTTTTTGGAGCTGATTTTTCTGAGTCATCTGGTTCTTCTCATTGTCTTGTTGCACATTCTACTTCTGAGCTCTGGAAGTGGCATAGGAGATTAGGGCATATGAGTTTTGAGTTGCTCGCTCGCCTGAGTGCCCTAGGTCTGATCCGAGGATTGCCCAAGCTCAAGTTTGAGAAGAATTTAGTTTGCGCTCCATGTCGACATAGAAAAATGCTTGCCGTTTCGCACTCGCTAGTCACCACGGTGATGACTGAGCAACCCGGAGAACTTCTCCACATGGACACTGTAGGTCCTTCTCGGGTTAGTTCTTTAGGCGGCAAGTGGTATGTGCTAGTCATTGTCGACGATTTCTCTCGCTACTCTTGGGTCTTCTTTCTTGCCAGCAAGGATGAAGTGTTTTCACACTTTCGAAGCTTGGCTTTGAGACTTTTCACTGAACTCCCTGGTGCATTGAAATTCATTCGAAGTGATAATGGCACGGAGTTCAAGAACAGTCTCTTTGTTGACTTTTGCATGGAGCATGGCATAGAACATCAATTCTCTGCTCTGCGGGTTCCTCAACAGAACGGTGTTGTTGAGAGAAAGAACCGCACTTTGGTTGAGATGGCTAAGACGATGCTCGATGAGCACATAACTCCTAGAAAATTCTGGGCTGAGGCCATGAACACTGCTTGTTACATCTCAAACCGAATTTTCTTGCGCTCAATTTTGAACTTGACATCGTATGAACTGTGTTTTGGGAGACAACCTAAGGTTACTCATCTTTGAGTTTTTGGTTGTCGTTGCTTTATCCTAAAACTTGGAAATTTGGACAAATTTGAGTCGCGTTCTTCAGACAAGATCTTTTTTGGTTACACTACACATGGTCATTCTTATCGTGTTTATAATTTGGAGACTAACACTGTCATCGAGTCATGTGATGTGAATTTTGATGAATCAACCCCCTCTGTTAGTTCTACTCTTGAACAGGCAAATGAACACGACATGGAACAGACTATGTTCGAAGAAGAAGATCCCGGAGATTTCGAGGATGAACCCCTACTACCCTCGACATCAACCCCCGAAGCCGACCCCGCTTCAACCACTTCGGCACAAGGTCCCGAAGCAACTACCTCGACATCGGTCATCTTGGACCACTCCAACACACAAGTTGAGGGGGAGACTGCATCCCGCCGCGAGGCTCCTCACCATGTTCAAAGGATGCATCCTCCCGAGCAGATCATTGGTGAGCTTGATCAAATGGTAACACGTTCTCATGCTCATTTCATTGATTCCGCTTTTGTTGCTTCTTTCGAGCCCATAGATGTTAGTCATGCACTTTCTGATTCTAGTTGGATCAATGCCATGCATGAAGAACTTGAAAATTTTGAGAGAAACCAAGTCTGGACTTTAGTTGATCCTCCACCAAATGTTCATTTCATTGGAACAAAATGGATTTTCAAAAACAAACAAGGGGAGGATGGGACTGCAGTTAGAAACAAGGCTAGACTGGTAGCTCAGGGTTATTCTCAATTAGAAGGGATTGATTTTACTGAAACTTTTGCACCTGTTGCTCGTCTTGAGGCCATTAGGATTTTACTTGCATTTGCGGCATCCCGTGGTTTCAACCTCTATCAAATGGATGTCAAAAGTGATTTTCTTAATGGCTTCATAGGCGAAGATGTTTATGTAAAACAATCCCCTGGCTTTGAAAACCCCAAATACCCACATAAAGTCCTTAAACTTCATAAGGCTCTTTATGGACTCAAGTAGGCCCCTCGGGCATTGTATGACAGACTTAAGTCTTTTCTGCTTGAGCGGGGGTATTTGATGGGATCTGTTAATAAAACCCTGTTCACTCTCAAGCATGGCAAAGATTTCCTCCTAGTCCAGATTTATGTGGATGATATCATATTTGGTGGCTCTTCTCATGCTTTGGTTGCCGAGTTTGCAGATGCCATGAGCAGGGAGTTCGAGATGTCCATGATGTGCAAACTCACTTTTTTCCTTGGTTTGCAAATCAAGCAAAGCAAACAAGGTACTTTCGTCCACCAGACGAAGTACACCAAGGACCTGCTCAAGAAGTTCGCCATGGCTGATGCGAAGCCCCTTGCCACTCCAATGGCTACATTTGTAGCATTGGATCCTGACGAGGATGGAGAAGCCGTAGATCAGAAGGAGTTCCGAAGCATGATTGGCTCCCTCCTCTACTTGACTGCTACGAGGCCAGACATACACTTTGTAGTGTGTCTGTGCGCTTGTTTTCAGGCTTCACCACGAGCTTCGCACCGCCAAGCGGTAAAGCGCATTCTTAGGTATCTCAAACATACCCTTGAATTTGGCATTTGGTATTCTGCGTCTTCCTCTTTGTGTCTTCGAGGTTATTCCGATGCGGACTTTGCTGGGTGTAGAACTGATAGGAAAAGTACCTCTTGTACTTGTCATTTTCTAGGTACTTCACTGGTTTGCTGGTCTTCCCGCAAACAGTCTAGTGTTGCACAATCGACGGCTGAGGCCGAATATGTTGCTGCAGCTAGCTGTTGCTCTCAGATTTTGTGGATGGTTTCTACTTTGCGGGATTTTGGGTTAGATTATAAGAGTGTTCCACTTTTATGTGATAACACTAGTGCTATTTGTATTGCAAACAACCTGGTTCAGCATTCTAGAACCAAACACATTGATGTGCGATATCATTTTCTCATAGATCATAATGAGAAGGGTGATATTGAACTTCAATATGTTGATACCCAACACCAACTAGCCGATATTTTCACAAACCCCTCGATGCTTCTCGTTTTGCCTACTTGCGTGGGGAACTTGGTGTTTGTCACCCTTATGGCATTTTGTGAGGGGGAGCAGATTTTGATTGTTGTGCATATGCTCATTGTGTGTGAAATTGCATTTATATCTTTTGCACTTATATGCCTGATTTTAATTCATGAAATCATGTCAGCTCAACTCTATTTAATATGTCTGAAACATTTTGTGCATGATTTTCTCTTTCCAAAATCAAATCATGCTTACTTAGTCTTGGATCTAGCATGTGTAGGACTGCTTTAGCTATCTTTTATCTGCTTGATAGCAAGACTCCTTTTCTCTGGACGCTAAACATTGCAACTTGAAAAATTGTTCTACTTACTCATGGATATTCATCAAGTGCTACACAAATTGTTCACTTAATTAAAATCAAAAACTCCATGATTTGCATGCTTCAAGTGAAAAGATCCAGGTGGGTTTGTTTGTCACACTACTCTATTCTAGACTGCTTACCATTGCACATTGGTCTGAAATGGGATAGTGTAGTGTATGCCAAAATCACCGCCTTAAGCTTCTGATGGCTTTCATGCCTAGGCTTGGCCTGATTGGAAAGTATAAGGTAGACAAACAAATAACCCCTGGCACTATGAATAGAACAACAAATTCATTGATTATCAAGTTTGCTTTCAATGTTCCACTTGAACTGGACTTGTCTGTCTAGAGTAGAAATTGACTAGCTTTGCGCAGTCCTTGCTTTTACTTGTCTAGTTACCTTGATTGAGTGGTGATGCTTTTATTTCAAAATAATAAAATCACATGTTGTTATCATGTTTTTAGATAATGTTAAACTGAGCTGAGCACATGATAATTGGTATTAATGTTGGCATATTTTTGCTTTATATGTCTTTGCAATTCTACCCATTTAGAAGCTATGCATCTTTTACATGCTCCTTGATGGTTGCATTGCCAAAGGGGGAGAAATTTTTATGTTCTCTACTGCAAGGGGGTAAAATAACTCAGGGGGAGTTTTTATCTTGCAAAGGGAAGATTTGCCGAAGGGGCCTTTACTCTTTTGAAAAAGGGGGAGGAAAATTATTTTGTCAAGTGACATGTTTTTGACTCGATTCTGAGTTTTATGGTCACTTGTGTGCTATTTTTTTTCAAATTTTCTTGAACTTGAATTTGGTTGTCAATGCACTCATCAAGGGGGAGATTGAGAAACCAAGAGTTGGTTTTGGAGTCTGTGATGAGTGATTGACAGATTTTACCCTCTGATTCGAAGGGGTCCCTCCGAAGGGGTTCAGAGGTGGTTTCACCGAAGGGTTCGGTGGGTCTGGTTGCTGCAGCTGTTGCAGCGGAGTGTGCCTGTCGGAGGGGTCCGACAGTACACGATGACTGAGTTGTACCGAAGGGCTCGGTACTTTGGGGGTACACCAGAGTGTGTGCCAAAGGTTGTTTACTTGGAGAGGTCTTCGGGGTACTGGATACACTTGTCTGTTTGACTGTGGTGCGCAGGTGACTTTGGAGGTGACGGACGGTTCGTAGCAAGTGAACCTGGGTCAAGCGGGAGGCTTGATGCCAGGGGAGCAAGGAGCTCCGTCACGAAGGCTGCGAAGGGGTTGAGGTCAGACCTCGGGCCAAGGTGCACCAGGAGAAGGCAGTAAGTGCGGAGTGTGGCTCCGGGTGAAGGTACCCCGAGACGAAGTCCTCGAAGGCGAGGCACTTCGAAGGGTACTCCGAATGGAGTGACTTCGAAATATGGTGGACTAAGTCCTCAGCAATGAGGCAAGGTGTTCGAAGTGTGCTCCGGAGGGAGACACTCGAAGGTATACCTGACAAAGGTCTCAGAAGTCGAGGTGCATTGAATGCATGGTCCGTGTGAGGATCGTCGAGGAGTGTGCTCGGGGAGAGACACTGCGATGAGGTGCTCATTGAATGCTTCATGCGGAGGCCTTGGACGAAGAAGGGACTTCGAAGGGTGGTACTCCGAAGGTGGGGGTTCGGAGTGAGGCTGGCTTCGGAGTGAAGCTGACTCTGGAGTGAGGATGACTTGAGGTACTTCGGCCATGCATGGATTCGGTACACGGACTGACGAAGTTCGAGCTGTGAGAAGCTGCGAAGCCGTGGTGGTCCACTCCGAAGGTGTTGGTGTGAAGGCCCAAGGGCTTTGACGGCTTCGGCTCAAAACCGTCACTGTATCGAAGGCTGACTTCGGTGAAGCGAAGGCCATCAGGATCAAGGCTTCTCACCGAAGCTACCACACCCCTCGCATGCGAAGGGGGCTTTAGAAGGGTCCAAAACTACAAAGGCTGACAGCATCTGCTCTGCAAAAGCTGGTGTTGTCCCCCTGCAAAGCTGACAAAAGAAGCCTCCAAATAAAGTAGACTACCAGTTGTACCCCCCTATTCTGATGAAACAAAAACAGTGTAAACCCTAGGGGTAAAGTAGTCTATTCACAGGGCTGAATAGTGCCTATAAATAGTGGAGGCAGGCTAGGTCACATCAACACTTTGAGTAGTCATTTTTGAGCTCCTGTGCTAGCCGCCACATACTCTTTGTATTCATCCTGTGAGTTCATTTTGTGTTCCCTGTTCCCTAAAATCTAAGTGTGCTTCAGAGCCTCGCTCGCGCATATTATCCAAATCCAAGCATGCCGAAGCACGCTTCGCTTCAAATTAATGCGTTCAAAGCCCAAAAGAGGCCTTCGCTTGACACGATATAAGCGTCCGAAGCTGCCAAAAAGAGCACCCCTTCGCACTCTTAATTGCTCGCACCAGCAATGACTAAGTCCCTAGCTGCCACGTGCAAGGGGGAACCGAAGTATGTATGTGAAGTGTGCGAATGAAATACGCAATACGAGCGTGACAAGCTAAACGTTTGTAATAATCAAATCATGCGAAGCATGCAGACGAAGTATGCAAATACAATAAATCTCATTCACTGAATGATAATTGAGAAGTATGTTACAAATACACTTCGAAAACAAAATTATGAGTAGTCTGTATCTAAGCCTAGGAAAAAGCGAGCTCGAGGCCCCGACATGTTCGGACCTCGTTTGCTCTTATTCCGGGTAGGGCCCCCTCAGTTGGACGAAGCCCCGTCAGAGCCTGTTCTCCCACGGCCGGACCGTCCATGCTCCGAAGCCCACAGACCTCGCCTTTCGCCTTGCAGGTTTGTCCAAGTCTGGGACGCAGGTGGTGTCGTATCGAAGGCAGAAAAGTCTAGGGCTTCATCGCCTATTAAGACCATACCCGAAGGTTGTGCCCCCTCACCACTTAAGTCTACTTCGAAACAGCTTAAGTCTGGCGAGGAGGAAGAACTCTGAAGAGGCTCCATCTTCACGGCAGCCAGCAGCTCTTGGGCTACCTTGGAAATGGCTTCGCCCCTAGGACCCCTCGGAAGCTTGAACCGAGGAGGGCCTTCGGACCTAGCTACTTCAAGCACCACCCAAAGCTGGTGAAGCTCCTCGAAATCCTCAAGTACTTCAATTTCAACATTTGGAGGCTGATCCTGGGCAGGTATAAAGTACCCCCACATTTATATTAATAAGCTGATGAGTTGTTTACAAGCCTACAACTAAGAATTACAAGAAGCCTAAGGAGGTCTACACCTTTGGAGGTGGAGGCTTTGACATCGAAGGCTGAGCTGGCGAGGCTTGTGCCCTGGCTCGGTGAAGGCGGGTGAGCCGTTGGAGGTTGAGGACTGCTTCACAGCCTTGGGCCTTCCAAGGTTCCTGAAGACGGCGCTACGCTCCACAGACGTATGAAGGCGGCGCGACCAAGTGTTGGCCTCCGATGGCCACCGGAGTCGCCGAAGTTGCCGCCTATAGGTGGTTGCACCCCTCGTCATGAAGCATCTGCAACACTCCTTGGCCCGCCACTCGGCCAACCATTAGAGCGAAGCCCTTCATTGACGTCTCCACCATCATAGCCGCAGTCCGCAGGAACTCGAGGCGATCCCTGATTGGGTCTTGAGGGTTGAAGTCCAGGGCCTGGCACTCAGTCCCTAATTGCTCGAGGACTGTAGTTAAGCTCGAGGTGGCCTCGTCAACCCCTCGGACCACGAAGTTATCCAGGCATTGGCCGGCTGCGTGAAGTTCAAAGCACTCCGCCGCTAGCTTCGCCCTGGCCTCCTCCGAAGCTCGAAGTGTCTCTCGAAGCTTGTTGGTTTCTGAGACCACGACTTCTCTTGCCTTCTCAGCTTCGGACCTCGCCGCCTCTTCTGCTGCTTCGGTTCGCCTTCGCCTCTCGGCCTCCTCCGAGGCCTCACGCCGAAGGGTGTCCCTCTCCTTTGCTAGGTATGCCATCCGATGGTCCGCGGAGATTGCTGTTGTAGCATTCAACACAAAGGCCTGAAAAGGTTCAAGAAAATCCTAAGTATTGAGTAAAAAAGCAAGTGACTCGAAGATCCTATAAAGCTTCGTTCACCTGGATTATGGCTTCGTGGGCGTTTGCGAAGAGGTATAAGGGGCTCGAGCGGCTAAACTACGCCACTAAGCCTCCTTCCCCTATGGCAGTGCAGCCTTCATTGAAGGCATGGATAGCTGCCTCCATCACGGGCCCCCTCGGCTACAGAGGTCGGACCATCTCTATCACGACCCCCTCCGGTGCAGACTCCCGTGGAGCCAAGTTCCAGTCCACCACCTCGACATGCTCTTCGGCCTCGTCGTGAAGGATTCCTTCGCCACGGCCATCCCCCCCGTCCTCTTCAGACGAAGTGCTCTTGGACCCTGAGCTGCTGCTATCGCTGCTGCTGCTGGAGGCCTCCGTGAGCCTCGGCACGACGAGCCTCGCACCGGCGTCGACATCTGCAAAAAAGTACAAGTCAATATTCATGTATGAAAAGAGAAAAGTGATCAAGTGTTTACCTTCGTCGGAGGAGATGTCTTCGAAGGAGGGGGAGCAATGTGTGCCCCCCAGTCCCTTCGCTGCGCGGGCTGGGCTCCAGCCCCCATGCCTAAAGAGGTCGTTGTTGTAGCCTCCGCCACCACCACTTCGGAGGTCACCGCCACCACTTCGGTGGCCGCCGCCGGAGCATCTACTGGCTCTGCTCTAGCACCAAGGCTCGTGGCTATTGGCTCCTCCTCTACAGGGGCTTCGTCCGCTGGGAGCTCCGAGCAAACCCTTGAGGCTTCAGGTTCTTTGTCGTCCACCCTCTTCCTCTTGGAGCCGCTCGTCGAGGGTGTTGGGTTGGAGAAGTCTAGCAGTGCTTGGACCCCCTCGACGCCGAGCCAGGCCCACACTCTGTTCCAGCGTTCCCAAGTCCCCACCAGAGTGAGCCTCTAAGTTTGCTCCTCAGGCGTCGGAGCCCCAACGACGCGCTCCGCCACTATGATTGCCTCCTCTGGAGGCCTTACTTCATGAGCAGCTTCATCAAAGTTCCAAGTTAGCACAAGTTATTTCTGTGAAGTATGAAGATGAAGAAATCAAAGTCTTACCAAGACACTCCACAGACACCTTGCTTGGTCCCTCCGAGCCTGAAGATTGGAAAAGGCCCTCTGGCCAAGAGAGCGCGAGGGGGCTGAGCCGAAGGGTGATGAACTCTTCCGTGAGGTCCCTCATGCTTTTCCTCGAAGCCACCCTCTGTAGGAGCAGGATCCTTGACTGGAGGACGTCTGGGCTCGTTTGCACCATGCCTTTGCGTCGGTAAGAAATGAGTGCATTGGTACTCCGAAGGGGGGAGTTCGCGCCCACTGAAGCGTAGAACCACTCTTGGTCCCACTTCGAGTACCACTTGTTGTTGACTGCCCTCGCTGGGAAGACATCTTGGTACTCCTTCCGGAGCTAGAAGTTGGCGCTCTCGAAGGCCAAGGCCCTCTTGATGCGGTCTGCCCCTCCCTTTGCTTCGGCTGGCAGTTAGCATCATGGAGGGCAACGAAGACGTCCGCGTGCCCCTCGCAGCCTTCGTCCCTCATGGCCCACTCAAAAACAGCCAACCTTGCCACGACATTTGGGGACAGCTGAGGAACCTCGAAGTTGTACGCCTTTAGCACCTTGCTCAACATGTCCACTGCCGGTAGCCCGAGGCCTGCCTCGAAGAACGCTTCAAAGAGCATGACCTCATCATCCCGAGGCCTCGGTACAGCCTCCGACTTCGCTGGTACCCGGAGCTAGATCTCCTCCGATATCTTCCCCTCGTAGACTCTTCGGATAGACTCCTCCATTGAGGTCGAAGCCCTCATTTCCAGAGTTTTCTCAAATTTGTCTGACGGCGACCGAAGGTCCCTCGACCCCAAGCACCTTGCTGCAGGCTTCGCCGCCGCCATCGCCTGCGCCTGGGCGGAGCTCGAACTCGTGCCCAGGGTCAAGGCCTTCTTTGACGCAACCTTCTTTGGCATCTTGTGAGGCTTCGACGCGAAGGACGCTAAGAGTTGTGAAGCCGGCTCCACGCAGAGCTAAAGGTGGAAAGAAGAAAGCGAAGGATGCTAGGAGTTGGGAAGGAAGCAAATAAGAGTGTGTGCCGAAGCCGTGTGCGGTAAACCCCTTTTTATAGGCAGTAAAAATCCCGACGGTTCCCGTGTCGAAGTCTATGACAAATGGGCCCAAGGCGAAGTTGAAGCGATCCATCACACCCTCCACGCTGCAACAGTCAATTTTATAACCGTTGAGAAGTCATTTGGTCTACCCGAAGTCATCCCGTCAGTTGGAGCAGGTATTCATTAACTGCACAAGTCGAAGCCCCTTCGGTCCAAGCTCCGAAGGCCTGTCTTCTCAAGTTATCTTTTTACTCTCGGTCATTTGTCCAGAGGCGCATGCACCCCTTCACTCCGAAGGGCTGCGGGCGAGGGGCTACTGTTGGGGGAATAAGTTTTCCCTTAAGTAGGGACCAAATGACGTCAGCCTCAGTAGGCCTCCGGCCCGGATCCTGACACTGTCGAAGCAGATCCCTCCCACCGAAGTTATTTACAAGCAGCAATTAGTCCAAGCCTCTGGGCGGAGCTAAGCCTCCGGGCTCCCTTCGGAGCCCTCCGGAGCCAAGCCTCCGGGCTCCCTTCGGAGCCCTCTAGAGTCAAGCCTCCGGGCTTCCTTCGGGGTTCCTCATAGTCAGCCTCCGGACCCCCCTCCGGTCCCTTTCGAACCTAAGTCTCCGGGAGTCCATTCGAAGTTCAGTTCGGAGCGTACTTCGAAGTTCACCTCGAAGTGCCCTTCGAAGCCTTTGACGCAGTCTCTGCCCGAAGCGCTCCGGCCACTACTTTGAGCCAGGAAAATATCTCAACTCTGCTACAGTGTAAAGCCATACCGGGGTCCCCACTGCCCCTGGTATGTCGTTTAGCTGTTCAGTGGTGGCGTCTATCTGACATGTCTGTAAAGCTATTTGTATAGTAGTTTAGTCGTTTCCCTTCTTGCCCCTACAAGGCCTATGACCTATAGAGGGCATTTAGGTATTTTCCTTTGGCTTGCGTGCCTATAAAAGCAGGGCCATGCCCTTGTAATAGCCAGATCGATTAGATCCGACAGAGGCAAAACTATGCCCAATCCAATGTAGACTGGACGTAGGGCTATTATCCCTTCGTGGAGGCCTGAACCAGTATAAATCATTTCTTCCTCTAAGAGAACCCTTCGAGGTTCATTCTATACACCATATACACACAAAACCTGATGTAGCTAATGCAATTGCTACAACCACGGGCTCCATGAGCGACCAAGACATCTATTCTTGGGTGAGGAACCCAACCGAGGCTAATTATGCGTGCATTAATACTGACTGAGACACATAATCGGGAATAAAATCCATAACTTTAGTGTCGGCTTGACTTCTTAGTCGATACTTAATACACAATTTTTATTATTATCTATTGTGATCTTAGTTAACTAGTAAGGATTAACATTATTTTAATTTTAATTATTTACGCTAAATTATTGTTTGTTCATAGATGATTGGTAAAGTTTAAGTTATTTTTTCTGTCTGATGTAGACCAGTAAAGTTTGATTTAATTTAATTTACACAATTTTTTGCTTTATTCCACATAGCAAAAAGTGAGCACATTATATAAGTTATCACTTTATATACATAATAGTTGGTATATTTACAAATATATATTTTACATACAAATATCTCTCTCTCTCTATATATATATATATATATATACTATATATCACTCGTGTCATTGCCGCTGCTCCATGCCGAGCCACCACTACTGCCATTGCCGCCCCGATGGTGGATGTAGCTGCCACCATCATTGCTACCAACATCGTTGTTGTTATCGCCCTCACTATCGTCATTGCCGCTAGCATCGCTATCAGCGTCACCATTATCGTCGATGTCCTGTCGAGGAGTTGTCGATTGTAAACAACATCGTTTGACATTGCATCAGTGCCAACAACACCGTCGTCCAAATGACCGGGGTCTTGCTCTGCCAAGTTCCTAGCTCAGATGGCATTGTCTTCAGCCTACAGGACCGTAACAACCTCTGAATCCTCCTGGGTCTACTCGACCCGTGTAATGTATGAGTCGTATGTGGTCTTCGATAAGTCCTCATCAGATGTCCACGACCAAGAAGATGATGTAGAGGAAGATGACATGACTAAACATAGAAACAAAACAAAACATAAGAATAACATTAACAAGATAAAAGCGAACTCACCAAAGCGGAAGAACAACTAATGGGAAGTCGGCAAAGAAGAATAAGGAAACAAAAGTAGTACATGAAAATATAGAGTACATGGTCCTCATTATAGAGTCGTGTCATTAGTACTAGTTGTGGTGACAAATCGGTACAAAAATACGATGGGCACATGTCCTAAAGAGATACTCATGTGAAACTTCGGCCTTTTACCGGTTGACATTATAAACTGGTACTAAATTTGGAGGGTACATATAAAAAGGAGACACATGCCATAATTTGGCCAACTACTCCATTATTAGTATCAACTTACTATTGGAAGTGGTACTAAAGTTCAATGGGGGTTGACGGGCGAGTAACTTCATCATAGACATGAGTTACTATAGCGATCATCACACTGTTTAAAGTTTTTGGATTTCCTTTTTTGAACTAAAATTTGTAAAATGAAGTTAAATTTCACTTATGATGCACACCACAACTCATAGAATCAATAGACTTCATTAAGATAATTTATGATCCACTTCATTTAAACAACAGCAATATAGAAGGTCAAAATATATAATAGCTAAATAATTACAATAATTTAATCATAATAGGGTAGTGCTAGCAGTCGCGAGAAGAACATAGGACACTTGTGGTTGATTCTACATTCCTATCTGTAGACGGAGAGCAAGTTATGAAGGCAGGTGTTTATGTAATCACTGTAACCTCCGGTCGTACAAAAGTGTAGCATCACTACTGTACTAGGTTCCAAATCCCACCACCCATGCAATGCTTTCAAGTTTTATTGCAAATCCCAAGGGAAACAACTTACAAAATATTCATCAAACGATCATTGTCTTACGACATTTAATTTGTAGCTCAATGCTACATTTATTACATCAAATGTATATAAAAATTAAAATGATGACGAACACACTAGGCCCACAACTGTCTCCTTGACTGGGAAAACTACTCCAGACCTTCATACTCATAGAGCTTGGCTTCTAAGAGGGGTTCAATAAGATTGAGTAAAAAAGTACTCAACAAACCACAAAAATGCAAATAATATAGGATAATAACCAAGGAATGATAAATGGTTCATTTACATAAAGCCAGTTTTAAGTTAAAAACAAGTTTAACATTAAAGAGTGATTAAACAACATTAATTAATAATTAACATGTGATTCACTACCTCAAATAGCGCACCAACACTAACTTGCCCTCTTGCCCTAGCCCAAGCTATATGTGACTCACACCGGTGCACCAATGAAATGGCACAACTACAACTTGTTTTGGGACTGGGCCAAACCCATGGATTCAATTCATAATAGAACATAGAAAATATTATGCTAACCATGGATGACATCATGAGGAAGGCCTATAACTGATGGCTAAAATTAATGTAGGTTTCAATAGCCACGGGGAATTTATATAGGGTTAATTTTTTATGCCATTACAATTTTTATGATTTGCTAATATGTCATCGGTGTGTCAAAATGACAAATGGAGGCCACCACAGTCATTGACAGTGGCATGTAGGCAAATCTTAAAAATTATAATGACATGTGAGTAATTTTCCCATTTATATATGGGTCATCGGAGAATGGAAAGAGGTTGGTGATGGAAGGTGCTCGAGAGGATTTTCCAAAAATATGGCGATCGACCTCCATTTTTACGCAATCTGGTATGATTGGCTGCCAAATCATTCTAGTTCTAAGAGGGGAAAGGAGTCAGGGGATATGACAAGTTTGGGAACGAGTGTGGAAAGGGGAATCATCCATGGTGGCAACAGATCGCAAGCGCTAGGGAACGCCAGCTACATTACATACTATTTAAGGATTTTTATCATGGGAAGAATGATCTAACAAGCGAGGCCCATGTGCAATGAGAGAGGGACATGGGTCACTGGTGAGCGGGGTCTATGCGTGGATGCAGAGCACACACGGACACAATGCGGCTGACTAGTGAGGGCCACGACTTAACGGGAAGATGTTGGGCATGGTTGCGAGCAGGCGCAAGGCTGGCAAGTGAGGTCGACTTAGTGGAGAGAGGAGATAGGGGATTAGCATAGAGCTGGCTTAGCGGGGCTAGATAGCAAACTCATTTCACTACCTCAGAAAAGCACTTTAGTGACGGGTGATAACCATAATTAGTGATGGTCAAGTCTCTCATCACTCTTATCGCGTCATTAATGTGACATCAATAGTGATGGGTAAACACCCATCACTAAAGGGTCAACCTCACTCCCATCTGCTCACCTGTTATGGCTCTTTGGTGAGGGGTGACGTTTATTACCCGTCACTGAAGGGTTCTTTAGTGATGAGCAATTATTGTCACCCATAACTAATATTATGGTCATTTCTAAAATAATAATAATAATTTAGGCTGCATCTTAAGTCACAACTAGGATTTGGCAGCCAACATATGAAACATCCAAAGCACATCACAGACAATTCATCACATAAGAATCATAACTAAATTAGTATCACATATATTAACTTCTAACTCATTATCTTGAAGAACATGTCTAAAACAAATATTCATACATATATAAGATGGTTTCATAACTTCTAACTAATAGCCTTCTCTTTTATTGTCACCCTATACTGCCTGATAGCCTCAGGAACAACATGAGGGTCGGGCATCACCACCATGGGAAGATTAAGGAGGAGGAGGAGCGACTGTTACCACCATGGGAAACTTGAGGAGGAGCACCATGGGTATCCACCACCACGTACATGGTGGCCTGATAAGCACCACCGTGAATGGTTGTGCCAATTTCAAGTACGTTATCTCGAAGAAGTTGGATAAAACCAGTAGTTATCTCGAAGAAATTGGCTAAAAGCAGTAGGCTAGCCAGGTTACCCTATAACAATAAAATTAAAACAAAGCTAGCTAGTTAGACAAGACAATAACACTTCGAATGAGGAGGAGGACCTTAGGAGGAGGCTAGGACGAGGAGCATGCATCCAAGGTGGCGGTGAGTAGGGCAGCCACGTGTGTCGACAGGGCAGGTGCCACGGCCGACGGTACATGTGGTGAGGAGAATGACGAAGGTGACGGCGGTGGTGGGAGTCTATCTAGGGTTAGGGTTGCGTAAAGTGAAAGTGTGACGATTCACTTCGGTGCCCCACCTATTTATAAGTTGGGGAGTCATCAGTGATGAGTGGTAGTTACCACCCATTGTCACTGATGATGTACACATCAATGATGTGGCCCTAACCCTAAACTATAGAGACTTTAGTGACAATTAACTATTGTTACCCATCACTAAAGGTTGCTTACTGTCTCACCTTCTATTACTTTATAGTGATAGGTCGCAATATCACCCGTCACTAAAGGGTCCATTAGTGACAGTTGACTATTGTTACCCGTCACTAATATTATGGTCATTTTGAAAAAAATAGTTTTTAGGTTGCATCTTGAATCAAAGCTAGGATTTGACATCTAACATATCCAACATTCCAAAACACATCACAAACAATTTATTATAGAACACAGATAATTCACCACAGATAATTTATAACCTAATATTACATCATACCCTAGGTTTACATCACATACATTACAACCTCAATTGCACTATTATTGATGTTAAAATGGAATGCACATATTGTGCCAACTTCTAACGAGTTATCGCGAAGAAATCGGCCAAACAATATAGTTAGATATCATCGTCCATCTATCGCTTTATGCATCACAATTGGGACTGCCTCAGACCCTATTGTTGCAACCTGAATCTTAGTGGTCTGGTGGTATAGGTGAGGTGTAATATAATTTTCACAGTACTACCTTGAAAAGTACTATAAAATAAAATTTAAACAAAGCTAGTTAGAGAAAGCAATTTGTATAGATGATTTAGTTAACCAAAGACATGTGCAAATAACTTACCATCGACTTCTTGTTAATGACCGTGTTATTTATTGTGCAGACATATAACCGCATCTTAGAGAATAAACATGCTGAGATGTCTTTGTAGGAAAGTCTTCCTTACTGGAGTTACATCTGTTGGATTGCCAAAATAACATATGTGTTTCAATTAATCCATTTGGTCGGTGTCGACCTTCCTAGCTATCCACTTCCTCTTCCTGTCTGCAACATTTATAGGACCCTCCCCTGACATTATAATGAAACCATGATAAGCACATAAACTGTTGATATCAAAAAATGGCATTAATGGTCGAAATTGTCAAAATGTTAATTTTTGTAATTTTTGGCCGAAAATATACAACTCCTAGTACAGGCCGAAGCCCTAAAGGACCGGAGGCCCACCTGCATGGGGCCTCAGAGTCCTTTTAGCAGCCTGCTCTGCGGGCTGGCTTCGGCCCGAAGGCCCCTTCGGTGGCCTACTTCGCTGAAGCTTCGGCCCGAGGAGCATGCTTCGGTGGGCCTGCCGAAGGCCCACTTCGGGTAGGCTTCGGATAGGAGTCTGATATAGATTCAGGTTATTTTTATCTCTAATCTTGATTAGGCCGAATCTTATCAGATTAGAGTTAGAGATAAGAAGACTATCCCCTATAAATACAGGGGTGAGGCCGGTTCATAGGACCCCCCAAACACATATCAACTCTTCAAACCCTAGTTTTAACCGTACCCTTACTTTTATTTACTTTCCGCATTAGATCAGTACACCTTCGTGGGTTTGCGCTGGAAGCCCTCCGTTGGCCACGCCATAATTGTGGTAAGCCTTGTTGGTTATCCTGTGAATCATCTGTTAATCTACGTAACAGATTTCTATCGCCTTGTTGGCTCGCCTGTGAACCATCCATTAGTCTACGTAACAAATTGTTACCCTTCGTTTTGTATACTACTGCACTTGGTAATTTAGTCTCTAGGCCAAATTGGCACTTGATCTTTGTTTTGCTGTAGGTTTCACGTTCGGAGCTCCCTTCGCCGAAGGTTTCTGGAGCTAGGAAGTTGGTTTCAAAGGCTGTCGGAGCATCCTTCGGCGAGTCCTCGCTTCGTCAGTCTGTGCTAGATCCGTCACGCTGTTGTCGATCTAATCGAGTCCCGCACATCAGAGCTACTTCACATCAGAGTTTCTTCGTGCCAGAGTCACACCAGAATGCTCCGCATCGGACTTCGTCACGCCAACGCTCCGTACCGGACTTCATTACGCCAGCGCTCCGTGTTGGATTTTGTCATGTCAGAAGCTTCGCACCGAACCCTGTCGTTTGGAGGCGATTTAGCATTGCGATCTGTTTAGAGCCTATCTTCAGCCAGATCAATCCGAACGCTGAAGGTTACCTTCGGCGCACCCTTCACACCAGACGCCGAAGGACCCCCTTCGGTGATCCTCTGCACGGTACACTCCGAACCAATCAGGCTCCGTTCGGCCGATGGGTTTATTTTATCTATATATTTCAGCTAATTGGATTATTTCTTTGTGATCTGATTACCTGGCGACTCCACCCCCCTTTCTACTGTTAAGGGTAGTCAGAATACGACGTCAGTGTTGTATTATGCTTAGGCTCATCCCTAAGTATGCACACGCTTTTGGATCGTTGAACCGGCCCAAGTGTAGGGGCACGTTTTTCATGTCAACACACTTTTTGGTGACTCCGCTGGGGACAACTACGCCAACATGACAAGTACGTTTACATCAACTACAAGTACCTCTACAAAAACTACTACGTCTACAATACTGATGGATCCCATGGGGGCGCAGAGATCGACAACCGCAACATCATGACGCCCACCCTTGAAGATATCCCCAAGGAAGGTCGGGCAGAGATCAAGGCAAAGATGAAAGAGCTCCAAGATCTCATGCTCGGGAGCTACGTCAAGAAACACACGGGCTTCATCAAGCATGACGTAAACATCCCTGACCTCGCCCGGACTTAGGTAACACCAGTGTCGCCTCCTTTATCTTCCTTAGAGATTGAGCAAAAAATATCCGTGTTTGTGGATCAGGCTGTTAACGCTTCACTGGCCAACCGTCTAGATTCGATAGTTAGCTCTCAAGTAGAGGCAATGTTTAGAAGGTTCGACTTTACCGAGGTCGTTCCTCCAACACCAATCGGTAGCATACCCCCGGTAAGTCGTATTTATAGCAGAACTGATGGTAGTACAGGCAAAACTATCACGTCTCTGCCCTCAACATCCACGGCTGAGACCAACCACTACACTTACAGTCAGGCTAACCCTGCTTATTATGCACCGCCTCCACCTACGCCTGTGTCATCTTTTCTCGCACTGCCTACGCCGCACGCTCCTACGCACCTGCATAGACCCGAGCACATCATATACCCCAAGATAGCACGAGAGGAGGAGCCCCGCGGCCGACACGCCAACATACCACCACGTGTCGCACTCCTGCATTAGAGACACGCACAGGAAGGATGCCAGGACGACATTGAGAAGCAAATATTGTGCACTGTTTAGAGAGTGTACTGGCTTCGCGCCTCGGGATCGGGCTAGGATTTACCGAAAGCCGTACCCCGATCACTTCGATACCATACCCTACCCTCGCGGCTATAGAGTCCCTGAGTTCACCAAATTCGATGGCGAGGATAACAAGACCACACTAGAGCATGTCAGCCAATTCTTAGCACAGTGTGGAGAAGCTAGTGGGTCGGGCGGATTAAAACTTAGACTGTTTTCTCTTTCACTATCCGGCACCGCTTTCACTTGGTTTTCGGCACTTCTGCCGAACTCCGTCCAAACATGGGCCCAACTAGAATAGACGTTCCATGACTATTTTTACATAGGCGAGAGGCTTTCACACCTGACGTCAGTCAAGCAGAAATCTAGCGAAAGTGTCTCTGAGTACGTCAAGCGCTTTAGAGACACCAGGAACCGATGTTTTAGTCTCAATATTTCAGAAAGAGATTTGGCGGATCTACCTTTCAACAGATTGCGTTCTGAAATTAAAGAAAGGCTAGATAACCAAAACTTTTTAGAAGTCAGTCAAGTCCTATAGCAGGCTCTGGTCCAAGAAGGCCGATGCAAGGATAAAAAATTCATTAAAACATTTAACAAGCCTAGAGATGAAGTTCACATCATCGAGCATTCCGGCGAGGAAGAGTCGGAGGAAGAAGAATATTCGACCAACATGTATGTGGCCGAATTGGCTTGGAACACTAAGAGCAAGCCTATCACTTGTTATGAGCTACAACCGTCTCCCACTAAGAGTCGGCCCAGCGAAGTTAAATACTCTTTTGATGTGAGTAAATGCGATAAAATATTTGATTTCCTCTTAAAGATCCAGCTTCTCAGGTTGCCCAAGGGCCAGGTCATCCCGACCGCCGACGAACTAAAGAAGTGCCCCCACTGTAAGTGGCAAGATTCACATTCTCATTATACTAACGACTACAATATTTTCTGTTGGCAGGTTCAATCAGCCATTGAAGAAGGACAATTGAAATAGATTCTAGTCCAAAAATGAAGCTGGACAAAGACCCCTTTCCCGTGAACACCGTCGACCTCGACGAGAAGAAGGTGCTGATTTAGCCAAAACAGGTCGAGTCATCTAAAGGGAAAGCGGTCGTTATTGCAGAATCACGCACACGTACACTCGTACCAAAGAACCCTGAAGTAGGAGTGTGGAAAAAGAACATCAACACGTCTTCTTTGGCTAGGACTCGCAAGAAGCCAAAGGTAATATACCAGATGTTGTTGGATAAACACTAGAAGAAAGCTGAGAAAGCAGGCCCTCAGCCAAAAATGCCAAGACAGCCGAAGGGGCCAAGATAGCCAAACACTTTGGAGAATGAGTTTGGACCCCAATAGCCGAACCACCCGAAGGGTGAGTACGGACTCTAATGGTTGAACCCTCCGCATAGTGTGTTCGGACCCCAATGGTCGAACCCTACATTGGGTGAGTTCGGACCCCAGTGGTCGAACCCACCTCCGCTCTAGGCGAGCCCCTCGGTGAGAGAGCTCGGCCCGCAATGGCCGAACATACCTCTGGCCTGGCGAGACCCTTCGCTGATATGGTCCAAAGTATCTTTGATGTGGCCGAACCCCCTCCAGGCGATGGGTTCGGCTCGCAGTGGGCGAAGCCGCTAGAACCGCCAATTCCTCTGCCATACTACTGGGCAGGATCCCCGTGGGCTCCGAACCACACCTCGCCACTGCAGTACCCTTCGCGGTATAATGTTGCCCCCTGTTTTCCTTCGGAGTGTTATGATTAGCAGGGACAAGTGGACATGGCGAAGGGAAACATTTTCCATAGGCTGTCCGTGGTACCTCTGAATCGACTCATGCAGGACGAAGCCAAGGAAGATGGGTGCGAAGAGGCGAAGGAGAGGGAGTCTTTAGATATCACAGTCAAGGTAGGGTCTCAGGAGGTCCCAATCCCAAAGGCCCCCTCACCGAAACTCGATAGAGGTAAGTCCCCTAGTCCGGTTGAGGCCATCACCGAAGCCCGGTCTGATTGGCCGAACGAGGCCGGTCCGACCGATAGGGTGCAGAGAAAGGTTCTCTCCAAGCGCAAAGAATACGAGGCCGACCGGGGTAATTCCCATTTGGCCAGAAATCACGAGAACAAGTTGGTGGCGCCTAGTACTAAGCCACAACCATCTTGGGCACTTTCGGGCATGTCCAAATCACAAAAGAGGCACCTACAACATCCGCGGTCACAGGAGATGCGTGAGAAGAAGGCCGAGGATGAGCGAGATGCCATATTCGAGGAAATCCGCCCTCAGCCAGTCGTTAAGCAAGTATGGAAGCCTAAGCCAGTTGAGACGAACAACCCAGCTCTCGTTCCGAGCGATGACGATGATGACATGCTCGATGACGACTAAACGCCTGTATCTGAGGGGCCCGCACCTCAGGCAATGGGCATAAACGTCATCATGCTTCCCACCAAGTTCGCACTACCACGAGATGAGGCCGAGGTCGCCTAGTTGAACCTCGGCCCACGAGATGCTATTTTTGAGAAGCCCGAGGATACGGCTCGTCACCTGAAGCCTCTCTACGTCAAGGGGCACATCGACGGAAAGCCGATCTCCAGGATGCTTGTTGACGGTGACACCACTATCAATCTAATGGCATACTCCCTATTAAAGAAGCTCGGTAGGGGCGAGAAGGACCTAAAGAAAACCAACCTAATGCTCAACAACTTCAATGGCGAGAGCTCCGAAGCGAAGGCCGTACTTTCCTTGGAGTTGATGGTGGGCAACAAGACGTTGCCGACAGCGTTCTTCGTTGTCGAGGTGCAAGGTAACTACAGTGTGCTACTTGGGCATGATTGGATTCATGCAAATTGTTGTGTTCCATCTACTTTGCACCAGTGCCTAATGCAGTGGGACGGCGATGATGTGGAGATTGTGCCAGCAGATACTTCTGCCCAAGTAGCATTGGCCGATTTGTCTATCGACGTCGTCCATGATAAAGTAGAGTGTCTATCAGGTAGAGACCTCTCGGATTACGACTTCGTTACCATGTCCGGGGGATGTTTTGTATGCGTGTCTGTAAAGCCAGCTGGTGTAGCATGGCTATTTCTAAACTAATGGTCATGTCTAATAAGAGCAATCTTGGTTGGCTGAAGTCCCGTGTGGAGCAATATCAGTCTTCTAAAGACAGTATTGTCGAAGCCATTGAGGATTTTAGCGAAATAGAAAAGTTAGGTCAAGGTTTTGCGTCGGTTGATCCTCTAGAATAGGTCGATATAGGAAATGGTAGCACTCCAAGGCCGACCTTTGTAAACCAAAATTTACAAGATGATCAAAAGGCCGAAGTAATAAAGTTGCTTCGGTCATATGTTGATTGTTTCGCATGGGAGTATAGTAAGATGTCTGGACTAAGCCGTGAGCTTGTAGAGCATCGGCTACCTATCAAACCTGATTTTAGGCCATATAAAAAACACCCTTGTCACTTTAATTTGGTTGTGTATGACCGAGTTAAAGAGGAGATAGAGCAATTGCTCAAGGCTGAATTTATTAGGCCATACAAGTATGCTGAATGGGTTGCTAACATTGTGCCTGTAGAGAAGAAGGGGAGCGACAAAATACGAGTCTGTATTGATTTTAGGGATCTGAACAAGACCACTCCGACGGATGAATATCCCATGTCGATAGCCGACATGTTGATCAACGATGCTTCAGGACACAAGGTACTAAGTTTTCTTGATAGCAATGCTAGTTATAATCAAATTTTTATGGCCAAAGAGGACATCTACAAGACAACCTTTCGATGCCCTAGTTTTTTCGGCTTGTTTGAGTGGGTCGTCATGACTTTTGGTTTAAAGAATGTTGGCGCTACTTATCAACGTGTTATGAACCTGATCTTTCATGACTTGCTAGGAGTTATGCTAGAGGTCTATATATACGATGTTGTAGTCAAATCGGATGCTATGGGCAACCATTTAGTCGATTTGAGAGTTGCTTTTGATAGAATGTGTCAGTATGGGTTAAAAATGAACCCACTCAAGTGTGCGTTCGGCGTGTAGGCAAGCAAGTTCTTAGGATTCATGATTCACGAAAGAGGTATTGAGTTTGATCCTAAGAGGCTTGAAAAGATTAGTAACTTTGAAGCGCTGGCATGCAAGAGAGATGTGAAAAGTTGCTAGGCAAGATGAAATATTGTGTCACTTTATATCTAACTTGTCTAGCAAGATTGATGCTTTTGTCCCCATACTCTGGATAAAGAATGAGGCCGAGTTCGTTTGGGGGGCAAGTCAGCAAAGTGCCTTCGAGAAGATTAAAGAATGCTTGTCATCGCCGCTCGTGGTAAGAGCACCAAAACTCGGGATTCTATTTCGGTTGTACATTGCTGCAGAAGATAGCGTGATAGGAGCCGTGCTAACTCAAGAGGTGGAGGGAAAAGAGTACATCATCACATTCTTGAGCTGCCGCTTACTGGACGCCGAGACAAGGTACATGTTTGTGGAGCGTTTGTGTTTATCACTTTATCATGCATGCATCAAATTATGTCACTATCTTCTCCCTAGCACATGTATTGTTTCTTGTCAAACCGATGTCATAAAATACATGTTACAAAAGCCGATTCTAAGTGGTAGAATTGGGAAGTGGGCATATGCTTTGATTGAGTACGATTTGGCTTATGAACCTTTGAGAGCTATGAAAGGCCAAATCGTCGCTAACTTTTTAGTTGATCACCACATAGATGTTGATTAGGGTGGCGATGTTGCTCTAATTGAAATAGTTCCATGGAAACTTTATTTTGATGGTTCGGCTTGCAAAAATGGCCAAGGTATTGGAGTAGTTATCATATCACCTAGTGGTATGCGCTTTGAGACTTTGGCCCGTTTAGAATTTCCTTCTACTAATAATCAAGCAGAGTATGAAGATTTATTGCTAGGACTTGAATTGCTAGGTTCCATGGGTATTAAACATGTTCATGCATATAGTGATTCTCTGTTAGTGGTACAACAAGTAGCTAAAATTTCTCAATGTTTTAATGGTTTGCTAAATAGCTGCTTGGATAAATGTTTAGACATAATTGCTACCTTTGATGACTTCAAAATTTCTCACATGTCCAGAGAAGCCAATTCAATTGCAAATGATTTGGCTCAGTAAGCATTTGGCTATCATGATTGATCAGAAAGTTCGGCGACAGGCATTTAAATTTGTGTTGCTTGACGATGTGATGTACCACTGAACTATTAATGGAGTGCTTCTAAAATGCTTAGATGCCAATCAATCTAAAGTGGCTACAGGAGAAGTTCATGACGGACTTTGTGGCACTCATCAGTTGGCCCATAAAACGAGTTCGATGCTCAAAAGAGAAGGTTTTTATTGGCCGACTATGACTGAGGACTGTTTTAAATATTATAGAGGGTGTGAGACATGTCAAAAGTTTGGTAATATTCAGTTGGCTCCTGCGTCGCTACTTAACCTTATTATCAAACCATGGTCGTTCTGAGGTTGGGGTTTAGACTTCATCGACCAAATTCATCCTCCCTCTTCAAAAGGGCATCGGTTCGTGTTGATGGCAACGAATTACTTCACCAAATAGACCGAGGCCATGCCTCTCAAGAACATGACTCACAATGAGGTAACTGATTTCATCTTGAAGCACATTATACATAGATTCGGTATTCCCCAAACTCTCACTACAGATCAAGGTACTTCGTTTATTGCTAAAGAAGTGAGAGACTTTTGCCGAATTTTATGGTATTAAGTTGATAAACTCTTCACCGTACTATGCTCAGGCCAATGTTCAGGCCGAGTCTAGTAATAAAACTATAATTAAGCGCATTAAGAAGAATATTGAAGAGTTCCCTAAAAGGTGGCATGAAGTGCTTTCTGAGGCGTTATGGGCTTGTAGAGTTGCAAAACATGGTGCTATCAAAGTTAGTCCATATGAATTAGTGTATGGACAAGAAGCCATTCTACCAGTAGAGATAGATCTTGGCTCTTTAAGATTTCTTAAGTAAGATGGTTTATCGGTCGATGAATATGAAACTCTTTTGAAGGATAATTTGGAAGAAGTGACCGATAAGAGGTTAAGGGCTCTAGAAGCTATAGAGAAAGATAAAAGGAGAGTAGCTAGAGCCTACAATAGAAGAGTCAAAGCAAAATCGTTTCAAGTTGGTGACTTGGTTTGGAAGACGATTTTGCCCTTAGTCACTAAAAGCCCCAAATTTGGTAAATGGTCGCCTAGTTGGGAAGGTCCTTTTAAGGTAGCCGAAATCGCTCCAGGTAATGCATACTTGTTAGAATCTCTACAAGGAGAGCGATTTCGCAGAGCTTTAAATGGCAGGTATTTGAAAAAATACTTCACAAGTGTGTGGCAAAGCGCTTAAAAATGTCAAAAGGATGATATGGAGTATATCATCCTTAGCCCGTTGTGCTTTTAGCTCACTTAGTTTGCTAAAAGGCAGGGGGCATGCAAAACACACATGTGTAGTAAATAATGTTAGTTCTTTATGTATACCACTATCATCATTGTCCTCCACTTTGATGGTCGTTGGGGTCTTCTCATCACCAAAGTTAGTGTAAAATTTGGCCATAACTGTCAATAGGGCTTGTCCCATTGTTATTACCACATAGTCCCCTTGTATTAGGCCACCTCTTCTACTAAATTCAGGACAACCTTTGTAGAGGCATATCTTGAATCCTTCATAGCTCGAAACCTCAATCTCAGTAGTGCATCCATCTCTTGTCATTATGGTAAGGGTATCGCCAACACAAATGTTATTGATATCACAAAATCCTTTTGATAAATACTACAACAGTAAGGTAACATCGCTTCAGTTTGTTAACACATTAAAAATATATGCAATGTACAATTTATAAACCTGGTGACGCCAGCTGTTGACTAGATGATTGATCTTTATTAAGCACCTATCAGGAACATAGGTTGGTACATGTAGATTACTTGGGATGCTTGTCATATCCCTAATTCACATATTCAGTAAGCAAACAATAATAAATGATTTTATAAACTGAAATTTAAGGGTAATCATCAAGAAACTTGTGAAAACAAATAAAGAACCTAAATTTAATATACAACAAAAAATAATCCACATTACAACATTTCAACATACCCACATCTCAACATCTCAACATATCGGAGGAGGAGAACCTTACGAGGATGAGGATGCAACCGAGGTGCGGAGGCCATGGGTGACGGAGCAGCGAGGAGCACGACGAATATTGTGGTACGTTGGGAGTACTATAGTGTTAGGGCCGAGCTAGAGAAATGAAAGCGTTTCGATTCACTCCGGGGCCTTCGCCTATTTATGAGTGGGAATCATCAGTGATGGGTGATTAACTAATGTACATCTTAGTGACACTCTTTAGTTACGAGTGGAAATATGACCCGTATGATGAGGACATCACCGGCTGTGATATGACCATGCTTATGCTTTATAATAAACAACCCAAGGTGCATGCATTCTATATTAGATTTATATTTTATTTATTTGAACCATGTATTCTACACCATGAAATGCATTGCTATTCAATTACAGAAATACTTACATGGACCAAGCGACATGTTGAGAGCACATCAAGGGAATGGAACATCATGGAAGTTGATTGGGGACTAAGTCAAGGCCATCTAAAGATAATATACAAGTTTGGGATGCTACTTTTGTGTCAAGAGAAGGTGGAGATAAAGTTTTACACGTCTTGGACTTGGACTACAAGATAACACTAGATTAAAACATACATAACTTTTACATGGAAGCTCCAATATGGATAATCTTGGACTTTTTGGAAAGATTGAGAAGTCCTCTTTCCAACGGATCTATATACACCTCTAGATTTTATCTCAGCAGATCACAATCACCAAAACAATGTGTGTTACTTATTTAGTCTAAAGCCCATGGCCTTGTAACCAAGTTGTATTCATCTAGGTTTCTCTTTGGACAACCCCCACACATCCCTAGCCTCTTAAATACCCCCTATATATATAGATGGCTGACCCTAGCAAACTTGGTTGTTTATTTTCGAAATTGAATTGATTCAGATTGAAGTGCTATTCTGCCTTCTACTGTTCATCACGAATTCCTCTTTGTTTCGATCATGAATTTTACCTCCACTACTTTGTTTCGATCTGGTGTGTTTGTGCACTACTGGGAATTTCAAGTGTTATCTGCTCTTCCATTGGGAATTAGGAGATAGCAGCACCGCTTCGTGGCTGGTAGCTACGTGCGCAAGTATGTGGTGTTGCAAATATCTATATAGTTGAGATCTGTTGCATTGACAATAGGAGAATAACTGGATAATCATCAGTGTCTCACAAGTTATCCCCCATCTACATCGAGCTCAACGAGAAAATTGGGCTGCCTCGTATTAGCGTCATTATAGGGGATCTATAGTGACAGATGGAAATATGACCCGTCACTAATGGGGGTGTCCCTTCTTTAGTGATGGGTCCTATTGTGACTTGTCACTAATAATACAACATTAGTGACGCTTTTGAAACAACCCATCACTAAAAATGTATTATTGATGCGTGTCTTTTACCCATCACTAAAGCCGCATCACTAAATACAGTTTATGTGGTAGTGTATTTTCTTTTATTCCCATTTTATTTATTCCTTTTATAAATTTTAAAAAATATGGGTGTTATAATGCTAGTATTTCTCATTGTTATCCTCTTGCACATGCCGCCGATGAAAGCCACCTTGTCTGCTGCCTTGCCTTCCACCATCCTTATGAGCCACCATGCGAGCTCGGTTGTGGTGTCTTTACGGTTGTAGTTGATGAGGGTGAGCAAATAGGCAATCATATTGTGTCCAACGTCGGTGGACCTATAAAACAGTTGAGCACCATGTGATGGTGGCTCTACACCGAAGAGCAGATACATAACCTAGATGAAGCATGCCTTTGTGTGGCCCACATTGACCAAAGTGAACAACATATATCGATACCAAGGATGCTCATGCCAAGACATTCAGGCATGATGGTGTAGTCATGGCATGCTTAGCGCATGGTCTGGCACACCAGGCATAGCCACTGTACATTGACTAACTGTGCTTTGGAGGTCTAAGTGATATGCCTAGTGATCTCCATGGCAATATCAAATGGGAGCACATTCCACCGACTCGGTGCTATGGTCTAGGAAGAAGAGAGGCTTAGCAATGCTAATACGAAAGTTTGGGTTGTGTCCATGGATTTTAACATAGCAATTAGTTTGATCAAGCAACGCGGGAAAAACAAATGGTACGGTTGTCATGGGAAATGAACCATCGCATCGGGATTGAACGAAGCAGTTCAATCATCCATCAATGGCTCAACATGTTTGTGTGTATTAGTGAATAAATGATTTGAAATCTTTATTACCAGTTTAATTTATAAAACGATACCAAAGGTACTAGACTATAATTAAAGTTGGTACTAAAGATACATGATTCTGAAAAAAGCATATATTTGCATAAAACTCGACAATAATTTATATTTAATTTCACTTGACATTCTTCACTGCAAATTTTAATTTCATTTCACGTGGAATTCTCCACAACTAATTTGAATTTTATTACACTTGAAATTCTCCATAACTAATCTAGATTTCATTTCACTTAAAATTCTTCATAACTAATTTGAATTTCATTTCACTTGAAATTCTCTACAACTAATTTAGATTTCATTTCATTTGAAATTCTCTACAACTAATTTGAATTTCATTTTAATTAAAATTCTCCACAACTAATTTGGATTTCATTTAACTTGAAATTCTCCACAACTAATTTGGATTTCATTTCACTTGAAATTTGTCACAACTAATTTGAATTTCATTTCAGTTGAAATTCCTCACAACTAATCTAAATTTTATTTTACTTGAAATTCTTCACAACTAATTTGCATGCCATTTCACTTGAAATTCTTCACAACTAATCTAGATTTCAGTTCACTTGAAATTATCCACAACTATGTTGAGTTTCATTTCAATTGAAATTCTTCACAACTAATCTAGATTTCATTTCACTCGAAATTATCTACAACTAATATGGATTTTATTTCACTTAAAATTCTTCAAAACTAATTTAGATTTCATTTAAATTAAAATTCTCCAAAACTAATTTGGATTTCATTTAACTTGAAATTCTCTAGAACTAATTTGGACTTAATTTCAATTGAAATTCTACATAACTAATTTTAATTTCATTTTGCTTGAAATTCTTCATAATAATTTGGATTTTATTTCACTTGAAATTTGTCACAACTAATTTGAATTTGATTTAACTTGGAATTCTTCACCATAATTTCATTTCATTTCACTTGAGATATACACCAACGAGCAATATAAGATGGTTTCATTTTAGCCTATGACAGTAGGTACAAACAATTTACACCAGATAACAGATGTTGTTCTAAGCTAGAAAGATAAAGTACATACATAGTTGCCTCCTATGCACCATTGATAATATGGAAATAAAAACATAAATTGTGTTGGTAACTATCTCGTTGGCTTGCAGAAAATGGCTAAAACAAGCCATTCGGTAACAACGCTCATATGTGGATTTGTGCACTGCAATTAGGACTAGTATGCCTTCTTCTATTGTCACTTAGATCTTTGTGATATGTTGGTGTATGTGAGGTGTGACGTATTTCTCATAATACTGTCTAGAAAAGTATTGTTATAATAAAATTCCGGTAGCTAGTTAGTCGAGTTAAGTGCATATAGGTATAGATGTTTGCAATTGTGACATGTGCAATGTGCTTACCATCCTGTTTTTATTGATGACTGAGGGATTGATTGTGTATATATATAATTGAGTATCGGAGGATGTCTTGAAGGAGAGTCTTCCTTTCTACCGTTAGATCTATTGGATTGCCAAAAACATATGGTCTTCAGTTGGTCAGTGTCACCTTCTCTAGATTTATGTTTCCCCTTCTTCTCAGTTGTACGTGTGGATCCAATAGCGTCATCTGCCATTATAAAAAAATCCGGTAAGTACATATACAAAATAGATATGTATGCATAATAAGTAGTGTGAGTTCGTTATATATACCACTTTCACTTGAGTCTACTCTTATGGATTGTAAGGATTTCTCTTTGCCATAATTATTGAAAATGATATATATCCATGGGGGATAATGGGGTTCTCATTGTTAGTACCCAAAGTCCCCTTCTACTAGGAAGACTCGTTCAGTAAATGTAGACCACCCTTTACTCATTTATAACTTGCCTCCATAGCTTTCAACCCTGACCATATTGGTATAATCATCTCTTATTGATATCTCAAGAGTGTCACCTTCGTGAATGTTATGGTGATTGACGAAGCTTTTTGGTAGAAACTAGAACAGTTAGATAACATTACATCAGTTTGTTATGATTTTGTTACCACATAAATAGAAAATGCAATATATATAATGTACTATGTGATGCCTTTGCTAACAATGACTGGCTTTCAGAAGGAAATCCTTTGGATCATAAGCCGACACCTAAAATAGGTAATTGTCAAACCAATTTCATTTGAGATTGTATAAAAGTTGATGAACTAATTCATCATTGCATATTCATCTACATTATGTCATTGCATTTATAAATTAAACTAAAATACTTTGCATAACCAGTACTAAGATGTAGCATTGTATTGCATATTTGAGTGAGTGAATACTAGTCGACTGACACAAAAATAAAAATCACATGTGCATTATAGTACTAAGATTGTTGATATGGATTACTACGTATATACATAGCATTTGTAGTATAGATTGTCCAAATAATAGCATATCATAATGCAATGTTCAATAAACCCTAAAATGACCAAAAAATAAGGAAACAGTGTAACCTAGGAGGCGGGCCTACAGTTGGAAGCACGATGTCTGGTGGAACCACTTGGGAGGGTTGTCGTGTCATTGCCCAATTTGGATTGCCAATGAACGGAAGAAATGAGTAACATGAGATTTTTAGGGATGTCGGATACATTAGGAGAAAGGTTTAGTGCCAATTTGGGATACCACCTGATGCTAAAGTTATTAGTATTGGTTGATGTGCCCACCCAGTACCGATGTGTAAGGTTTTAATACTGGTTGGGTACCTCGACTAGTACTGATAAGTTTAGTATTAGGTGTGGTCTCCCGACTTAATACTAAAACTCTTTATTAGTATCGGTTGTGGCTACTCATGATGTTCTCTCTTTTTTGATCGTTGTATATATGACTTTAGGTACCCGTTCGAATTAGAATGGGTACTAAAAGGAAGGAGTAGATGAAATGCCACTTTTCTAGTAGTGTCTCTCCCCCTTTCTTCTACAAACTAAATTTATCTAAAATTTATGTGTTTTATTTCCTACTAAACATACAAAGAATCGACTTCCATATTTATATGTTTTAAAAACCCTGTAGAAATCAGTAGTGCACGATATGCGTACTGTTCCCACATTTTTCTTATTTTTATTTTTTCGTTCAAAAAAAAGACTGCATTGAAAACTCAACTCCCGATTGAGATGCATCAGGTCCTTAATTGAGTTAATCAGTTTCATCCCTGTATATATTCACATTTCTTTCGAGTCACAATTATTGACAGGTGTGGGGCCAATAATTCACGTTGCACACTGTAGTACGTGTACTTCCATCTCACGCATAGCAAGTGGACAACAAAATCTTTGGAGATCGAATCACACAACGAACCTAATATACATATAGATATACATATACTATCATATCATACGATCCATCGACCTACTTGTAAAGTTGCAAGCTAGCTCTATCTATATTCTATATATACATAATCCACGAGAACTTTTCCAGCTTTTGCTTTCTAATTTCAACGATTTTAACTACTAATAATTCTTTTTGCCATGAGAGAGAGAGAGAGAGAGAGAGAGAAAGATAGAGAGAGTCCCTTGCAGCTAGAGGAAGAGAGGAGAGGGGCCAGTTCGCCAGACGTACACTCCATGCAAAGGCTTCCACGCATGCATGTTTTGAAGCTTACTGCATGCAGCAGCTTCCATCGATCGATCTGTTATTGCATGCACATATAATAGTGACTGTGTTGATATGCACCCTGGCCTGTGGATGATGATGATGATGGCATGCATTTGGAAGCTCCAGAGAGATATGAGAGAGAGATGGGCCTGCAGGATTATGTGAACTCCAAGCAATTATGTGACATGTACAGATAGCTAGAGATGCATTGGTCTATGCATGCTTCAATGCAAAACAACCCCACACAGGGGCATAGGTATGTATATGCATAGATCTCTGTCCCCTCAACTGATCTCCCTCCCCTCAGGTGGCCATGATAGCCTTCCAACTCAAGGGAAGTGAGAAATGGAAAGGGACAACAAGAGCTGGAGTCAAAGACAAGAAGACTAGAGCTCTATCTCTCTCCTCTCTCCTCCCTCCCTCTCTCTCTCTCTCTCTCTCTCTCTCTCTCTCTCTCTCTCTCTCTCTCTCTCTCTCTCTCTCTCTCAGAA
Source organism: Zizania palustris (assembly GCA_019279435.1). NCBI lineage: Eukaryota > Viridiplantae > Streptophyta > Magnoliopsida > Poales > Poaceae > Zizania > Zizania palustris. The sequence continues at coordinate 33,905,736 of JAAALK010000289.1, read as the reverse complement.
GATCATGCATGCATGGAAAATGTTAGGTTGATATGAACAAGATGCACCATATATACTAAAGGATTATTGTCTGGTAATTAATAAAGATATATATAGTTCGGAAGTCCACGTTGAATCTATCTATATATACAAGTTGTATGATAAAAATGAAATTGTTTAAACTTTTATTTTTTTTCAAAATAAAATAAGATGATTCAACTACAGATCCAAGCTTTTTTAGAATTAATTTTAACAAGATTTAAGAAAGTTTAGATTTAAAGTTTTGTCAAATCGATCGAGCCTAAATCACGCCTAATATAATATCAAATGACCATATTAATAGTTTACTTGCTTGCCTAAAGCGATCGAGCTTTTATATATATATATATATACATATATATATATATATACAAATGCTATTCTACACCACGGGTGTAGAATGCTATTCTACACCGACGTGGAATGGAGGGGGTTGGGATTGGGTGGGGTGTGGGAGCACGGGATGATCGGTGTAGAATAGCATTCTATACCCATAGTGTAAAATAGCGTTCTCGTATATATATATATATATATATAATGAAATTTAATTTCTCTCTCCGTCAGTATGTACCATGCACGCATTGAGCTTTTTTTCGAAAGAAATCTAGCCAAAAATAAATCCTCTATAGTTTCCGAGGAATATATATTATTGTTTGCCAATAAATGCATCCTATATAATATAAAGAAGCTATATATATATCTATATATCATGTCCCCACGCTCGAGATTCCGGACCACGTTAATTAAGATTTAGAGTTTATAAGTTTAATTAAAGCAGATTACAATTTTACATTTTATCTAAAATATAAATAAAATAATTTATCCAAATGTTATCAATAATGCAATCATATATATATATATATATATATTGTAACACCAGACCTAATGGTACATATATCGATATCGCGTGTGTGAACCTAGCATTTATGCCACGTTCCTCTCTTCTTGCTCTCAATCTACTTGTCCAGTTTCTAAGCAAAGCGCACACCACCCCCATCGCCATCGCCATCATATCATCCCCTTCCTTCGTCCTCCTCCCTCGTACGTCTTCGTCTCTCTGATCACCTCCATTCCTCTTCCTTCTCATCACTCCACACAACACACACACACACACACACACTTGATATATATACCTCACACTCATGTCCATTTCTCCCTAGCTAGTTTACATAGACCACACACTCATCTCCATCCATTGGCGGCGGAAGGAGATCGATCAGAAGTTCAGAACTAAACGTGCAATGAGGAAGCCGGAGTGCGCGGCGTCGAAGGGCGGAGCGGTGGCGGCGTTTTGCGGAGGGAACAACGGCGCCAGCAGCATTAATAATGCGGGAGGTGCGGCGGCGGCGGCGGCGAAGCTGAGGAAGGGACTGTGGTCGCCGGAGGAGGACGAGAAGCTGGTGGCGTACATGCTACGGAGCGGGCAGGGGTCGTGGAGCGACGTGGCGAGGAACGCCGGACTCCAGCGGTGCGGCAAGAGCTGCCGGCTCCGGTGGATCAACTACCTCCGGCCAGATCTCAAGCGCGGCGCCTTCTCGCCGCAGGAGGAGGAGCTCATCGTCAACCTCCACGTCATCCTTGGCAACAGGTGCCTATTTTTTGATCTATTTTATTTTCTTTTTTTATTTGGAATTGTGTGCCTATTTTGGTTAATTAACAAATAACATGCATATATTAATATAATCTTCCACAAATTTTTCTCGCAAAAAATATGCCATTGAAGATATATTATACATACCATGCTGTTAATTAACCACTGTACATGCACTTTATTTCTGTGTGTGTTTCCTTTTTCTTTTATGGACATGGCTGTTAATAAGTTAATTTGTTAACTTTTATACGTCGTTGTTCCAACTTTATGTATGTATGCATGCATACATATATATATATATATATATATACAAAGAGTTATGTAATACTATATATATTACAATTTTATTGGGTTTTTTCGTTGTCCTATAGTTTCACAATTCTCTTAGGTACGTAGATCTGCCGTGATCTAGCGTACACTACATGTATTGTACACCTGAAGCATTACTACTGATCACGTACAGCTCGAGATATAGAAACATGCACATATATATATATATATATATATATATATATATATATATATATATATATAAGCATGCATATACATAATACATGCATGTAATGTAATAAGGGTTCAGAAAAAATATGCATACACATATGTGCAATGACCTAATTAATATTTACAAGAGTATACTAATATAACACTAGCACATAACCTTTTATACAAATGTTATCTTACATCACGTGTATAGAATAGCTATTCTATTGAAAAATCTACTACTGACACTACGGGACTGTCCGGGTTTGCCGAGTGTCTAGGGCACTCGGCGAAGCCTCTTTTGCACTCAGTAAAGGCTTCGCCGAGTGCCACACTCGACGAACCCCACTCGGCACCGGCCTTATCGGCGACGTGGGGGTTCGCCGAGTGTTTGCCGAGTGCATCGGGCACTCGGCAAACATCGTAGCACTCGGCGAACGTATGTTTTCCGATAGTGTGAGAAAAAAATAGTACTCAATTGCTATTCTATTGAAAAAATCTACTACTGAAAATAGTACTCCCATGGCCGGTATAGAATAGCGCTCCCATGTATGTATGTATGTATGTATATATATATATATATATATATATATATATATATATATGTTAGTTCAACTATCATCAGTGCTAGTTTATATTAACAACCGATTTATATACTAATTTAGTAATTTATATGTGTGAGCAGAAATTTCTCATATGTGTTTTTAAGAAACCGGCACATATGAGGTTGGTCACAAATAAACTAAATTAAAGATTCATATTTGCAATCTCTTGAGGCCATATATATATATATATATATATATATATATATATATATATATATATATATATATATATATATATATATATATATATATATCCTGCATTCCAGTATACAAGGTGGACAGATTTTTCTCCATCTTTTCCTTGTGTATTACTAATTTTGCATGAAATATACATAATGTAGTACAACAACATGCTTACAAAACTGATATGTAACGTAGAAACTAAAAGTTGCCAAGCCCAGAGAGACAATATATATGAAAGGGATGTTTCATACTCACGTCGTTCATGATCCAAACCTGCAAGACATGCATATTTTTGTCGGATCCATCCATAAATATGTACGTCATGCATGATTAATCCCTGTCTTACCAGAAATTAGATTGCGACATCGATTAATTGCATCTACCTTTTCGCATGTAATTATGTAAAAATTTGACCTAACCATATGATCTGGTCAAGGAACACTAGCTATATTTTTTTGGAAGCACTAGATATTTATTTGTGCAATCACTAATTTGATGTAAGCGTACAATCAAACGATCTAGTGCATCTAATCAAGCGATCCAATGATTACATATGAAAGGGGTTAAAAGTAAAAAAGTACTAGGTTTCAGTCACTTTCATATGTAACCATTGGATCGCTTGATTGGATGCACCAGATCGTTTGATTGCACGCTTGCACTAAATGAGTGATTGCATGTGATATTTTCCCATATTTATAGATATTTATGGTCTATTTGAGAGAGTGAATATATATTATATTAGTTTATAAAAATCCGGAGAAGTAATTTTCTAGTTTCTGAATTCTAACGAACTTATTTCTAAATTCTAGAAAGATTGAGTTTTTAATCTAGAACAAGAATCTCGATTGTTTGAGTCTAACTGTGTCCCCAACATACCCTTAATTAATAAGTTAATTTGGGTCGTGTTCATGCATGATGTGCATAAAAAAGTTGGTTAATTAAGACGCATTATTGGCATGAATAATGCAGCTAATTAACTGTTGCTTTTGTTCTTCTTTTCGTAGAAAATAATTGTAACTTCAATTATTTTTGACCGAAACATCTCGTTTGCTTACTGCAAAATCTATCATGCATGCAACGATGATATTAATTGCAGGTGGTCTCAGATCGCTGCCCGGCTGCCGGGGCGCACCGACAACGAGATCAAGAACTTCTGGAACTCCACTATCAAGAAGCGCCTCAAGACGACGGCCTCGTCGGCGTCGTCTCCGGCGACCACCACCACCACCACCGAGGGCACATCGCCAACGGAGCACAAGCTCGGCGCCGTCGTCGACGTCGGCTGCGGTGGGGGCGGCCAGCTCGATCTGTCCGGCGTCGGCGCCCTAGAAGACGGGACGACTCATGGTCATGGCGGACAACATGCGATGAAGAGCATGTGGGTGGACTCGTCGTCTTCGTCTTCGTCTTCCACCTCAATGCAGAGCCGGCCGTCGTTAATGGCGGCGGCGGTGAGGAGCTACGGCGGTTTGCTTCCCCTCCCTGACCAAGTCTGCGGCGTCGCAGCGCCGGCCAACACGTCACCGCCGGCGTACTTCCACGACCACTCTGCCCCGTTCATCAAGCAAGGCTCTCACCATGCATTGCATGGAGGCTACTATGGATTAAGTGGTCACCATGGGATGGCCATGGAAGGAAGCTTCATTAATGGAGGAGAGAGCAGCATCCTCTTTGGAGCTCCTCCTCTACTAGAGCCCAACATAGCAGCAGAAGACCAAGCCATACTAGCATCAACTGGCAACACCAACAACCCTAAAAACGGCAGCAGAAGCAGCAACACGGCTGATGAGACATTAACCACACTGAGCAGTAACATCACAGACAACAGCAACAGCAACAAGAACAGTAACATCAGCATTGGCCTAATGAACAGCAGCAGCAATGTGGTCTACTGGGAGGGTCATCACCACGATCAGCAGCAGCTGCAGCTGCTGCAGCAGCAGCATATGAGCAGGAATGTCATGGGAGAGTGGGACTTGGAGGAGTTGATGAAAGATGTGTCATCCTTGCCTTTCCTTGATTTCCAAGTTGAATGATTTGGGTGGCCCATCTATCTCCTAGCTGCTGCGTATATATACAATTATACATACATACATACATATATACACACATACACATTGAAGGTAGTACATTTTTTCTTGACATTATTCTCTCCCAATAATGTACAAGATTTCTCACACACCTACTTCACTTTTGATCTTGGATATATATAATTTTCTTGAAAGTCATCCTTGTATAAACAGATTCATGTCATGCAAATAATTAAAAGAAAAACCTGAGTGATACATACATGGTGATATATATCATAAACATATAGATGTATAATGTTTAACATATAGTTAAACATGTACATGTTAATTAATCAGGTGACAATCAATTAGGGCTAAATTAATATTGTAGATAATGCTTCACCTACATGAAATTTTCCTTGAGGGTAAAGCTTCCCCTATTTTGTTTCTTTGCTTCCTCTTTCCTTTCATGTACCAACTGCTTCCCTTACACATGAAGTCACATTGATGAGCTTATGAAATATATTTATTGAAGGGCCTGAAAGGTGCATGCTGTACTGTCCTGAGTGAGTTGAGTGTTGTGTGGAGAGAGATGATATGATGACTATCATATGCATGGAGCTGAGTAGGAGGATCAGTCACTGTCAGTGTTGTCAAATATGTAGCTAGGTTGATTGCTATTACAGGTCGTTAATTAGAAGATGCAATTAGCTAGAGTCCAGAAGGAGAGGGGCCATAGCAGAAAAGTGAATATGGTACCTTTGCCGTGACATCTCTTCGGTGACGATAAATACGGTGGATAATTAAATTTTAGTGACGAAACTAGAGCAAAATAAATAGGATGTGAAATTGAAACTGTAGTGATATATGCTGATTTCCTCAACTAGCTTAAGTAGTGAGACAGGTGTCTTACATACATGATCAAAAATATGAAGTTAATAATTGAAATTTGTTTTTGAGTGAGTGTATTTGCACCACAGTGCACAACGGAGCTTTTCCTCTCTCTCTCTCTCTCTCTCTCTCTCTCTCTCTCTCTCTCTCTCTCTCTCTCTCTCTCTCTCTCTCTCTCTCAAATATCATGGTGCAGTGTCATGCATACATCTAGCAGGCAATTTGTTAGGATGTTGCAGCTTAGCTAGCTAGCTAGGCAGGAAACAAACTTCTCCTGAAATTTAACACTTCTAATCTTCTCACCTAATACTTGTTGTTTTACTGGTGCTATTAATTTCAACTTTGAACATCAATACATTTTATATTGTCAGGTTTCCAGGATTGAATGTTGTATATGGTTATATTTAGCACAGAACAAATTAATTAATTATAGTAATGTGGTATATCTCAAAATATTTAAAGTATTGTTGATAAAAAGGAGTGGTCAAGTTCGAATATATGAATAGTATAAAGTGACAAGAAATTGAGAATGGAGGAAGTATGTCAATATAAAATTGAAATTGATCATCAAGAATTACAGTAGACATAAAGGTTTCATTTTCTAATCTACAAAAGAGAAGTATATTTAGGCTCCTTTGAAAAAATGATTATGACAGTTCTGATTAAATTTTAATTTTTTTGTCTCCTAAAAGTTGTCATAAGATAACTACACTGGTGACAAGCCCTTATATATATATATATATATATATATATATATATATATATATATATCTAGAATAAACCATGCACTTATCAATGCAAGTTGCAAACAAATTGACACAATAAAATATTTTATTCTCGCTCCTATTTGATTTTCACACGGTATATGTTTGTGTTGTTGAGTACCCAAACCATATGAATCTCTACGGTGAGATACACTAAATTTGAATTACCAACAGAGTAACAATTAATTCTTATTTTCACATTTACCATATGAATTTCATCTACACTACTGGAAAACGGATTTTTCCCTGTCGGCCACCCTTTTAAATTTTGTGATGAAACATAAATGAAAATTTATTTTTATCTTCTACACAAAATTTTGTTTATTTTGAACCCTGTGTTATATTAATGGTGTGACTTCCTGTCGGTTTAAACTGACAGGAAATTACTTGTAAAACATGATGAAAAGTTTCTGACAAAAAAGCGTCCACACAACAGATAGGGGGGAGACGTCGTAAAAAGGAATTTCCCTATCGACATAACTTGACAGAGATATAAATTTAGAACTCACAACAACGTCAAATTTTCTCATCAGTGACAAACTGTCAAAGAAATCATCACACTGAAAGGAAATTAAATTTCCTTGTCATTTTATCCCTGACGACGGCTATTTCTAATCGGCACATCGACAGGGAAATAGGGAAATTTGCTAGCAGTGAGGATGCATTTGATCAATATATAACTGATAATGAACAACATAAAAGAACTGTTTCCCGATGTGTAACTTGATAAACAGGATGTTATCAACCCCCATGGTCAGGGCCAACAAAATCAGAAGGCTCTTATTCAAGAGCATTTTAGCTACTAGCTAGTGTGGGACTAGCTTTATTTTTGAACTTGTAGGCTGTAGTAGAATTTTGAATAGATATATATCCAAATTAAATGCATGTGTAATTATATATTTTGAATACAGAAATAAAATTCACATTCAAAACCTGAGTTTTTGCACTCTGAACTACTACATATATTGAAGAATGCAAATGCTACATATAGAGAGTATATATCAGAATTACTTGTTATATATGTGACCTTTAATTTGAGTTATCTCTCATATTTTGGAGAAACTAAAACAAGCCAACTTTTTTACAGATGATCCACAAATTTTCACAGGTTTTTTTTTCAATGCTAACAATGAATTACTGAATACCAGATAATGAATATATAACCCTTCCTCTCAAGTATAACTTCTTCCAATAAATTCTTGAATTTCTTTACCACAGATCCCCTTTTCATCATCGAAAAGGAAATAGAGATGTGGTTTGTTGATCAAGGGCCCTGCTGGCCTATATCCTTGCTTCCTTCAAGCAAGTGTGACAGTTGATGAAATCTTGCCCCCTGGGATTTGGCCATCACCACTTTGGTTGTTAGCACAAAGCAAGCTGATCCCACACAACTTTTATAATAGATGTACATGTAGTACTCCTCACATCATTAACACAAGCAATATTAGAGCATCTCCAATGGTAAGCTATTTCACTAGCTAGATTCACTTTTTTTCCTATGTAGATAGAAAATGTGAGAAAAAAGAGAATAACTAGCGACGAGCTAATAAATAGGAGATTTCACGTATTCTAAAAAACTGGGTATATTACGTGTGGGACCAAGTACTAGTGGTGAGATAAATTATTATTTTTATTCTTCTCTCAGTTTCACATCAGCTAATTATTTGAGACAACCATTGTGGATGCTCTTAAGAGCACTACTGCCAATGCAAGTGAATATATATGGAGCAGAAGTCAATGGTTTAGAGCTGCATAGATCCATGAGGAGCAGTAATGCCATGTTTCCTACTTTTGTTAGAGACACGAGATAAAAACAAGGGAGATATATGTTACATTAAATACCATCACCTCTTATAAAATATTCATGGCAAAAGACCATTATTGCACAATTAGTAAGTAATTGATCTCACTTTCCACTGCAGCACCTTGAGCTCCAATTCAAGGAACTGTGCAAGAAATTAAGAACGGCCGCCTAACTAACTTGTTTGTGCCCAATTTGGTAGCCAGTTTCCATGTTCTCTTGGACCCTTAGCTTCATTTCGTACGTGCAGGCTCTTTAGCAAAAAGATGTGCTCAAATAGGAGCCTACATAGCTAGCCTAACCACCTTTAATCTTGCTTTCTCTCTTTGATGGGAGAGCTGGTGAAATTAAAGCTAATTAGCCCCATTAATTCATCCAATCGGCTGGTTGTCGTGACCTTTACAGAATGCATTATGCATCCATATATTGGGTTCTGTGGAAGAAGATGGTCGAAGATTCTTTTTGCATGAGTTGTGAACTCTCATTTGCACGTTGACCTTAGCTTTAACTTTGGACACTGATCAGTCTCCTGTGTATACATAATATTCAACACCTAATCTTTAATTTGATGGTAATTAGTAACCGTTTATATTATTTGTTCGTTGATCACCTGAAAACTATGATGCGTCAATATGATCTTGCCCATATAGTACTGATTGATTCTGGATGCAAAATTATCTTTATTTTTTGCTTATCTGGCCGGCTGGGGATCGAGTTTGCTGATTATAATATGAGAAAAATATCAGATCCGGTTAATTTGCATAATAGTTAGAGTTGTTTCAGTAGGCATAATATAATACATTATATTATTGACATAATTGCTACAAATAATAGGGAGATTTGATAATTTATCACTTAAAAGTTTTAGCTATTTGTTTATTTGCTATTTGTGTTAATGGCATGTGAGATCATTTGAGTGACAAATAACACAATTATACACACTACGAGAAACGGCATGTTTGCCGAGTGCCTGAAACTTTGCCGAGTGCATTTTTTCGGGCAGTCGGCAAAGCTTGGTTTGCCGATTATTTTTTGAAAAATACTCGGTAAACTAAAAACACCCGGCAAAAGAATATTATGAGTTTTAATGCACTAAATTTAAAGAATGTTTGAAAATTTTATGTTGCAACACTCTATCAGCAACGTCGAGCTCAATAGTTTTTTAATTCTAAACAAATAAATTGAAGTCTGAAAAATATGAGACCTGTCATGGTGTTATTATATGATACATAGATATTGTGATAAAAATTTAAAAATGTTTTGATAAAATTATCACGTCGAGTGTTTAGAAATCGGAGATTATGGGAGAAAGAATTAGGGTTTAGAGAAGAAATGAGATTGGTTTGAAATAAGTTTTATGGTTAAATCATTTTTATACTTGAATTTTTTTCTACACTCAAAATACAACATAACTTATCTCATGTAAAAATTTCAAATTTTTCTAGGTCAGTTAGCTATTTTTCATTCATTAAGTATGTTTCAAGGATTTAAATTAAAACATGTCAAAGTTGAACTAAAAGTGAATAAAATAATAAACTAAATTATTCAACTAAATTAAATAAAAAATCATATCCATGTTTTATTCTATTTTTATTATTACCCACTGTATTTTTACAAATTTTATCAAAGAAAATAATGAAAAACAAATTTGAAAAATAAAAAAAGTTTGCCGAGTGCCATATTAAAGACACTCGGAAAATATAAAATATTTTCCAAGTGTTGCACTCGGCAAAGATAAAATTTTGTTTCCCCCTCATATTTCCCGCAAAATTTTTAAAACCGGCACCAATTTTTTCAAAACTTTCAATCTCTTTTTAAATACTTCCCTACACCTCACCTCTCTTCTCCATTCTTCTTCCTCCCTCCTCCCCTCTCCACGAACCGCCGGCGGGTCACCGTCGTCGTCGCCACGTCGCCGGCGCCGCCCCGCCCCCGGCGCCCTGCGGGCGTGACGGCGCCCTGCGGCCGTGTCACGCCCAGATTTAATAAATCCGGACCTTTATTGAAATTCCATAGAAAATCAATAAACCAAGACGTTCATCACACGACCACGTACAATACGACAAGCATTCACAGTTCGTAGACCGTATTAGTACAAAAGTGAATAAAGTGAAGAGAAACTAATAAAACAAGGGTCCTAGATGAACGTCTCCTTCCAGTCTCGCCTTGACTAGGTCGCTACTCCAGACCTTCATCCTCCTCGTAGTAGACGGGCTCTGGTGGTGTAAGTCAACGGGGGTGAGTACAATCATACTTAGCAAGCCACCGGATGCAAATATAATGCAGATTAATAACAAGGGAGATAGTGGCTAACTTTGCGGAAAAGCATATTTGTAAAGCAATTAAATGTGATCAAGTTATTAATACAGAAATGTAAACATGTGTATGCATCATCTTCTAACTCGAGGGGTATAGTCAGCCCACCCTCGCTCAACAGTCCTTACATGCCATGAATAACTCAAACAATTGTAAACTAACTGCGAGAAGTCACACAACCCGCCCTTGACCGTGGGCTCGACTTTTTGAAAAGATTTAAAACTCTGATCAGAGACATACCACTGTACCCACAAGGCACGCACTCATCCCTTACACCAAAGTGTAACGAGTCGACCCATACCACGGGAACTCGTGCCAAAACCTTCCATATGGATCGCCTCGACCCAACAACACCCTCTTATGGGTTTCATATGGTGCCCCGACGCGTCGAGCCAACACCATACCCCCCTTGAGCCACGTCGGTACAAGTCACCCGCAGGTTGCCCCTTGCCCCTCCACTATGGTGCATCGAGTCGGTTTGTCCCATACTTCCAGTTAGGACGTACCCATTAGACTTGTGGTTAGTACGGAAGTGTTTTGCAACAGATCCCGCAGACCGGTACTTATAGTGCCCCGGGTGCGACCAACCAATGTCCTAGCTTGCACCCAGAACCCACCATACTTATAACATAGCCAACTCCAACAGAGTCTAGAGACAAGAATAACGAGGAAATACATATAGTAGAATCCATCTATCTACGACTCATTCTTTTATCCTATAGCAGTTGTGTCGGTACATTGGACACTAGCTAATATAATACTGTAGAGTGACAAGGAGTGTAGACTCAATAAGCATGGCTTGGGTTTGCACACAAGGACGGGGATCTAATAAATATAATGTAGGGCTTGATATTTGACTAATGCAATATTATCCTATGAGTTATAGCGATAATTTATTAAAACACGGGCTCAATGATGATCAAAATGGGGGTTGTGACTTGCCTTGCTCAGAAAATGGTGAAGGTGGAACCTCGGGGTAAAACTCCGGCTCCTCGACGAACTCGTAGTCTTCTCGATACGGAAAAAGTAAATATAACATTTAATAAACAATCAAAACATCACAAGTCATAAGCATACAAGTATTAGGGGTTTTAATATGTGAAATAAAGCTTTATTATTCTGAAGTTATGTTGAAAAACATTAAAGATTAGATTTTAAGGTTTTTCCCAATTTATTTTTTGAATTAACAGTTTTATCCCTAAGGGGTTTTTATTTGTTTAATTAATAAGAATATTTTGGGCAACAGGGACATACTGTTTTTCTGGCATTAATGTGTAGAGAATAAAATTCTGAATTTAAAAAAATTTAAATGGTGAAATTTGGAGTTAAAATGAGCAAGTTATGAATTTTCAAAGTTTAAGCAATATTCTGGAATTTTATTTAAACTGAAAAACAGTCTCTGGTCCACGGTGAACCAGGTTCACCGTGAACCCGTGACTGTGCGCGTGGGCCGGCGGGGAGTAAGTGAGATCCAACGGCCCAGAGAGCTCGATACCCTTTCGGCTTTGATCAACGGTCGGGATTAAATCCCACGGGGGATTTAATTTCTATCGCCCGATCTCAATCGAACGGCCAGAAATCAATCCGGCACGGCACGTGGCGCCGAGGGTATTTTACCCTTCTTCCCCAACTCCGGCGACACTACGACGAGCTATTCTGGCGACGGTGAGGGCCTAAAGGCTTAGCTACTTGCTGAAATGGGACCAGGGGAGTGTGGGGAACACGATGGTACCGGAGATGGCGACGACGGGGCAGTGGCGGCGGTCAGCGACGAGAATTGGAAGGTGGGGGTCGCCGGAAAGGAAAGGGGAGAGATCCCCTTCCATCGGGGACGAAGGGTCTGACAGGTGGGCTCCACCTATCAGCGGGCGAGTGGGAAAGGAAAGGGCCGACAGGCGAGACCAGGCGGCCAGAGACTGAGGCGCGGGCTAGAGAGGCTGACAGGCGGGGCCAGGATGACGCGGGCGTGGGAGAGGAGAGAGGGGGAGTGCGCCGACAAGCGAGCCCCACCTGGCGGTGTCTCAGCTTTGGACTGGGCTGGGCTTAGGGGACTTTGAGGATTGAGGCCCATTAAGATTTAAAATGATTTTCTGATTTAATATAATTCCAGTAATTCATTTATTTGTTTAAGGGTTGAATCACTGTTGATAAAAATTTGGAAAAATTCCTAAAATTATATCTTGGCCTCTGGATTCTATATTAAATTTTTCAAGTTGAAATTTTAAGTTTTCCCCCTTGTTTGGCTTTAATAGGGCTCTTTTAGGGTTTTCTTTAATTAAATAATTACTTTAATTCCCTGAAAAATGTATTTCCTTTATTTTATTTATTTTTAAATCTTAGGATGTTACAATCCTATCCCCCTTACAGAAAATCTCATCCTCGAGATTCGGATCAATCCTCGAATAGCTCAGGATGCTGTGCTTTGAGTTCTTCCTCTTTTTCCCATGTAGCTTCCTCTACGGGATGATTGCTCCACTGAATCTTACAGAAGCGGATGACGCGACTCTTGGTGGTCCTTTCTTTGACTTCCAGGATCTTGACGGGCTTTTCCACATAGGTCAGATCTTCTTGAATGTTCAACTGTTGAAGGTCTACTTGCTCTGCTGGGACTCGAAGACACTTCTTTAGTTGTGACACATGAAATACGTCATGCACCCTAGCCAATGAGGGTGGTAGATCTAACTGATAAGCAACCTCGCCTTGGCGTCGAACAATGGGAAAAGGTCCAACGTATCGAGGTGCCAACTTTCCTCTCATGTTAAACTGTTGAGTGCCACGGAGAGGGGTAACTCGGAGGTAAACATGGTCTCCCTCTTCAAAGGCTAAATCTCGACGACGATTGTACGCATAACTCTTCTGCCGAGATTGGGTTGTCTTGAGTCGGTCTCTGCAGCTTCTCGAAGGATGTCTGTTCCAAACACTTGGGATTCACCAGTTTGATCCCAAAGTAAAGGCGTCCTGCACTTACGTCCATATAAAGCTTCGAACGGGGACATCTGAAGGCTGGCTTGATAACTGTTGTTGTATGAAAACTCGGCGTACGGTAAACTCTTGTCCCAAGTTCCTCCAAAATCCAAGACACATGCCCAAGCATATCCTCTAATATCTGATTCACCCCTTTCAGTTTGTCCATCTGTTTGAGGGTGGTATGTTGTGCTAAAGTTTAATCTCGTTCCCATTTCCTCTTAAAGGTTTTTCCAGAATCGAGACGTAAACTAACTTCCTCTATCGGAGACTATCTTCTTGGGTACTCAATGAAGACACACGATGTAGGCCATATACAACTCTGCTAGTTTAGGGCCACTTAAGGTCGTCTTGACGGCTATGAAGTGAGCTACTTTTGTTAGCCGATCAATGATTACCCATATAGAATCGTATCCAAGTTGGGTTTTTGGGAGTCCGGTGATGAAGTCCATACCGATCTCTTCCCATTTCCATTCAGGCACTTTAAGTGGCTGTAATAGCCCTGTAGGTCTCTGATGTTCTGCCTAAGAACACATCTCAATCCCTGGTGAGATGCGTCGCAATAGACATGGAAGTCCTTCCTTATATCTGGTAGGGTCAGTATGGGTGCTGACACCAGCCGGGTCTTGAGGGTGCGAAAACTTTCCTCACATTAGGGAGTCCATTCAAACTTCTATCCCTTCTGTAACAACTTGGTCATAGGCTTGGCTATCTTGGAAAAATTCTCGATAAAACGACGGTAGTATCCTGCCAAACCGAGAAAGCTCCGTATCTCTGATACGTTGGTGGGTGGCATCCAATCAGTAACTGCTTCCACGGTGGCAGGATCTACTGCAATACCTTGTGCAGAGATGATGTGTCCTAGGAACTTTACTTCCGCCGTCCAAAATTTGCACTTGCTGTACTTGGCGTATAGCTGATGTTCCCTTAGTTTTCCTAAGGTAAATCGGATATGAGTCTCGTGCTCCTCTTTGTGCTTGGAATAGATGAGGATGTCATCTATAAATACCACAATAAACTTGTCCAAATATTCCATGAATACCTTGTTCATCATATTCATGAAGAAATCCAGGGCGTTGGTTAATCCAAAGGACATGACGGTGCACTCATAAAGTCCATAACGAGAGGTAAAAGTCGTTTTGGGTATGTCCTCTTCTCGAATCCTTAGCTGATGATAACCGGACCACAGGTCGATCTTAGAAAATACCGTGGCTCCTTTCAGCTGATCAAATAGATCATCGATTCTGGGTAAAGGGTACTTATTTTTGATGGTCACTTCATTCAAGGCTCGATAATCTACGCACATACGCTTAGCTTTGTCCTCCTTCTTCTCAACGAAGATGACGGGGGCTCCCCACGGGGATGTGCTAGGTCTGATGTATTCTTTCTTCTCAAGATCCTCGACTTGCTGCTTCATCTCAGCTAGCTCATTGGCGGCCATCCGATATGGTCGCTTGTAGATGGGAGTGGTTTCGGGTACTAGATCAATCCAGAATTCAATGTCCCTTTTGGGTGGCATCCCTGGTAAATCCTCCGAAAATACGTCCGGGTACTCGCAGATGTAGGACCGAAAGTAGCGACCAGAGGGGGGTGAATGGGCGCCTAAAAAATTCTTTCGAAACAATGGCCTGCTCCCAACACCCAACGCATCTCAAAAGACTTAGCAGCAAGACGTAAACAGATCGCCAAAACCTAAGAGAATCTAGCCTAGAAATGACCGGTGTTTTAAACAAAGAGACACCAACACAGTGCTAATAGGCAAAATAATCAATGCATTCAAATCATGGCAGATCCAAACTTCACAGAAATAAACCACAGCAATTGATTGAGAGATTACTGTTCAAAGTTGTCTCTAGTAAGTTACTTGGCGAAGCCTGCAGTGTCGAAGCCTGCTGATTCGAAGCCTGTAGATTCGATCTGCAGATTCGAAGCCTGCTGATTCGAAGCGTGCAGATTCGAAGTCTGCTGATTCGAAGTCTGCAGATTCAAAGCCTGCAGATTCGAAGTCTGCTTCACAGAGTTGGACTTCACACAAGAAAAGGGACTTTGGCCCTGTCAACTCGATCAAAAAGCGACACAAGAAAAGCAAGGCTAAAGTACTCGCACACTGTAGCTACAGGAAAGTAGTACTACTTGCTACCAGCCACAAGAACTAGTACTCTTGTGAAGAACAAACAGAAGACACATAGAAGCTTCTGCTCAGGAATAAATTAGCTGTGTGCAAACTGAACCAACAGAACCTTAAATGAAGTGATGCGCATGAGAATCGATAGGAATAAAAGCTTCCAAACAGTAAAGAGCCAAATGAATCTCAGGAAGAACAGGGGGTTGTCTGGCGGCGCACACAGGGAGAGAGAGAGCAAGAAACACAAAATGACCCAATAGAATAAGAAGTGATTTCAGCAAAAGGGTGACCTAACCCTAGGGATTGGGGCCCTATTTATAGGCAGCCCAACACTAGGAATATTCTACCAGCCCCTTAGGGTTTTTTACAGACGCTGAAATAAAGGAAAAGACTCAACTGCCCTTAGGAATTTTTACAGACACGACTGACTGACTGTGGGCCTAGAGATACAGATGACTTATCCGGAAGCTAAGCTTTCGTAGCGACTACGGCTTCTCTTCTGGACAGTCCGATACAAGATCAACGGTTGTCAGTTTTGCGCCAAAACTGACAAAGCCTCTACCGACTTTGCACCAGGTACCCGGATTGGGCCGGCCCAATTCCGCAGCTCTCTCAGCCCGGCAATCACTCACCGCCCGTGTACCTGAGTCAATCCTGGACAACAGCCCAGTGGGTCTTCTGCTGCTCCTAGCCCATGTACCCGGATTGGGCCAGCCCGACTCCGCAGCTCTCTCAGCCCGACAGTCGCTCGCTGCCCGTGTACCTGAGTCACACGTGGCCCATGAAACAGCAGATATCATCTCTTCTTCTATCCTCTTTGACTATCGTTGACAATGACTCATCATATCTGGAGCCATGAGGCCCACGCTATTCAGCATGGCTCCTCAATCTCCCCCTTGATGAGTGCATTGTCAACACTTCACTTCAAGCTCTTCAGAACCTGCGAACAACTGTGGAAACACGAAAACAAAACACAAGAAAACAAAGAAGAAGAAAAATAAAGTAAAAGTTTAACCCTAATGACCAAAAGCCGAACAAAAAGCAAGAAGCGGTCATTATAGTTAACCAAAATGTAAAAGCTCAAAATGAGTGCGATATCAGAAACAACAACAAGGATATCAAAAGAGTAAGGACAAACGAGACAAAAACTCCCCCTTGAACTCTTATCCCAAAATTTCTCCCCCTTGTTGACAAGTGAACTCATCAAGCACTCAAAAGTGACACAGACTCCCCCTGAAATGCAACTCCCCTTCAAAATATGCAATGAATGCAACTGGGGTGCATGTGAAGTGTAGAAAGCATGCTTCTCAGATATGATTGACTGCAATTACAACATCTAATAGATACAGAAAAAGACATATTGTCTACGATACATGGCATGATCAGTGCAACAGATGATATCTAAAGAAAGTCATTAGCACGCATTTTCAATTTTTGCAAACAAAAGCATCACCACATTTTCCAGTTGTCAAGCAAGGTAAAGCATGAGATGCAAAGGCTAACTGATATCTACCAAGATAAGCATTGTTCAAAACAAAGTGCTCCAGCAAACTTGTAATCATTTCAATTTTCAGGCTTTTTCTTTTTCCTTTTTCATTTTTGCCAGGGGTTATTTGCATGTCAAACCTTATGCTGACCGACCAAGTCAAGCCTAGGCCAGAACTGGACCATCAGAAGCTTAAGACATTGGTCTTGGCATACATTACACTGTCCTAGTTCATACCAAAGTGCTATGGTATGCAGTCCAGAACAATGCAATGCGACAAAGCAAACCCACCTCGATCTTTCCAAGTTATGCATAAAAGGCATGGAATTTTCATTTTTCTTGATTTTTCATCATTTTTACAGCACATTTCCATGTTTTAAAGCAGAAAGATGTCTAAGTTGCTTGTTTGCATCTAAGTCAGGAAACTAGCTAAAAGGCATGTAACAGATAGCAAGAACATTCAGCCTACGCGTGCTGGTTACCAGAAGCAATGGTGATCATTTTTCAAGTTTAAAACATAAAAGCCATGCATATGACAGATATCAGACATATCAAGTGAACTGAACCAGAGCATGATCATTGACAAGTATTCAAAAGCATGTACCAGCTAGAATAAGTAAAGCAGTTCAATCATATAACAGAAGCAGCTCTAAGGTGTGATATGTGAATATGCAAGATATGAACACACACAAAAAGACTCAAGAAAAGAGTAAAGAAGAAAGAAAACTGACGCAAAATATCCTAGAAAGGATACACAACACCCAAATCCCCTCGTAAACGCTCAAAGGTAGACTGATCTAGGGGTTTGGTGAAAATGTCAGCCAACTGATGATGGGTATCAACATGAACAAGGTCAATGACACCTTTCTCATATTGATCTCTCAGAAAGTGAAAGCGCACATCAATGTGTTTGGTTTTTGAATGGAGACACGGGTTTTTCCCTACACTAATAGCACTGGTGCTGTCGCAAAACAATGGAACCCTGGTAGGAAAGAATAACTCAAAATCTCGCAGAGTGGAAATCATCCAAACTAACTGTGAGCAGCAGCTAGCAGCAGCTACATACTCAGCCTCAGTGGTCGAAAGAGCAACTCCAGATTGCTTTCGAGAAGACCAAGAAACAAGGGAAGAACCAAGAAACTGGCAAGTACCGGAAGTCGACTTGTGATCCAACCGGCACCCACCAAAGTCGGCATCCGAAAAGCCAGATAAATCGAGAGATGATGAAGCTGAATAGAAGAGACCAAGGTCGGCCGCATAAGTAAGATACCTGAATATGCGCTTGACAGCCTGCCGATGAGACGCGCGTGGTGAAGACTGAAAACGTGCGCAAAGTCCCACGGCGAACTGAATGTCTGGTCTTGTTGCCGTCAAGTACAACAGTGAACCAATCATCCCTCGAAACTCTTTCTCATTGACCTTGACGCCGCTCTCGTCCTTGTCCAGACCCCAAGATGTGCCCATAGGGGTCATCTGCGGCTTCAATTCTCCACCAAAGTCAAATTTCTTAAGCATATCGCGAGTGTACTTACCTTGGTGGATGAAAGTGTCGTCCTTGGTCTGCTTGATCTGGAGCCCTAAGAAATACTTGAGCTCACCCATGAGGCTCATCTCAAACTCGTTGTGCATCTGCTCAGAAAACTTGGACACAAGAGAATCAGTAGTACCGCCAAAGATAATATCGTCCACGTAAATCTGAGCAACCAAGAAATCAGAAGCAACTCTGAGCAAAAAGAGAGTCTTATCCACCGAACCCATCACAAAGCCCTTCCCCAACAAAAATTGCTTCAACCGGTCATACCAAGCCCTGGGGCTTGCTTCAACCCGTATAAAGCCTTTTGAAGCTTAAAAACGTGTCGAGGAAACTTAGGGTTCTCAAAACCGGGGGGCTGCCTAACATAAACTTCCTCCTCTATGAACCCGTTCAGAAAAGCACTCTTAACGTCCATTTGAAAAAGCTTAAAACCCTTCGAAGCGGCAAAAGCTAAGAGAATGCGAATGGACTCAAGACGGGCAACAGGGGCGAAAGTTTCTTCAAAATCAATACCCTCTTTCTGGCAAAAACCTTGGGCAACTAGTCGAGCTTTGTTGCGCACCACAACCCCATCTTCACCTTGTTTGTTCTTGAACACCCACTTGGTGCCTATAGGGTTGCATCCTGTTGGCGGCTCAACTAGTGTCCAAACCCGATTACGGACAAAATTCTCAAGCTCTTCTTGCATAGCATTAATCCAATTAGAATCAGAAAGAGCATGAGAAACGTCTCTGGGCTCAAAGGAGGCAACAAAAGTAGATTCAGCAAACACAGCAAGAGAGTTACAAGATGAACGCAAAGTTCTCTCAATTAAATCACTGATGATGAGCTCTGAGGGGTGATCACGCTGAACTGCTCGGGTTCCCTGGTGATCTGAAGTCACCTCACCGGAGTCAGTAGCTGGCACCTCTGGACTCGACTAAGGGGGCTCGATCGAAGTGGAAGAAGTGATCAGAGGTCCGCCCTCATCCTCAGTCGAAATCTCAAAAGGTGAGAAACCAAGGGTTGGTTTCGGTGTTTTGTGATGAGTGATTGACTGGATTTTACCCTCTGTTCGAAGGGTACCTCCGGAGGGGCTTCGGAGGTGGTACCTCCGAAGGGTGTTCGGAGGTGTGTCACCGGAGTGTGTTCGGTGTGTGCTTGCTGCAGCTGTGCAGCGGAGTGTGGCTGTCGGAGGGGTCCGGCAGTACACGATGACTGGGTTCGTACCGATGGCTTCGGTACTTTGGGCGGTACACCGGAGTGTGTACCGGAGGCTGCTAACCCGGAGAGGTCTCCGGAGTACTGGATACACTTGTTTGCTTGTCGGTGGTGCGCAGGGACTTCGGAGGCGACGGACAGGGTTCGAGCCAGGTGAACTTGGGTCAAGCGGGTGGCTTGATGCCAGGGGAGCGGGGAGCTCCGTCACGGTGGCTGCGAAGGTGGTCCGGGTCGGTCCTCGGGTCGAGGCGTGCCAGGTGAAGGCAGAGAGTGCGGAGCGTGGCTCCGGCTGAAGGTACTCCGAGACAAAGTCCTCGGAGGTGAGGCACTTCGAAGGTACTCCGAATGGAGTGACTTCGGAGTTGGTTGGATCAAGTCCTCTACGGAGGCAAGGAATTCGAAGTGTGCTCCGGAGGGAGACACTCGAAGGTACCCGACGAAGGTCTCAGAAGTCGAGGCGCATCGAAGGCATGGTCCGGGTGAGGCTCGTCGAGGAGTGTGCTCGGAGTGAGACACTGCGACGAAGTGCTCGTGGAATGCTTCATGCGAAGGCCTTGGACGAAGGAGGGACTTCGAAGGGTGGTACTCCGAAGGTGGGCTTCGGAGTGAGGTTGACTTGAGGTGCTTCGGCCATGCATGGCTTCGGTACACGGACGGACGGTGTTCGAGCTCGGAGTAGCTGCGAAGCCGTGGTGATCCACTCCGGAGGTGGTGGTGCGAAGGCCCAAGGGCTTTGACGGCTTCGGCTCAAAACCGTCACTGTATCGAAGGTCTTCTTCGGCGGAGCGAAGGCCAACAGGCTGCAGGCTTCTCGCCGAAGCTTCCGCACCCCTCGCGTGCGAAGGGAGGTTCCAGAAGTCAACACTGTAAAGGCTGACACTGTCTGTTCTGAAAAAGGCTGACACTGTCCCCTCTGCAGCTGACAGAGAAGCCTCCAGAATAAAGGTGGACTACCTTTTGTACCCCTTAGTTCTGTAGAGACAAATCAGTTGTAAACCCTAGGGGTAAAGTAGTCACTTCCTTAGGATGAAGCCGTGGGCTATAAATATGGGGGCTCGGTAGGAAACATTTAACACTTTGAGCATTTACTGTTGAGCTCCTGTAGACAGACCTCGCTGTATTCATTCTGAGTTCAATACATTTTGTGTTCCTTGTTCAAGCGGCGAAGCCCTGCTTCTGTGTGCTTTTGCTTGAGCTCGTATTGCATACCTCGCTAGTTTTAGTTCACCGAAGCCTGTTGAGGCGAAGGTAGTTTTACGTGCGAGGTGTGTTTTGTCAGTGTGCGTTCGCTCTGTGTAACACGAGGCAAGACCTCGCTGCTTACTAGCGAAGCCCTGATCTTTTCCCGTAGTGCTTCTTGTGTCGAAGCCCTTAGCGTGGTCCGTTTTGTGTGCGTGTAGACCTTCGAGTACGAAGCCCAGCACCAGTTGCTGTCGCCAAGTACTTGGTCGAAGTCCTCAGAGGGCTGTCCACTCTTGCGAAGGGTGACGTGCGAAGTCTGCTCAAAGCACCCTGTGTGCGGAGCCTGCACTGACTTAGCAGAGTTGGTTTTCGAGGGTTGTTAGTGGAGCGAAGTCTTCTTGGCTTCGAACTTTTGCTCCTCCGAAGCCTGTGTTCGAAGGTGTCGAAGTACCTCCGAACCAGACCTTCGAAGGCTGTGTTCGAAGCCTGTTCCGCAGAAGACAGAACAGAACCGAAGGCTAAGTTTTTAGCCCGAATTTTTAAAAGCTCCCATTCACCCCCCCTCTGGTCGCCGTTTCCGGTCCAACAATTGGTATCAGAGCAGGTTAAGATCACCAGTTGACCTTAACCGGTTTTGTGATCTGTTGGCGGCA
The DNA here is from genome assembly GCA_019279435.1 of Zizania palustris. Classification (NCBI taxonomy): domain Eukaryota; kingdom Viridiplantae; phylum Streptophyta; class Magnoliopsida; order Poales; family Poaceae; genus Zizania; species Zizania palustris. The sequence continues at coordinate 33,883,934 of JAAALK010000289.1, read as the reverse complement.
TGGATAGAGGCAGTAAAATTCCTCTGTTCGATGGGACAGATTTTGCATACTGGAAGGTGCGCATGGAGGCTTACTTGTTAAGCCAAGGAAATGCAATTTGGGAGATTGTGGACTCACAATACTCCATCCCTGATACCCGCACCACTCAAACTGAAAAAGATCAGTATATTGCCAACTCGAAGGCAAGGAACATACTGTTCATTGGTTTGAGTCGGAGTGAGTTTGATAGGGTGCAGCACCTTAGGACTGCTAGGGAGATTTGGACAACACTCACTGTCTTTCATGAGGGCTCTGCTCAGATCAAGGCCAGGCGCCAAAGCACATACAATCAACAGTATCAGCTGTTTGTGCAGGCACCTGGTGAATCTATAGATGCCATGTTTTCTCGCTTTGACGCGATAGTGAGTAACTTGCGATCCAACGGGACGCTTGCTTACAGTGATCACGATAGGGCTATCAAGCTTCTCTACGCTCTTGACCGTAGCATATGGGAAGTGAAGATATCCAGCATTGAGGAGTCCACAGGCTATGACACTCTAACCTGTGATGAACTCTTTAGCAAGCTGAAGTCCACAGAGATTGCCAAGGCATCTCTTGCAGTGCACAGAAGCTCTTTGCCACAGCCATTGGCATTGGTTTCTAGCACTAGCCGTGGCACCACTGCAGAACCAAGCACATCAGGCACTTGTGTTCTTGCAGATGGTTTTGCTTTGTCCTCCCTGGTCTCCGTCACAAAGGAGCAGGTGGATACTCTAGCTGATGATGAGCTTGCTCTCATTGCCCGGAGGTTCACCCGCTTTCATCATGAGAGACGGGATCAGAGGAGAAGTGGTTTTAGTGGCTGCTATGAATGTGGCGACACCTCTCACATTAAGGCAAATTGCCCCAAGGTCAAGAAGAGAGATGAGAGTGACCGCCCTAAATACCACAAGAAGGAGAGGAAGCCCTTTGTGAAGGGCAAGCGCGGCAAGATGGCTAAGAAAGTAGCCAAGGCCGCTTCCAGAGCATTTGTTGCTGCTCTCAGCGACATCGACACATCCTCAACTGAGGAGTCGAGCTCTGAGGAGGAGGAGTCCCCAAGGAAGGAGGACAAGAAGGACAAGAAGGGACGTGACTTCACCGGCCTTTGCTTCATGGCCGACAGCGATCACAGCGGCGATGAGCTTGACTCATCTGAGGTAAACCTATCATCTGACCAGCTTCTAATTAAATTAGATGAGCTGAATGAAGTAGTGCTTGGTCAGGATAGATTACTTGTGCAAGCCGCTAGAGAAAGAAAAGACCTTAGACTTAGGCTAGAAAACATTTCTACTGAATATGCCATGCTTAAGTCTAAATTTGATGATGCTGAATGTGAGTCTTGTTCTGTTGTCATGGGTGAGCTTGCTCAGTTGCGTACTGTTCATGCTCAAACTCTTTCTGAGCTTGAGACTGCACAGAAGCAGCTTTTGGAGGTGGATTCTAGACCTCATGATGTTATTGATTGCATGAACTGCTCTTTATTGCGCGATAGCATTAATTTACGTGATAAGCATGTTCATGATTTAGAGGCTAGATTGGAGAAGGCCGGTAGTTCTAAGGATGTGCAACCTGTGTGTGACACATGCATTACCCTTAAGGACCAGCTAGGCACTGTTAGAGAGCGAGCTGAGAACCTCATGTCCGAAAATGAATACCTTCTTTCTGTGGTAAATAAATGCACTGAGGGGAAGGGTAGGATGGATTTGCTCTTGGCCAAGACCAAGTTGTGTGCTGACAGAGCCGGGGTAGCTCTAGGTTTGGGTTTTGAGAGGATAGCTTCAGACAGTATGTCCAAAACTGTTTTTACCTCTCCTACCACCCTAGAGAAAGAGAGAGCTCTGTTGGACACCCCTCCAGCCAAAAAGCCTACCCATCCACCAAAGAAAACCACACCTCCTGCCAAGAAAAATCCTCCCAAGAAAGCCACTCTGAAGAAACCCAAGGAGCCTGTGAGAGTTGCTCCTATGACCCATGAGAGTGCCCCCAGGAGAGTGTTTCACTGTTCTTATTGTCAGAGGGCGGGTCATTTGATTGGTTTCTGTTTCCGTCGCATCAAGGATGAGCGACGTGCACAGGCGATGAGCTATCAGGACATGCATTACCCATCTTTAGGTATGCATGAGTCTGAGTATTACTCTCGTCCTGTTTTCGAGGCTCCTCGTGCATCTCGGAGAGGTTTTGCTCCTCGAGGTGTTCACCATGTTCCATATGGTGGTAGACCTCGGGCGAGTAGCTTTGTACCTCGTCAGAGTAGGAGACCTCGACATGCTTTGCGTTCTTTGCATGTAGGTAGACCTCGCACTTTGCATCATTCTGATTTTTATGTGCGTAGACCGTCTACTTTTACTGTGCCTACTACTCGTGTCACTCAGTGCTGGATGCCTCGTCATTATTTTACTCACCCCAGCACTGAGCGATCGAGGCGTTCTTATCATGTGTAGGCGACAGGTCGAGGCTTGGAGGGCACGTGGATCATGGACTCCGGTTGTTCGCGCCACATGACCGGAGATGCAAATTGGTTCTCCAGCCTCACAACAACCAAGCAAAGGGAACATATCACCTTCGGAAACAATCGAAGGAGTAGAGTGAAAGGTAAAGGTGTGGTAAGAATTAACGCAAACTTCACTCTCAAAGATGTTGCTTTGGTTGAGAACCTGGGATACAATTTGTTGTCTGTATCTCAGTTGCTTGATGAGGGCTTCGAAGTGCGATTTCATCGCGATACTTCGCAAGTGCTCAATTCTGATGGCGTTGTGGTGTGTAAGATCTTTAGGGTTGGGAGAGTTTTTGGAGCTGATTTTTCAGAGTCATCTGGTTCTTCTCATTGCCTTGTTGCACATTCGACTTCTGAGCTTTGGAAGTGGCATAGGAGACTAGGGCATATGAGCTTTGAGTTGCTTGCTCGTCTGAGCGCCCTAGGTTTGATCCGAGGATTGCCCAAGCTCAAGTTTGAGAAGAATTTAGTTTGCGCTCCTTGTCGACATGGAAAAATGATTGCCGCTTCGCATTCGCCAGTCACCACAGTGATGACTGAACAGCCCGGAGAACTTCTCCATATGGACACTGTAGGTCCTTCTCGGGTTAGTTCTTTAGGCGGCAAGTGGTATGTACTTGTTATTGTCGACGATTTCTCTCGCTACTCTTGGGTCTTCTTTCTTGCCAGCAAGGATGAAGTGTTTTCACACTTTCGGAGCTTGGCTTTGAGACTGTTCACTGAACTCCCTGGTGCATTAAAATTCATTCGAAGCGATAATGGCACCGAGTTCAAAAATAGTCTCTTTGTTGACTTTTGCATGGAGCATGGCATAGAACATCAATTCTCTGCTCCGCGGGTTCCTCAACAGAACGGTGTTGTTGAGAGGAAAAACCGCACTTTGGTTGAGATGGCTAGGACGATGCTTGATGAGCATAGGACTCCTAGAAAATTCTGGGCTGAGGCCATGAACACAGCATGTTACATCTCAAACCGAATTTTCTTGCGCTCAATTTTAAATTTGACATCTTATGAGCTGCGTTTTGGAAGACAGCCCAAGGTTACTCATCTTCGAGTTTTTGGCTGTCGCTGCTTTATCCTAAAACGTGGTAACTTGGATAAATTTGAGTCGCGATCTTCTGACGGGATCTTTTTGGGTTATACTACTCATGGTCATTCCTATCGTGTTTATAACTTGGAAACTAACACTGTCATCGAGTCATGTGATGTGACTTTTGATGAATCAACCCCCTCTGTTAGTTCTGCTTTTGAACAGGCAAATGAACACGACATGGAACAGACCTTATTCGAAGACGAAGATCCCGGAGAATTCGAGGATGAACCCCTACTACCCTCGACATCGACCCCCGAAGCTGACCCCGCTTCTACTACTTCGGCACGAGGTCCCGAAGCAACTACCTCGACATCGGTCATCTTGGACCACTCCAACGCACAAGTTGAGGGGGAGACTGCATCCCGCCGTGAGGCTCCACATCATGTCCAAAGGATGCACCCTCCCGAGCAGATCATTGGTGAGCTTGATCAAAGGGTAACGCGTTCTCATGCCCATTTCACTAATGCTGCTTTTGTTGCTTCTTTCGAGCCCTTAGATGTTAGTCATGCACTTTCTGATTCTAGTTGGATCAATGCCATGCATGAAGAGCTTGAGAATTTTGAAAGAAACCAAGTCTGGACTTTAGTTGATCCTCCACCAAATGTTCATTTCATTGGAACAAAATGGATTTTCAAAAACAAACAAGGGGAGGATGGAACAATTGTTAGAAATAAGGCTAGACTTGTAGCTCAGGGCTTTTCTCAACTAGAAGGGATTGATTTTACTGAAACTTTTGCACCTGTTGCTCGCCTTGAGGCCATTAGGATTTTGCTTGCCTTTGCGACATCCCGGGGATTCAAACTCTATCAAATGGATGTCAAAAGTGCTTTTCTTAATGGCTTCATAGGTGAAGATGTTTATGTAAAACAACCCCCTGGTTTTGAAAACCCCAAGTACCCACATAAAGTCCTTAAACTTCATAAGGCTCTTTATGGACTCAAGCAGGCCCCTCGGGCGTGGTATGATAGACTTAAGTCTTTTCTGCTTGAGCGAGGGTATTTGATGGGCTCTGTTGATAAAACCTTGTTTACTCTCAAGCATGGCAAAGATTTCCTCCTAGTTCAGATTTATGTGGATGATATCATCTTTGGTGGCTCTTCTCATGCTTTGGTTGCCGAGTTTGCAGATACCATGAGCAGGGAGTTTGAAATGTCAATGATGGGGGAACTCACCTTTTTCCTTGGTTTGCAAATCAAGCAAAGCAAACAAGGTACTTTCGTCCACCAGACGAAGTACACCAAGGACCTGCTCAAGAAGTTTGACATGTCCGATGCGAAGCCCCTCGCCACTCCAATGGCTACATCTGTAGCGTTGGACCCTGACGAAGATGGAGAAGCCGTAGATCAGAAGGAGTTCCGGAGCATGATCGGCTCCCTCCTCTACTTGACTGCTACGAGGCCAGACATTCACTTCGCTGTATGTCTGTGCGCTCGTTTTCAGGCTTCACCACGAGCTTCGCACCGCCAAGCGGTTAAGCGCATTCTAAGGTATCTCAAACACACCCTTGAATTTGGCATATGGTATTCATCGTCTTCATCTTTATGTCTTAGAGGTTATTCAGATGCGGATTTTGCTGGGTGTAGAATTGATAGGAAGAGTACCTCTGGTACTTGTCATTTTCTGGGTACGTCTCTGGTTTGCTGGTCTTCCCGCAAACAGTCTAGTGTTGCACAATCGACGGCCGAGGCCGAATATGTTGCTGCAGCTAGCTGTTGCTCTCAGATTTTGTGGATGGTTTCCACTTTGCGGGATTTCGGGTTAGATTATAAGAGTGTTCCACTTTTCTGTGATAACACTAGTGCTATTTGTATTGCAAACAACCCGGTTCAGCACTCCAGAACCAAACACATTGATGTACGGTATCATTTTCTCAGAGATCACAATGAGAAGGGTGATATTGAACTTCAATATGTTGATACCCAACACCAGCTTGCCGACATTTTTACAAAACCCCTCGATGCTTCTCGATTTGCTTACTTGCGTGGGGAACTTGGTATTTGTCATCCCTATGGCATTTTGTGAGGGGGAGCTGATTTTAATTGTCTTGCATATGCTCATTATGTGTGGAATTGCACTTACATCTTTTGCTATTATATGCCTGCTTTTAATTCAAAGAACTCATGACAGCTCAGCTCTATGAAATGTGTCTGGAACATTGATTGTGCATGATGTTTTATTTTCTAAAATCAAAACTTGCTCACCGCACAATCTTGTATCTAGCTTGTTTAGGCTGGACTGCTTTTAGCTATCTTTTATCTACTTGACAGCAAGACACTGTTCCTTGGATGCTAAAATTTGCAACTTGAAAAATGTGTTCTTTATTCATGGATACTCATCAAAATATTAAATTCATCAAAATCAAAATCAAAAATCCATGATTTGCCTAGTTTCAATGAAAAAGATCCAGGAGGGTTTGTTTGTCGCACTACTCTATTCTAGACTGCTTACCATTGCACTTTGGTCTGAACTGGGATAGTGTAGTGTTTACCAAAATCACCGCCTTAAGCTTCAGATGGCTTTCATGCCTAGGCTTGGCCTGATTGGAAAGTATAAGGTGGACAAACAAATAACCCCTGGCATTAAGAAAAAGAACAACAAAATTAATTGATCATCAAGTTTGCTTTCTCAGCTCCTTTTGAACAAGACTTGTCTGTCTAGGGTAGAATTTGTTAGCTTTGCGCAGTCCTTGCCTTCTCATGTCTAACTACTGTGATTAAGTGGTGATGCTTTTACTTCAAAATGACAAAATCACATGCCATCATCTTGTTTCACAGATTGTTAAATTGAGCTGAGCACATGATCATTTGTGTTAATTTTGGCATATTTTTGCATTATATGTCTTTGCAATTCTATTCATTTCGCAGCTTTGCATCTTTTGAATGCTCCTTGATGCTTGCATTGCCAAAGGGGGAGAGATTTTGCTATGTTCTCTGCTGCAAGAAGGCATTATTTCTAAAGGGGGAGAGATTTTTGACATAAAGGGGGAGAAAAATTTGCTCAACTCAGGGGGAGTTTTTATCCAAAGGGAGTTTTGCCGAAGGGGCTTTTACTCTTTTACAAAGGGGGAGAAAAATTCTTTTATCAAGTGACATGCTTTGGCTCTTTTTGAGTTTTTATGGTCACTTGTGTGCTGAAAGTTTTTTAAATTTTATTGAACTTGGATTTGGTTGTCAATGCACTCATCAAGGGGGAGATTGAGAAACCAAGGGTTGGTTTCGGTGTTTTGTGATGAGTGATTGACTGGATTTTACCCTCTGTTCGAAGGGTACCTCCGGAGGGGCTTCGGAGGTGGTACCTCCGAAGGGTGTTCGGAGGTGTGTCACCGGAGTGTGTTCGGTGTGTGCTTGCTGCAGCTGTGCAGCGGAGTGTGGCTGTCGGAGGGGTCCGGCAGTACACGATGACTGGGTTCGTACCGATGGCTTCGGTACTTTGGGCGGTACACCGGAGTGTGTACCGGAGGCTGCTAACCCGGAGAGGTCTCCGGAGTACTGGATACACTTGTTTGCTTGTCGGTGGTGCGCAGGGACTTCGGAGGCGACGGACAGGGTTCGAGCCAGGTGAACTTGGGTCAAGCGGGTGGCTTGATGCCAGGGGAGCGGGGAGCTCCGTCACGGTGGCTGCGAAGGTGGTCCGGGTCGGTCCTCGGGTCGAGGCGTGCCAGGTGAAGGCAGAGAGTGCGGAGCGTGGCTCCGGCTGAAGGTACTCCGAGACAAAGTCCTCGGAGGTGAGGCACTTCGAAGGTACTCCGAATGGAGTGACTTCGGAGTTGGTTGGATCAAGTCCTCTACGGAGGCAAGGAATTCGAAGTGTGCTCCGGAGGGAGACACTCGAAGGTACCCGACGAAGGTCTCAGAAGTCGAGGCGCATCGAAGGCATGGTCCGGGTGAGGCTCGTCGAGGAGTGTGCTCGGAGTGAGACACTGCGACGAAGTGCTCGTGGAATGCTTCATGCGAAGGCCTTGGACGAAGGAGGGACTTCGAAGGGTGGTACTCCGAAGGTGGGCTTCGGAGTGAGGTTGACTTGAGGTGCTTCGGCCATGCATGGCTTCGGTACACGGACGGACGGTGTTCGAGCTCGGAGTAGCTGCGAAGCCGTGGTGATCCACTCCGGAGGTGGTGGTGCGAAGGCCCAAGGGCTTTGACGGCTTCGGCTCAAAACCGTCACTGTATCGAAGGTCTTCTTCGGCGGAGCGAAGGCCAACAGGCTGCAGGCTTCTCGCCGAAGCTTCCGCACCCCTCGCGTGCGAAGGGAGGTTCCAGAAGTCAACACTGTAAAGGCTGACACTGTCTGTTCTGAAAAAGGCTGACACTGTCCCCTCTGCAGCTGACAGAGAAGCCTCCAGAATAAAGGTGGACTACCTTTTGTACCCCTTAGTTCTGTAGAGACAAATCAGTTGTAAACCCTAGGGGTAAAGTAGTCACTTCCTTAGGATGAAGCCGTGGGCTATAAATATGGGGGCTCGGTAGGAAACATTTAACACTTTGAGCATTTACTGTTGAGCTCCTGTAGACAGACCTCGCTGTATTCATTCTGAGTTCAATACATTTTGTGTTCCTTGTTCAAGCGGCGAAGCCCTGCTTCTGTGTGCTTTTGCTTGAGCTCGTATTGCATACCTCGCTAGTTTTAGTTCACCGAAGCCTGTTGAGGCGAAGGTAGTTTTACGTGCGAGGTGTGTTTTGTCAGTGTGCGTTCGCTCTGTGTAACACGAGGCAAGACCTCGCTGCTTACTAGCGAAGCCCTGATCTTTTCCCGTAGTGCTTCTTGTGTCGAAGCCCTTAGCGTGGTCCGTTTTGTGTGCGTGTAGACCTTCGAGTACGAAGCCCAGCACCAGTTGCTGTCGCCAAGTACTTGGTCGAAGTCCTCAGAGGGCTGTCCACTCTTGCGAAGGGTGACGTGCGAAGTCTGCTCAAAGCACCCTGTGTGCGGAGCCTGCACTGACTTAGCAGAGTTGGTTTTCGAGGGTTGTTAGTGGAGCGAAGTCTTCTTGGCTTCGAACTTTTGCTCCTCCGAAGCCTGTGTTCGAAGGTGTCGAAGTACCTCCGAACCAGACCTTCGAAGGCTGTGTTCGAAGCCTGTTCCGCAGAAGACAGAACAGAACCGAAGGCTAAGTTTTTAGCCCGAATTTTTAAAAGCTCCCATTCACCCCCCCCTCTGGTCGCCGTTTCCGGTCCAACAAAAGGTGTGGGCTCTGCATGGGGTGCAGAAGGCCCACCCTCATTAGCGGCTGGAGTATCCTCATCTTCCTCGAAGATGGACTCTCCGAGCTCACCATCAGATGGCTCAAAAGAAGGAGTCAAAGAAGGCAAGGACTCATCAAATGAAACCTCACAAGTCTCGACAAGCAGCTGGGATTCGAGGTTCCAAACACGGAAGCCTCGAGAATGTAAAGCGTAGCCAAGAAAAACACCGTCCCAGCAACGAGACTCAAACTTGTCTAAATGCCCTCCCTTCTTGAGAACAAAGCACTTGCAGCCAAACGCTCGCAAGTGGCTCACCTTGGGCTGTCTGCCAAACCGCAACTCGTACGAGGTCTTACCTAGGTAAGCTCTAAGAAAAATGCGGTTGGCCAGATAGCAAGCCGTGTTCATGGCTTCAGCCCAAAAACGCCTAGGAGTCCTGTGCTCATCGAGCATCGTTCTGGCCATCTCGACTAGCGTGCGGTTCTTTCGTTCCACAACGCCGTTCTGTGGGGGAGTGTAAGGAGAAGAAAACTGATGGTCCAGACCCTGATCACTATAGAAACTGATGAACTGAGAGTTCTTGAACTCAGAGCCGTTGTCGGAGCGAATTGCTCGCATCCGACCATTGTTCTCATTCTTCAGCTTCAAAATCAGGTCATGAACAAACTAAAATGTTTCATCCTTAGACTCCAAAAAGAAAACCCACGAGAATCGAGAAAAATCGTCAACTATCACAAGCGCGTACCACTTCCCACTGACTGAGCGCACCCGAGCTGGACCAACAGTGTCCAAGTGTAACAGCTCGCCCGGATACGAAGTCATCACCTGAGTCACAGGTGAGTGAGAAGCGGCAACCATTTTCCCATGACGACAGGGATGGCAGACTAGATCCTTCTCCATCTTAAGCTTGGGCAATCCTCGGATGAGGTCCATAGAGTTCAACCTGACTAGCAGGTCAAAACTCAAATGACCTAACCTCCTATGCCACTTCCAGAGCTCAGAAGAAGATCCAGCTATCAAACAGCGAGAAGGGCCAAAAGAACTAGAGAAGTCAATTCGAAAAACTTTACCAAAAGGTAAGATCTGGCAAATCAAATACCCTCTAGAATCAAACATAAAAGAATTGCCCTTCTTAAAACGCACTTCCAAACCATCCTCAAGAAGTTGTGAGACAGAAATCAAGTTAAAGTTCAAATTCTTGACCAAAGCAACATTCTTCAAAGAGAAATGATCTGAAATGCTAATTGAGCCAATGCCACTTACTTTCCCTTGACCACTGTTCCCGAATGTGATGTACTCTTTGGAGCTCGGGGGAGTGAGACTGGAGAACCATCTGCGATGTCCCGTCATGTGGCGAGAACATCCTGAGTCCATAATCCAAACGTCCTCCAGTCGCCGATCCTGCACAATTAGTGGCTGTAAGTGGGAGCAAATGGTCCGGCACCAGGTTTAGCAAAAGAGCTAAACCAGTGTCGAGCCATCTGCTCAAAAGACGGAAAGCAGAAATCATTATGAGAGACCGGACCAAAATGCGGCTCAAAGCGTGGTCCCTGGTTCTGCCTAGAACCTCGGCCACGAGGTCCAGGACCGTAGCCAAAACGGCCTGGAACTCTGTCGGAACGACCACCACCAACTGGAGCACGGGCAAGAAAGTCGTCTCCTCTACCACCACCTACACGACGCGGCCTGGCCTCCAGCCTCTCCCCACGTCGAGGAACACGCAGTCTACCATCCTGCTAGTAGAACTGCTCCTGACCACCACGAGCTCTCTCTGCTCTCTCAACCCGCTTCCTCCTGAAGCAAAACTCCGCAAGATGCCCGTTTCTCTGATAGTACTCACAATGATAGGTGGGCTTCTTGGGATGTGGTTGAGGCTTGGGATTCTTGGGCTTGGTGGTGTTAGGCATGGTCTTCTTGGGTTGAGAGGGTCCAGGAAGAGAGTCAAGAGAAGTGCGGAGGTGTTTGGGCTTTGGAACCCAGATGGGCTTCTTGGGTGGAGCTTTGGGCTATTCATGGATCACTCCATCCTTGGGATGACTAGCCAGGGAAGACTCAGTGGAGTGAGTCTTGGGGTATCTCTACTCAGGAGTCATTTTACTCCACTCCACTGCCCGGCTAATGGCACTCTCAAAGTCAGCCTTGGTGTAGGTGTAACCTACCCCAAACCCATCCTGCCTCTTGAACTGCTGGATCATCATGCCGAGTTGTGGCTCTCTGGCACTGATCCAACTCAGGATAGAACAGAGGTAAAATTTCTCATTCTGAGAATCAACTAGCTCTTCTCTCAAGGAAGCTAGTACCTCCACCCGAGACAAGCAGGTCTTACACTCACTCTCTACTTGGATAGACTTTTTGGCTTTCAGCTTGGCTAAGACAGCTAGATGAGATGGGCAATCAGCACAAAGTGCGATGACAGTGGCTTGAGCATCTTTCAGCTCCAGCTGAGCGCTTTCAAGCTCAGTGGCCAAAGCGTCCCTCTCATCAACCCTTTCTGTGTACCTGGACTTCAGAGTCGACAGGTCACACAGAAGCACCTCACACTTCGGGCACTCACTGCTATCACCCAAGCAGGGGGAAGAAGATAGACTCTCAATTCTGCCGTTGGCTACGGCAAGCTCACTCTCTAACTCATCTATCCTCTTCTTGGCCCCCCCTAAGCAGTTTTTCTCGATATTTTAACTCCTGACGATTGCTCTCAAGTAAATCAACGATTTCGCGTTCATAGGATGATACCTTTTTGTTGTCGTCGTCGTCGGAGTCATCGAAGGAGCTCTTTTCTTCCTTATCCCCAAGAGTCATTGAGCAGAAGCTCTTGCGAGATCTTCGGTGCTGGTGTGAGCGGCTCTTCGATCTATCCCCGAAAGCCATGAAGCAGAGACCCGTCGGATCGTCCTTGTCCTTCCCCTTCCTAATGACGATTTCTTCATCACTTGAGCTCGATGAAGAGGAAGAAGACGTAGACTGCTTGGAGTAGCTCTTCTCCATCTCGGCGAAGAAGGTCTTGTCACGTTTCTTGTTCTCTCGCCGGTAGTCCTTCAGGGCCTTCTTGAAGAATCTGGTCTTCGGCTTGCCCTTGTTGAAGGAAGAGTTGTCGTGCTTGCCGGAGTCGTGGAAGCCACCACCGGTGCCCTTCTTGTGGCCATTGCGCTTGGGACAGTCGGCGATGAAGTGTCCTGGATCACCACACTCAAAGCACCCGAATTTCGTGCCATGTCTTTTGAACATTCTTTGTCATAGACACGACGCATCCGGTTGTTAAAAAGACACAAATCATCATCTCCCAAAGTCTCAAGCTGGTCCTCAGTGATAGACATAAAAGAGAACCCAGCACAGCTCACAGAAGAGGGATCAATAGAAGGTGTAGCAAGGGCCAGGGACTTTGATCCAGAACCAGTGAGATTTGATCTCAGCTGGATATCTACCTCAGTGGCCTTCAGCTTGCTAAATAACTCAGAAATGGTCAAGGTATCATAAGAAGTGCTCTCAACGATAGAGGATACCTTGATCTCCCAGATCTTTGGGTCCAAGGTATGGAGAACCTTGAGCGCCTACTCGTGATCTGAGACTAACTGAGCACCCTCAGCCTTGTTGTCCCGAAGCTTGTTTATGATCGATTGAAAACGACCAAACAAAGCCTCAACAGATTCACCCGGCTTTTGTGTGAAGTTTTCATATTCACGCCGGTAGGTCTGATAGAGCCGAGCCTTGACCTGGGCTGTTCCCTCATGGTGTGCCTTGAGGGTAGCCCAGATCTCTCTCGCAGTGGAGAGATGGCTCACACGCTCAAACTCAGTGGGACCTAGACCAGAAAACAGAATGTTCACAGCTTTACTATTGCTCAGATGCTGGGCAATGATACCAGGAGTACCATGCTCAGCATCTGGCAATATAACAAATGTATTGTGAACGCAAATGTCCTAGATGTCCGAGCCTTGGCTCATAAGATAGCCTCGCATGCGAGTCTTCCAATAGTTATAGCCATAGGCTTCCAAGGACGGGACTTTGCCAGGAGACGTCATGATCACTACTAGGGTTTAGAATCGGTTAAGGTATGGAAAAACCCTAACTAGGCTCTGATACCACTTGTAGGACCGAAAGTAGCGACCAGTGGGGGGTGAATGGGCGCCTAAAAAATTCTTTCGAAACAATGGCCTGCTCCCAACACCCAACACACCTCAAAAGACTTAGCAGCAAGACGTAAACACATCGCCAAAACCTAAGAGAATCTAGCCTAGAAATGACCAGTGTTCTAAACAAAGAGACACCAACACAGTGCTAATAGGCAAAATAATCAATGCATTCAAATCATGGTAGATCAAAACTTCACATAAATAAATCACGACAATTGATTGAGAGATTACTGTTCAAAGTTGTCTCCAGTAAGTTACTTGGTGAAGCCTGCAGTGTCGAAGCCTGCTTCAAAGTCTGTGGATTCAGAGCCTGCGGATTCGAAGTCTTCTGATTCGGAGTCTGCTGATTCGAAGCCTATAGATTCGAAGCTTGCAGATTCGAAGCCTGCTGATTCAAAGCCTGCAGATTCAAAGCGTGCAGATTCAAAGTCTGCTGATTCGAAGCCTGCTGATTCGAAGTCTGCTGATTCGAAGTCTGCTGATTCGAGGTCTACTGATTCGAAGTCTGCAGATTCGAAGCCTGCAGATTCGAAGTCTGCTGATTCGAAGTCTGCCGATTCGAAGTCTGCTGATTCGAAGTCTGCAGATTCGAAGCCTGTAGATTCGAAGTCTGCTTCACAGAGTTGGACTTCACACAAGAAAAGGGACTTTGGCCCTATCAACTCGATCAAAAAGCAACACAGGAAAAGCAAGGCTAAAGTACTAGCACACTGTAGCTACAGGAAAGTAGTACTACTTGCTACCAGCCACAAGAACTAGTACTCTTGTAAAGAACAAACAGAAGCCACAGAGAAGCTTCTGCTCAGGAATAAATTAGATGTGTGCAAACCGAACCAACAGAACCTTAAATGAAGTGATGCACATGAAAATCGATAGGAATAAAAGCTTCCAAACAGTAAAGAGCCAAATGAATCTCAAGAAGAACAGGGGGTTGCCTGGCGGCGCACACAGGGAGAGAGAGAGCAGGAAACACAAAATGACCCAATAGAATAAGAAGTGATTTCAGCAAAAGGGTGACCTAACCCTAGGGATTGGGGCCCTATTTATAGGCAGCCCAACACTAGGAATATTCCTCCAGCCCCTTAGGGTTTTTTACAGAAGCTGAAATAAAGGAAAAGACTCAACTGCCCTTAGGAATTTTTACAGACATGACTGACTGACTGTGGGCCTAGAGATACAGATGACTTATCAGGAAGCTAAGCTTTCGTAGCGACTACGACTTCTCTTCTGGACAGTCCGATACAAGATCAACAGTTGTCAGTTTTGCGCCGAAACTGACAAAGCCTCCACCGACTTTGCACCAGGTACCCAGATTGGGCCGGCCCAATTCCGCAGCTCTCTTAGCCCGGCAATCACTCACCGCCCGTGTACCTGAGTCAATCCTGGACAACAGCCCAGTGGGTCTTCTGCTGCTCCTAGCCCATGTAACCGGATTGGGCCAGCCTGACTCCGCAGCTCTCTCAGCCCGACAGTCACTCGCTGCCCGTGTACCTCAGTCACACGTGGCCCATGAAACAGCAGATCTCCTCTCTTCTTCCATCCTCTTTGACTATCGTTGACAATGACTCATCATATCTGGAGCCATGAGGCCCACGCTATTCAGCATGGCTCCTCAGCAGACCACTGGTATCTCTTCCAAGGTAATATGGTGTAGACAAGGTCTTCCGGACTTCTATCTTGGCATCTGGAAGGTGACAACAGTTCCTTCTTCACTGGTGACAATTACTTGCCTTCGGGCACATCTTATCACATCTTGGTGTTTGTTGAGCCAATCCATTCCTAGAATCAGATCCAAGCCTTGGCATTCTATTAGGATGGGGTCGGCCCAGAATATTGTGCCTTGGATATCTACCCATATCCTTGGACTATAAGAATGGGCTTGGGTTTGTTTGCCAGGGGTGGCTATTAATACTGGCCTTGCTAATTCACATTTGTTCAGATTATGCTTCTCCACAAAAGTTGTTGAAATAAAGGAGTGTGTAGCTCCAGTATCAAATAATACCACTGCAGGGGCCGAATGTACTGTGAACTTACCCATGACGATCTCGGGTGCGGCCTGAGCTTCCTCGGCAGAGACATGGTTGACGCGGGCGTGGACGGTAGGGTTGGCCGTGACTCCTTGCGTACGCTTGGGGTAGGGTCATTGGTGGGAATAATGTCCTTCTTGGCGGCAGTTGAAACAGATCACAGGCTTGTCGTGCTTGTCGCGCAGAACCTCTGCTTTCTTGGCAGGGGCAGTCGGAGCGGCCGGTGCGGTGGGAGCGGGGCGAGGATGTCCTGCTCCGGTGTTGGTGGTGGGTGGCGCGGGACGGTACACTGGGCGCGGATGATATTGATGTGTCGGTGGGGGAGGCGCAAATCGTGTCCTACCTCTGCGCCATTCCTTGATTCTGGCGGAAGGCGATCATTCTCTTCTTCTTCAGGTCGACCTTGTTCTACTCGGTTGTCACGCCCCGATTTAATAAATCAGGACCTTTATTGAAATTCCATAGAAAATCAATAAACCAAGACGTTCATCATGCGACCACGTACAAATACGAGCAATCATTCACGGTTCGTAGACCGTATTTGTACAAAAGTGAATAAAGATGAAGAGAAACTAATAAAACAAAGGGTCCTAGATGAACGCCTCTTTCCAGTCTCGCCTTGACTGGGTCGCTACTCCAGACCTTCATCCTCCTCGTAGTAGACGGGCTCTGGTGGTGTAAGTCAACGGGGGTGAGTACAAACGTACTCAGCAAGCCACCGGATGCAAATATAATTCAGAGAAATAACAAGGGAGATAGTGGCTAATTTCGCGGAAAAGCATAATTGTAAAGCATTAAATGTGATCAATTTATTAGTACTGAAAAGTAAACATGTGTATGCATCATCATCTTCTAACTCGAGGGGTACAGTCAGCCCCACCTCGCTCAACAGTCTTTACATGCCATGAATAACTCAACCATTCAATCAAGTGTAAACTAACTACGAGTAGTCACACAACCCGCCCTTGACCGTGGACACGGCTTTTCGAAAAGATTGAATACTTTGATCAGAAACGTACCACTGTACCCACAAGGCACGCACTCATCACTTACACCAAAGTGTAACGAGATGACCCATACCACGGGAACTCGTGCCAAAACCTTCCATATGGTCCGCCTCGACCCGACAGCACCCTCTTATGGGTTTCATATGGTGTCCCGACGCGTCGAGCCTCACCATACCCCCCCTTGAGCCACGTCGGTACAATTCACCCGCGGGTTTCCCCTTGCCCCCTCCACTATGGTGCATCGAGTCGGATTGTTCCATACTTTCAGTTAGGACTTACCCATTAGACTTGTGGTTGGTACTGAAGTGCTTTGTAACAGATCCCGCAGACCGGTCCTTATAGTGCCCCGGGTGCGACCAACCAATGCCCTAGCTTGCACCCGGAACCCACCATACTTATAACATAGCCAACTCCAACAGAGTCCAGAGACAAGAATAACGGGGAAATTTCATATAGCAGAATCCATCTATCTACGACTCATTCTTTTATCCTATAGCAGTTGTGCCGGTACATTGGGCACTAGCTAATAATTTTATAGTAGAGTGACAAGGAGTTAAGGCTCAATAAGCATGGCTTGGGTCTGCACACAAGGACGGAGATCTAACAAATATAAGTGTAGGGCGTGATATTTGAATAATGCAATAATATCCTATGAGTTATAGCGATACTTTATTAAAACATGGGCTGAATGATGATCAAAATGGGGGTTGGGACTTGCCTTGATCAGCAAAGGGTGAAGGTGGAACCTCGGGGAGAAACTCCGGCTCCTCGACGAACTCGTAGTCTTCTCGATACAGAAAAATGAACATAGCATTCAATAAACAGATAAAACATCACAAAAAATAATAAACATACAAGTGTTAGGGGTTTTAATATGTGAAATAAGGTTTTATTATTCTGAAGTTTGGTGAAAAACATTAAAGATTAGATTTTAAGGCGTTTCCCAATTTATTTTCTGAATTTACTATTTTATCCCTAAGGGGTTTTACTCATTTAATTAATAAGATTATTTGTGCTAAAGTAACCTACTATTTTTATGGCATTAATGTGTAGGGAATAAAATGCTGAATTTAATAAAATTGGAATGGTGAAATTTGGGGTTAAAATGAGCAAGTTATGAATTTTCGAAGTTTAAATCAATTTCTGGAATTTTATTTAAACAGAAAATAGATTTTGGTCCACGGTGAGCCAGGCCCACGGTGGACCAGCGCCTGTGCGCGTGGACCCGATCGATCTGGACCGTTGGATCTGGATCCAGCGGCCAGATGCGAGGCGGGAGGGTTAAGTGAAAACGGATGGCTGTGATTAAAACGTGCGAAAGGTTATGACGTGGACGCACGAGATCGATTCGAGGGTTTAAGTAGCGATCGACGGCTGAGAGGCATCGATACCGCTTTGACCAGATCAAGGGCTGAGATTAATCTCGTAGGGATTTAATTAGGGTGCTATGATCGTGATCGTGCGGCCAGGATTAAATCCGGCATGGCACGCGCGTAAGGGCTCGTACCCCCCTTTCGTCTCCGACTCCGGCGGGCTCGGATGTGGCAGCTACGGTGGCGGCGAGGGCCTAAGGGCCTAGATCTTGTCGGAAATGGAGAGAGGGGAGGATGGCGGTCACGATGGTACCTTCGACGGCGGCGGCGAGCGGCGAACGGCGACCGGTGACGAGGGTAGACGAAGGAGGGTCTTCGAGTGGTCAACGGCGACGGCGATCCGACGGTCTTCACAGCCAACCGAGGGGTGGCTGGGGACGGGTGGGCTCCGGCGGTCACGACAGTGGTGTCGGCGTGGATGGAGGAGGCCGGAGTCAACGGCGAGCGGCGGCCAGAGTTGAAGCAGAGGGAAAACCCGAAAAAAGTGGCTGAGGCACTCTGGTGTGATTAGGCTAGGGCTTAGGCGGTGTGGGCAGTGGGCGGCGACCCGAGGGGTATTTATAGGGTCACCGGCGGTGGCCAAACGGAAGAAAACTGAGGGTTTCCTTCCCTCTCCGTCGAGGGTTTCCAAATCCCGGCCAAGCTTCCTTAAGTGTGAAACCGCGTCGGCCATAGATGGAAATAGATCGTCGGTGTGTGAGGGAAATGAATTCGGGGCCAGATCGACGTAATCGGGCGGCCGGTGGCAGAAATCCGGAAGGGGGTCGCCAGATAAGGAAGGGGGGATCCCCTTCTAATGAGGAAGACGAAGCTGACAGGTGGCCCCCACCTGTCAGTGGCCGAGCGCGAAGCCAACACCGCCGACAGGCGGGCCATGACTGTCAGGGAGCGAAGGCGAGAGGGGAGAGGCTGACAAGTGGGGTCGTGCTTGTTGATAAAAATTTGTAAAAATTCCTAAAATTATGTCTTGGCCTCTAGAGTATTCCATAAATTTTTCAAGTCCAAATTCTAAATATTTCTTCCTGTTTGGCTTTAATAGGGCTCTTTTAGAATTTCTTTTAATAAATAATTCCAGAAATGTTTTGAATAATAATTTCCTTTATTTTATTTCTTTTTAAATCTTGGGGTGTTACATCGGTCTCCTGAATGATTGCCTTGTTGACCAACTTTTGGAAGTTGGCGTAGTCTCCAGAGACCAACTGAAGGGAAAGCTCGTCCTTCAGCCCGCGGAGAAACTTGGACTGCCGGGCCGTATCAGTACGGACTTCCTCCGGCGCATACCGGGCTAGCCGGTTAAACTCGTGCAGGTACTTTGTCATGGACCTGCTTCCTTGTTGCAGATCCCTAAACTCATGCTGCTTCTGGGCAATAATGCCATCGGGGACGTGGGCCGCGTGGAAATTGGCGGAGAACTCTGCCCAAGTATGGACGTGTCCCTCTGGCAAAGTCTCGCGTAGGTTATCCCACCATTCCGCGGCGGGTCCCTGGAGTTGGTGGGAAGCGAAGGCTACCCTCTCCTGCTCAGTACAAGTCAGGAGGTACAACTTCTTCCCTATCGTTCTCAGCCAGTCACCAGCCTCCATGGGGTTGGTGGTGCTAGAGAATGTGGGAGGATGGACTCGGAGAAATTCCGACAGCTGTGAGGCAGATGCCGGAGCGGGAGTGGCAGGGCGAGGAATCTCGGGCTGCTGTTGGTGAAGACGGAAGAATTGAGCCTGCTGCTCCTGCATCTGGTTTTGCTGTTGTTGCATCTGGTTCAACAGCGTGGAGATTAACTGGTTCTGATTGGCCATCATCTCGGCTAAGGTGGGGTGGTTGGCGACTGGGGCTTGCCTCTGCCCAGTTGCTCCCCATTGGGCCAAGTTGTCGTTGTCCCCTCCATTTTGGGGAGCATCAGATCCCTGAGTGTTGGTCATCCTGGTGTTTCCAAAACAGATAATAAACTCTTAGGGGAAATGAGGCTAAGTTTTATTTCAAAATGTTATCCTAGACTATTACACTTAAGTCTTTATTTAATCTTCACCCAGGCCTTATATTTGACATGAGTGGCAATACAACCAAAACAATGAAAAGAAACAAGCAACCGTAAAATCTATGTCTAATGCAGCTCGGGGGACGACTCGATCACGGGCTCGGCGGAGATGGTCAGGGTGGTAGAGATGGAGGGTCCAGCGGGAGGTGCACTGCGGGAGATCCTCTTGGGCCTAACTGTGGGGATCCGGAGTGATTTCTGCTTGCGAGGCGGAAGGGCGCGACCTCCTCTAGGTCCTTCTGCAACTCCTTGATCTGCTGGCGAAGCTGTGTGGTGTCGGCGACGCTCTGTCGCAGGAGCTCATTCTGGCGGCTCAACTCCTAGGCCTCGGTAGCCAACCGGTGCCCCTGCTGGACACGATGATGAAGTTCTCTGTTCTCGCGGTTCAGATCATCTAAAGAGGGACGATAGAAGTCAATCGTGTCACGCTGTCCGTTGGCATCCTGTAGGGCCTCATAGTGGAGCTCGTCCATCGTCTCCAACAGGCGTACAGTGTGCCCAACGACGGAGTGGTGCTGGGAGAGTGTGCTGACGTAGACACTGTGTGGACTCCCTGGAGTGCGTAGGGGCACGAAGCGATAGTCCGTGTCATAGAGCTGGCTGTCGTAGATTACCCAGATCTCGGTGAGGGCCTGGAGGGCGGTGCGCTGACTGGCAACCAAAAAGGTGGGTCCGCTGGCTCGGTAAGTATGGGTTGTCTGCATGGAGGGCTGGATGACGATGGTGACCTCACAGTAGCTCTCGTCCTCATCGGGGAAGACTCCGTGAAACATTGGCTCGTGCTAGAATCCGAGGAAACCGACGAGCATGCGAAGCTCGTGGATGAATCCGGCCTCGTCGCGAAGAGTCCCACTCATGGTATGGACCGGCATCTACAAAAGAGAAATTTTTTTTGTGAAACTCCAGAAGATGGGAGGGTAAGTATTTTTGTAAGAAATTACGGTTAATATAAGTCCTAGGGTCAGGTCTGTTTGGCTTCCTACAGTCAAGTCGGCTCTGATACCATCTTGTCATGCCCAAATTTAATAAATCTGGACCTTTATTGAAATTCCATAGAAAATCAATAAACCAAGACGTTCATCACACGACCACGTACAATACGACAAGCATTCATGGTTCGTAGACCGTATTAGTACAAAAGTGAATAAAGTGAAGAGAAACTAATAAAACAAGGGTCCTAGATGAACGCCTCCTTCCAGTCTCGCCATGACTGGGTCGCTACTCAAGACCTTCATCCTCCTCGTAGTAGACGAGCTCTGGTGGTGTAAGTCAACGGGGGTGAGTACAATCGTACTCACCAAGCCACCGGATGCAAATATAATGCAAATTAATAACAAGGGAGATAGTGGCTAACTTTGCGGAAAAGCATATTTATAAAGCAATTAAATGTGATCAAGTTATTAATACAGAAATGTAAACATGTGTATGCATCATCTTCTAACTCGAGGGGTACAGTCAGCCCACCCTCGCTCAACAGTCCTTACATGCCATGAATAACTCAAACAATTGTAAACTAACTGCGAGAAGTCACACAACCCGCCCTTGACCGTGGACTCGGCTTTTCGAAAAGATTTAAAACTCTAATCAGAGACGTACCACTGTACCCACAAGGAACGCACTCATCCCTTACACCAAAGTGTAACGAGATGACCCATATCACAGGAACTCGTGCCAAAACATTCCATATGGACCGCCTCGACCCAACAGCACACTCTTATGGGTTTCATATGGTGCCCCGACGCGTCGAGCCAACACCATACCCCCCCTTGAGCCACATCGGTACAAGTCACCCGCAGGTTGCCCCTTGCCCTCTCCACTATGGTGCATCGAGTCGGTTTGTTCCATACTTCCAGTTAGGACTTACCCATTAGACTTGTGGTTATTACGGAAGTGCTTTGCAACAGATCCCGCGGACCGGTCCTTATAGTGCCCCGGGTGCGACCAACCAATGCCCTAGCTTGCACCCGGAACCCACCATACTTATAACATAGCCAACTCCAACAGAGTCCATAGACGAGAATAACGGGGAAATACATATAGTAGAATCCATCTATCTACGACTCATTCTTTTATCCTATAGCAATTGTGTCGGTACATTGGACACTAGCTAATATAATACTGTAGAGTAACAAGGAGTGTAGACTCAATAAGCATGGCTTGGGTTTGCACACAAGGACGGGGATCTAATAAATATAATGTAGGGCTTGATATTTGACTAATGCAATATTATCCTATGAGTTATAGCGATAATTTATTAAAACACGGGCTCAATGATGATCAAAATGGGGGTTGTGACTTGCCTTGCTCAGCAAATGGTGAAGGTGGAACCTCGGGGTAAAACTCCGGCTCCTCGACGAACTCGTAGTCTTCTCGATACGGAAAAAGTAAATATAACATTTAATAAACAATCAAAACATCACAAGTCATAAGCATACAAGTATTAGGGGTTTTAATATGTGAAATAAAGCTTTATTATTTTGAAGTTATGTTGAAAAACATTAAAGATTAGATTTTAAGGTTTTTCCTAATTTATTTTATGAATTAACAGTTTTATCCCTAAGGGGTTTTTATTTGTTTAATTAATAAGAATATTTTGGGCAACAGGGACATACTATTTTATGGCATTAATGTGTAGAGAATAAAATTCTGAATTTAACAAAATTTAAATGGTGAAATTTGGAGTTAAAATGAGCAAGTTATGAATTTTCAAAGTTTAAACAATTTTCTGGAATTTTATTTAAACTGAAAAACAGTCTTTGGTCCACGGTGAACCAAGTTCACCGTGAACCCATGACTGTGCGCGTGGGCCGGTGGGGAGTAAGTGAGATCCAACGGCCCAGAGAGCTCGATACCCTTTCGGCTTGGATCAACGGTCGCGATTAAATCCCACGGGGGATTTAATTTCTATCACCCGATCTCGATCGAACGGCCAGAAATCAATCTGGCATGGCACGTGGCGCCGAGGGTATTTTACCCTTCTTCCCCAACTCCAGCGACACTACGGCGAGCTATTCCGGTGACGGCGAGGGCCTAAAGGCTTAGCTACTTGCTGAAATGGAACCAGGGGAGTGTGGGGAACACGATGCTACCGGAGATGGCGACGACGGGGCAGTGACGATGGTCAGCGACGAGAATTGGAAGGTGGGGGTCACCAGAAAGGAAAGGGGAGAGATCCCCTTCCATCGAGGATGAAGGGTCTGACAGGTGGGCTCCACCTGTCAGCGGGCGAGCGGGAAAGGAAAGGGCCGACAGGCGGGACCAGGTGTCTAGAGACTGAGGCGCGGGCTAGAGAGGCTGACAGGCGGGGCCAGGCTGACGCGGGCGCGGGAGAGGAGAGAGGGGGAGCGCACCGATAGGTGGGCCCCACCTGGCGGTGTCTCAGCTTTGGAATGGGCTGGGCTTAGGGGACTTTGAGGGTTGAGGTCCATTAAGATTTAAAATGATTTTCTGATTTAATATAATTCTAGTAATTCATTTATTTGTTTAAGGGTTGAATCACTGTTGATAAAAATTTGGAAACATTCCTAAAATTATATCTTGGCCTCTGGATTCTATATTAAATTTTCCAAGTTGAAATTTTAAGTTTCCCCCCTTGTTTGGCTTTAATAGGGCTCTTTTAGGGTTTTCTTTAATTAAATAATTACTTTAATTCCCTGAAAAATGTATTTCCTTTATTTTATTTATTTTTAATTTTTAAATCTTGGGATGTTACAGGCCGGCTCCGCCCCGCCCCAAGCCTCACTTCCCCGGCCTCACCGTGCCGTCCCTGTCCTCACCGCGCCATCCCCGGCCTCGCCGCCTTGCCCCGGCCTCACTTCCCTGGCCTCGCCGCTCCAGCCGCGCCTGCCCTGGCCGCGCCCGCCCCGGTCGCGTGCCGCGCCGCCCTGCCACACCCGCCCCGGTCGCTCTCCGCTCGGCCGCGCGCCGTCACGGCCTCGCCGCACCACTCCATCGTCGCCACGCCCGCCACCCGTTTGACGGAATGGCACGGGCGGGCGGGCGGGCGGGCGTCCTATTTTTTTATTTTTTGTTTTTAAGTTTGCCGAGTGCCACATTTTGACACTCTTCAAACCCCCCGTCACGGTCATTTTTTCTCCCATCAAATTGGTTTTTTTGTCGTGTGTCTTGTGTAGCACTCAGCGAAGGGTCCGCCGAGTGCCCCGAAAAAATGCACTCAGCAAAGATGAGTTCACCGATGACGTGTTTACCGAGTGGTGTTTGCCAAGTGCAACACTCGACGAAGCGTTTGCCGAGTGCAAACAAGGCTTCGCCGAGTGCCTTTGGCACTCGGCAAACACCATGTTTCCCGTAGTGACATGTCAAATAATCAACGGGTATGGCCTTGTGATGTATGTGATACATGTATGTAATTTTTATGGTCTGTGTGTCATGGTTAATTGCAGCCAAGGTTGTCATGTTATTGTATAATGACCTGTATGTCGACATGTGATGCTTCTTCTTATGTAATTAGTATAGTGCTATTAGATGTAATAAACTTATACAAGATCATGGAGGCTTGAAGCATGATGACCCAAAGGACGGGAATCGTGGAGATGGAGATCACACCATGGAAGAAGGACAATACTATATCACAGTTAATATGATTGCCTACAATATCTAATTATGTTTTTGTCATACTATTCTTTCATGTCTTTGTATGCGGTATATATAACTGTCATGGTAGAATAGTTTCCCTAAGAAAATTAAGTTTTTTGATATCCTTTCCAATAGTTGCACCTACAAAGGTTTTTGGTTATGTTTGGTAGGTCTGCAAAAGTAGGGTGCCATCATTTATATTAACCAGTTATGGTGGATGTTGGATATCCACAAGCTTAGTATTGATTTGCTTAACTAAGCTATCAAAATAGTTTTGGGTTTTAGGGTATGGTGTTGGGTGATGGGGCATTCGATGCCACCCAACAAACAAGAGTCACATAGAAATGTGATTAGCAAGTTGTTGCTTACCTATGTCACTAATCTTCTAGTAGTGTTGTTAGAACTCACTAGAACTTAGTTGAATATGGATCTTGTCCCACTATATGTCATTAGAGGGAAAACAATTGTAAAATATATAGTGGAATGTCTTTTATTATTTAATAGAAGATTCACATAAGCATAGTGTTGAAACTTGCATTTTTTCGATTTTAATTTGTGATCAATTCTTGAAAAAAAGTTTTCTAGAACTAACTTTATTGATTGGTATAGAAACTTGAGAATTGTTCTCAAACAAGAGAAAAAGGAATATGTTTTAGAGGAGCCCTATCATGATGAACTAGCTGATAATGCATTTGTCGCAGATCGGAGGGCTTATGAGAAGCTAGCATACCAACAATTCACTTGATGTTAGTTGTCTCATGCTTGTCAGTATGTCCTCTGAGCTTCAGAAGCAATTTGAGAACATGGATGTCTATAATATGATCGTGGACTCAAAGGCATGTTTGAGAACCTAGCTCGAGCTGAGAGGTACAACACCTTAAAGTCCTTGTTTGCGTGCAGGTTGACAGAAGGCGGTCCAGTTAGAAAATCTCTAGTCATATGATGATGGTTCAAAAGGATAGCAAGAAAATAAAACACAAGGGCAAAACTAAAGTTTCGGATGACATCTCGAGCTCTAATCCTAAACATCTTGGAAAGTCCAAGGTTGGCCCTGCTACTTCTGATACTTGCCACCACACAAGATCATTAATAAGGTTCTGACATTTCGTCTTACTAAAGTTGCTCATGTGGTGGTTGACCAAGCCCAAACCGCTTTTATTCCTAGAAGGAATATCCTTGAGGGGGTGGTATGCCTTCAAGAGGTTGTCCATGAATTCAAGAGGAAAAAAATAAAGGGGGTGATTCTGAAACTTGATTTCGAAAAAGCCTATGATAAAGTGTGGTGGGAGTTTCTATATGATGTCCTAGCCCGAAAGGGATTTGATGCTATGTGGGTAACTTGGATGAGAAAAGTGGTAGAAGGCAGAAGAGTTGCCATTAATATTAATTAGGAGATTGGGGTTTTTTGTACGTATAAAGGGGTTTGTCAAGGAGATCCTCTTTCCCCCTTCTCTTCAATTTAGTGGGTGATGCTCTACCTGAGGTTTTAGTAAGAGCAAAGGAGCATGGACATCTAGTCGGCTTAGCTTCCAACTTAGTTGAAGGGGGTCTAACACATCTACAGTGCAGATGACACTGTTCTGTTGGTAGAGTCATCAGATCAAAATCTGATGATTTTAAAATTAATTCCTCTTGTACTGCTTTGAAAGTATGTCAGGAATGAGGATAAATTACCAGAAAAGTGAGATATTTTGAATTGGATAGACTAAAGACGAAACAAAGAAGCTTGCTGAGCAGTTTAACTACAACATGGGGGTTTGGCCAATGAAGTATTTAGCTCTTCCTATCAGTTTAACTAAATTGTCAAGTGCAAATTTTGTTGGGATTTTTACTAAAATTGAGAAGAGATTGGATGGTTGGAAATCTGGGCACTTATCCTATGGGGGCGAATGACACTTATTGACTCATGTTTGAGCAGTGTTCTCATGTATGCTATGGACTTTTGCTACCTGTCCGAAAAAATCCATTAGAAAATAGACAGTTCGTGTGTAGCAATTTCTTTTGGGAGGGATTGGAAAAGAAGAACAAAGTTTCATATGGTTAATTGGAAATCCTTGTGTGCACCTATGGATTATGGGGGGATGGGCTTTTTTGATATCAGGGTGTTCCATATTGCTTTACTGAGAAAATGGTTCTACGGACTAGAATCTAGACAGTCAAGCATGTGCTTTGAAATCATGAAGAGGAAGTATAACCTAGCTAGAGGTTCCTTTCAAAGCAATGAGATGGGTGGGTATGGTTTTGGAAGAGCATCCACAAAGAAAAAATCTGGGCAAATACATGTTTCATTTTGGCATGATGTATGGTATAAATATGTGCCTTTGAAGACTGCTTTTCATAAACTTTATTCAATCTATCATAACCTTGATATAATGGTTTTGGAGCTGAGTAATGAGATAAATGGATCTGATTTGTTTAGAAGATTGTTTAGAGAAGATGAGGCAATGGAATGGAGTGCTCTCGGGGGGTGATCAACATGATTTAACTAGACGATAATCAAGATGAAATGGTGTGGATGTTAGATAAAAATGGGTTTTCAACAAGGTCTCCCTATAGACTAATTACTCATAGAGGATGTATTGATTCTGATAATATGATTATTTGGAAGAGTAATATCCCTTTGAAAGTAAAGATTTTTGTTTGGTTACTTTTTAAAGGTAGAATTCATGTGGGAGATCAACTTTGCAGGATGAATTGGAGGGGCAATCCTCATTGCGAGTTATGTTCTAGTTTGGAGATTGAGAAACCAAAGGTTGATTTCGGAGTCTGTGATGAGTGATTGATAGGTTTTACTTTATAGATTCGAAGGGGTCCCTCTGAAAGGGTTCGGAGGTTGTTTCACCGAAGGGTTTGGTGGGTTCGATTGCTGCAGCTGTCGCAGCGGAGTGTGTCTGTCAAAGGGGTCCGATAGTACACGATGACTTGGTCGTACCGTAGGGTTTGGTACTTTGGGCGATACACCGGAGTGTGTACCAAAGGTTGTTTATCCGGAGAGGTCTCTGGGGTACTGGATACACTTGTCTGTTTATCTGTGGTGTGCAGGTGACTTCGAAGGAGACAGACGGTTCGCAGCGAGTGAACCTGGATCAAGTAGGAGGCTTGATGCCAGGCGAGCGGGGAGCTCGGTCATGAAGGTTGCGTAGGGTCGAGGTCGGTCCTCGAGTCAAGGTACACCAGGAGAAGGCAGAGAGTACGGAGGGTGGCTCCGGCTGAAGGTACCCCGAGATGAAGTCCTTGGAGGCGAGGCACTTCGAAGTGTACTCCGAATGGAGTGACTTCGGAGTATGGTGGACAAAGTCCTTAGCAATGAGGCAAGGCGTTCGAAGTGTGCTCCGGATGGAGGCACTCGAAGGTTCACCCGACGGAGGTCTTAGAAGTCGAGGTGCATCGAAGGCATGGTCTGGGTGAGGTTCGTCGAGGAGTGTGCTCGGGGAGGGACAGATCATGGAATGCTTCATGCGGAGGCCTTGGATGAAGGAGGGACTTCGAAGGGTGGTACTCCGAAGGTGGGGCTTCGGAGTGTGGTTGTCTTGAAGTACTTCGATCATGCATGGCTTCAGTACACGGACTAACGGAGTTCAAGCTGGGAGTAGCTGTGAAGTCGTGGTGGTCCACTCCGGAGGTGATGGCGCGAAGGCTCAAGGGCTTTGATGGTTTCGGCTCAAAACCGTCATTGCATTGAAGGCTGGCTTCGGTGAAGCGAAGATTGTCAGGCTCAAGGCTTCTCGCCGAAGATACCGCACCCCTTGCGTGTGAAGGGGGGCTTCAGAAGACTCCAAAACTGCAAAGGTTGATCGTGGCTGCTCTGCAAAAGCTGATGATGTCTCCTCTACGAAGCTGACAAAAGAAGCCTCCAAATAAAGTAGACTACCATATGTACCCCCCTGTTCTGCTGAGACAAAAACAGTGTAACCCTAGGGGTAAAGTAGTTTATTCACAGGGATGAATAGTGCCTATAAATAGTGAAGGTTGGCTAGGCCTGAGTAACACTTTGAGCAGCCATTTTAGAACTCCTGTGCTAGCCGTCACATCCTTGTATTCAGTCTGTGAGTTCATTTTATGTTCCCTGTTTAAGCAATGAAACTTTTATTCTATTTTCCATTTACTGCTTGAACTTGTATTCTTGCTTTGCACTGCATGTCTTGATTTTGGTGTACTCCATTTCTTCCTAGTTTGAGTTTGTGCACTGGGGTGTTTCTAGAGAATTGTGTGAGTGATCAGTGCTTGTGAAGTGTAATTTTCAGTGTAAGTTCGCTCTGTGTAAACTGGAGGCTAGTCCTCTCTGATTACTAGTGAACCACTCTGCGTGGCTTAAATCAAAGCATGTTTTCTTCCCTGTAGAAGTCCTTAGCGCAGCGTGTTCATTGTGCGTTTAGACCTTCGAAATACGAAGCCTAGTACTAGTTGCTAGTGCTGAGTATCAGGTCGAAGTCTGCAGAGGAAAACCACCTCCCGCGAAGGGTGAAGTGCGAAGCCTGCTCAAAGGCACCTAGTGTGCGGAGCCTGCACTGACTTAGCTGAGTTGAGTTTTTAGGCTTATTGGTTGAGTGAAGTCTTCTTGACTTCGAACTTGTGCTCCTCACGAAGCCTGGTTTCGGAGCTGTGAAATACCTCCGAACCAGACCTCCGAAGGGTGTGTTCGAAGCCTGTTCCGCAGGAGACTGGATTAAAACAGAAGGCTATTTTTAGCCTGAAATTTTAAAAGCTCCCATTCACCCCCTCCCCTCTGGTCGCTATTTCTGGTCCAACGGAGATAGTTGACCATTTGATGTTTAAATGACCTCCGGCTAGATTTGTTTGGTATTTTGTTAGAGATTCACTTGCGTGGCCTTGTGCTCCTTTTGATAGTTCTTCTCTTAACACTTTTACATTCTTATAAAAGTGATTGGAAGAAGAAGTTGGTTATGTGGGTGGTGGGTGCTGGTACTTGGACCCTTTAGGCATTAAGGAATGAACTTGTTTTTAATAATTGCATTTATTCTAACATTTCACAGGTAATCCACAAATTGGTTCTATTTCTCACTCATTGGTTACCGCTAGTCTCACAACATATAAAAGAAGAAGCTACAAAGTGTGTGTTTGTCTATTGCATGCCAAACTCCATCAACTAATGCAATCGCTAGGTGCTCCAAGCGTATCTGCCTATCCATGAAAAGTACAGTTGATGGAGGGTGCTGATCCAGTTTGCTATGTGATTTCTTTGAGGAAAATACAGTCTTTTGGTGTTGTTGGTTGTTAGTGCTCATATAGTAGTTGGTGGAAATTTGATGGTTGTTAGCTTGTTAGTATTTTGGGCAGTCTAGCTTTGTTTGCACAACCGCTGGTTTGTTTTTGCATAAAACCTAGTATTTTGGATGCTTTTAGGTGTATGGGAATCAGGTAGTGTTGTCGGTCTAGAGATGATTCGGGGTAATGTTTTTTGTTTCCGAGATCAGGGGACTTAATCTTCAGGGTTGTATCTAGTAACTCCAGTAAAATTGATATCTTTGTATGCTTTCTATTAAAGCGGGGCTAATATAATTAGCCTATTTTCAAAAAAAATAATTGCCACTGCTACCATAAGACTAGTCATTAGCGAAGGAACTACAAGTTCTACTTAGAAGAACTCAAGAAGGGAAGTAATACTTCTACTTTAGGTATAAATATTATTGGAAATTAATCTTGCTACTCGTCTAAGTGTTTCATGGGTATTTGATATTGGATCAATGATTCACACTTACAAATCGTTGTGGAGACTAAAAAGGACTAGGAAGTCTGCAAGAGGCGAGTTAGATGTCTGTGTCAGCAATGGTGCAAGAGTTGATGTGAAGGCCATCGATGCTTATTCCTTATCGTTACACAAAGGATTAGTTTTGGAATTAAATAATTGATATTATATTCCTGCCTTGGGCAGAAATATTATATCATCTTCATGTTTGGAAGAGGATGGTTATGAATTCATAATAAAGAATAAGTGTTGTTCGATATTTTTGAATGATATGTTATATGGTACTTGTCTATTATTGAATAGATTATATATTCTGAATATTAAGGATATAAATGTTTATAACATTAATACGAAGAAACATCAGCTAAATGATTTGAATCCCACTTTTGTTTGGCATTATCATTTAATTCACATATAAATAAGAAGCATATGCAGAAGCTCCATAAAGATGGTCTTCTAAAATCATTTGATTCTCATTTAATACATGTGAATCTTGTTTACTTAGCAAAATGACTAGGCTACGTTTGGTTCGGTGTTGGGGCGGGCGTTCGCATTCTAAACGTGGAAGCCAAACCAAAGAAGGCTAACTCCCACCTGTGTTTTCATGTTCAACCGGAGCAAAATCCCACAGCTACACCTAACCTACTTTTTTCAGCGTTGGTGACAACAAGTTGGCAGGAATTACCCGCCTTCCATTGGTTATGGGGATACCGGTTCGCTTCTATTCCCATTTCTTCCTCCTTCGTGCTTTTTTCTCACCATTGTTGGAACTCCCAGGCGCACAAACATCTGGCGACAAACGCCCTTCACTTGATTACATTTCGCTTGCGAATTTGAGGCAGTACATAGTGACTTATAGTCACTGGACTCGTCCTCACACGAGGCTCTAACCCCTCAACGTCCAGCCATCTTGTGCATGATCACGACGTGAGCCACTCACTCACGCGCCGAACTGGCCACGATCTAACAACCTCCATTTGACTAGCAGCTCCTCCTTTGCGCTACGTGCATGACTCAAACTCACGCACACGACACACGCAACGCACACACGTGCTAGCTAGCTAACTCTTGGACTTAGCCTGCAATCCCTGCATGCATCATGCAGCACGGGAGCCGGAAACGAACTCCAAGTCAAGATTACTCCTAACAACCATGACACCAGGCCACAGCAATCTAGGGTTGGCCACCACCTCCCCACTCTGGCCACGGATCCCCTCCCCACACTGGCCTCCAAGACGCCATGCCATCGTCGCTGATAGATCTCACGATGGAGCCCAGCCACTAGGTCAAAGGTTTGTCGCTCCCTTCCCAACCCCAACCGCCGCTTCTCCTCTTCACGCCAGACGCCGGACGTCGGTTCTCCTCCCCACACCCAACTCCCTGCCGACACAGTATGCTTCACCTCCATTCTTGTTTGCTTATGAGCACAGTCCATTTCTTTATATATACGTGGCTATATTGGTATATGATTGCTACCCCACTAGCTAATGCGGATCTTTGATGCAGTACTGCATCAGGAAAGTTGGTGTTTTCTTGGATATCCATTTCATCAACAAACCAGAAGTGTTCGTCAAAGCATATCAACCCCCGAGCAAGTTCGACAACAATGGCAATCTGATTTATCCGGAGATTAGAGAAGCTCAGGAAGCTAGACTCTCCTATATATCTTTGCAAGCTTTCTCCCTCAGACTTGAGAGCAAACCTGCAAACTCTGAATAGGCAACTTTTAGCCATTTTTCAAGGGGAGAAATCTTTTTTAGGAGATTTGCTCTCATGTCACATATAAGTTTGTGGAATTTACTCTTTTATTCCATATGAGTGTATGACATGTGGCCTTTAAACCATCAAACACACCGGACATGACAAAAAAATAAACACCACTCAACTTTGTGACGTAAGAACAAAAATTCCTTTGTGACTAGCAATAATAATTTTTTGTTCTCCCTTTGTCATGAATCTGTATTATTTCTTTGAAATTGTTCCCATCGGAGGACGACTAGCACATGTGCACTGGCGTAGTTCCACGTCCAAAGGAGTCAGATTTGAGGGGAAATTCAGATTGGCCAATATGTGAAACATAGTCAGAAACATATCAGAGTTGTACATGTGCTTCAGATATATGTACCTACTGGTCCTTGCTTCCTCAGTTCTATTTTGTATTTTTGCTCATCATCCGACGCCAGAGCGCATGTTATGTTCTCTTCTGTTTTTACTTCTGAAGATCACATATACACTCAGTTTTACAGGATAGCTACCTCACTAGCTAATACGAGAGCGACACAGAATAGTTATCTAGCTAGCAAGCCTTCTGAGATGAACAATGTACTTATTTATATATGTAATGTATAATTTCGTGAAAAACATGTCCTCAATGCAAAGTTCACACCATTGCGAACATTTTGCATATAAACATCATATTAGAACCTCAGGGTCATTATAGACAATTTATACAATTGTCAGTTCACAACAGCTTTTTCACAACAGCTTGAACCAAACGACTTTCAGCTTTTTCACAACTGACAGCTCATAGCAGCTTTTTCACAGCTGACCACTTACAACAGTCTTTTCATAGCTCACAGCTGAACCAAACGCACCCTAAGACATCTTTCATTGGTCAAAGTGAGGAAAAAATGAATTGATAGCCCTTGTACATACAGATATATGTGGACCAATGAGTTCTATGATTAGAGGTGATTTTTATTACTTCATTATTTTTACCGATGACTTTAGTAGATTTGGTTACATCTATTTAATGAGGCATAAGTAAGACAATTAAATTTATGTGATCGGATCATGGAGGTGAATATTTAAACCATGAGTTTAATGATCATCTAAAGCAATGTGGAATCATTTCACAACTCACTCCACTAAGCATGCCTCAATGGAATAGAGTGTCCGAGCAGAGGAACTGAACTTTGTTAGACATGGTCTGATCGATGATGAATCAATCTAACTTTCCATCTTCATTTTGGGGATACGCTCTAGAAACTAGTGTTTTTACATTAAACGGGGTTCCATCTAAATCTATATAGAAGACACCATATGAGATATGGACTGGGAAGCATCCTGGGTTGTCTTTTCTAAAGATATGGGATTGTGAGGCTTATGTAAAACATTTGACATCTGATAAACTCAATCTCAAATCTAATAAATGCTTCTTTGTAGGGTATCTTAGGGAAACCAAAGGATATTACTTCTATAACTAAGAAGAAGGCAAAATGTTTGTCATGTGGAATGGTGTCTTTATTGATAAAGAGTTTCTCTCGAAAGAAGTTAGTGGGAGACTCGAAGAGATTCAGGAACCACTCGAAAGTTTTCAATTTCTATTGAACCACAACTTTATATGCAAGATGTTGTAGAACCTATTGTCGAGACACCTGCCCCACGTCGGTTGGAAAGGGTTGGTCGTGGACCCAAGAAATTTATGTTATTAACCACATGATAGTGCAATATATTATTGTTGGATAATGATGAACTTAAGACTTACTCAGAAGCAATGGTGTAACCAGACTCTAAGAAATGGCTTGGAGTCATAAGATCCAAGTTAGAATCCATGAGACAGAATCGAGTTTAGAACTTGTTTGATCCATCTAATGGTTTAAAAATATAGAGTGTAAATGGATTTTTAAGAAAAATGATAGACGTTGATGGAAATATTCACATCTACAAAGCATGATTGTTTGTGAAAGTTTTCAAGCAAATTCAAGGTGTTGATTATGATGAAACGTTTTTGTCTGTCGCAATGCTAAAGTCTATCCATATCATTCTAGCAATTTCCACATATTATGACAATGAGATATGAAAAATGGATGTCAAAACAACTTTCCTCAATGGAAACCTAAGTGAGGATGTGTACATAACACAGTTTGAATGTTTTGTCGATCCAAAAAATGCTAGGAAAATATGCAAGCTACAAAAATCCATTTATGGGCTGAAGCAAACTTCTCGGAGTTAGAATCTTCATTTTGATGAAGTGATTAAATGGTTTGGTTTCATCAAGAATGAAGAAGAGCCTTGTATTTATAAAAAAGCAAGTGAGAGCGCACTTGAATTCCTCGTCTTATATGTAGATGACATATTGTTGATTGGAAATGATATTTCAATGCTTTATGTGTTAAATCTTGGTTATGAAAAATTTTCTCAATGAAAGATCCTAGAGAGACAACATACATCTTGGGCATAAAGATCTATAGAGATAGGTCGAGAAGGCTAATAGGATTAAGTCAAATCACGTACATCGATAAAGTATTAAAATGGTTCAATATGCAAGATTCGAAGAAAGGTTTCTTATCAATGTCACATGGTAGTACTCTCATCAAGATTCAGTGTCCCTCGTCACTTGATGAGCTTGAGAAGATAAGTATGATCTTGTATGCTTCTACAATTGGATTCATCATGTATGACATGTTTTATACACGTCCAGATGTCTCCTATGCTCTAAGTGTTACGAGCAGGTACCAATTAAACCCGAGTGAATGTCACTAGGAAATAGTAAAGACTATCCTCAAGTACTTTATAAGAACTAAGGATATGTTTCTAGTCTACGGAGGTACGGAGGAGCTCATTGTAAATAGTTACACCGACGCTAGCTTCCAAACTAACAAGGATGATTCGAGATCGTAGTTTAGATTTGTGTTTTGTCTTAATGGAGGCGCGGTGAGTTAGAAAAGTTACAAGCAAGAAATAATTACAGATACAACAATGGAGGCCAAGTATATAGCAGCTTCTGAAGCTACCAAAGAGGTTGTTTGGATTAGAAAATTTTGTTTCGGAGTTAGGTGTTGTCCCTAGTGCGTCCAGTCCAGTGGACCTCTTTTGCGACAATAGAGGTGCCATTACACAAGCCAATAAGCCTAGATCGCACCAGAAGTCTATGCACATACTACGGCGTCATCACCTCATACGAGAGATCATAGATAGAGGTGATGTAAAGATATACAAGGTACACACAGATTCGAACATTGTCGATCCGTTGATGAAGCCTCTCTCGTGGCCTAAGCATGAAGCATACTTGAACTCTATGGGTATTATATATTTATGTGATTAAGTTTAGTGTACGTGCATGAGGGAAGGTGTCTTATCTATGCTAATGTAATTTCGGATAATTGATTATCTTGTTCATTGAATAATTATCTTTTACATTGATCAGCAAGTATGTGATTTGTTTGTGAGACTCTTTATTTTATCATGATGTTATTCTAAATAATCCCTAATCTCATATCATTATGTGGGACAATGATATTTTATAGATTAGCACATTTGATTGATGATCATGTTTCACGGATCATAGATATAGAGATATCAAATCAGTAATGTGGACACATGTTAGAGAACATGATGTTGGATAGACCCACTTTGAGATACTACTGGGATTGTTATTCTTAACATACCATCAGTTATCATCTCAAATGATGTACCTGAAGAATCTTTTAACTTGAGATCGTCATTGATTCCAGATTATGTAGTAACATACTTAGGGGTTTCCAAACGTTATTCCATAACTAGGTAGTTATAAAGGTTGCTTTCATGTATTTATGAAATATGTCATGAAATGTGAGCGATCAAAATAGAATTTACCCCTCCTAAATAACAAGAGAGACGTCTGTAAGCCTCTCGAGATAGTTGGATTGAGAAAGTGTATGACCAAGCCACTATGACTAAAGAGTTAATCATGATTAATCCACTACTTGATCGAGTGAAGTGTCGAGCTATCACAAGGGTGGTACAAATCTCACCTTGAGCTTAACTGATGATGTGTGGTAAAAGGATTTGTGCATGAGTATATCAAGGTTCAGAAGATATGATTTTGACATTCAAGGGTCCCTATTATACCATTATTGACTTGTAATTTGTAAAGGGTTTTGACGTAGCGGTCATTTTAATGGAATTTCTAGGTCAATCTAAGATATATGACTTCTTCGAGCGGTTAAACCGATCGGTCTAATTTAAAATTCAAATTCAAATTTGAAAATTAAAAATTTATGGAAAAAATGTAGATACTAGGTGACTTATTTATGACGCTTTATGGTGATTTCTTAAAAAAATTGAAATTTCAGAAAGTTATGCGCAGAATGAAGATAGAAATAGAAAATAAACAACGGCTCATCAGCCCAGCCCGAATGAATTTTCCATTTTTGTAGCACGTTTCAACAGCTAGTGCTTGCTTTGATTATTTTATTTTTCTTGTTTTTTTCCTTCTGAATCAAACACATTAAGTTGGTGTGCTTTCACCAGGAATTAAACAAAAAAAGTTTAGGATTTGTCGTTTGCCTCTGTCTCTTTGAGGCACACGTGTGGGATGTTCATGTGGAATACGTGCGATGCGTGGGTAATTGGAACAATATTAACGTACTTGCAGGTTGCCTGAGCTAGAGTAGAGTAGGATTAAATGTTTAGAAACGCCAAAAAAAAACTTTAGGGGTACCGCAAGAACCGAAATTTCAGAAAAAAATCGCGTCATCAAATTTGAAATTTATTCAGATTTGACCAAATTTGCATAAATTTATATACATTTTAAAAACTGATTTTTTGGCCTTGATTAATTCCTACCGGGGCCATCAAAATTCCATAAAATTATGAAATTTCAATATGAACTATTGAAACATGGATTTTGAGGATTTACCACTAAAAAATTTATACAATTTAATTATTTGCCACTTATATGGATGACAATGATAAATGAGGTCATCTAGTCTATTTAGGGCGTACTTATTAAGATTCAAGTGAATTTAATATTCTACGTGAAAAAACTTGTAAGATTTCGTTAGAAAGCTAATCTAAAAACATCTCCGAAAAACTAACTAATTTATGCATATTAGTGAAAAATAAAGCTTCAATTATCCACTAAATAAGTCCTTTTCCTAATCTATTTCCTAAATCATTTCTCATCTCATCTCTCTCAAATATGCCTCTCTCAAATATATGATTATCCCTATTTTCATTCATGCTAATTTTTTTGTCTTACGTGTGCAGTTTTTCTCCCTACCCTACATGTTGTGAAATAACACATTTAAAAGTATCATAACTTCACACAAAATTATCACAAATTATAGGATTTATTTACAAAATTTAAAAAATAGGGATAAGGATTATAAAAAACTACTACATTGATTTTTAAGAAAAGACAGAGTTCAGAATGGTTTCGAATAAAAATTAGAGGATCTCTTGAGATGCTCTACGCTAAAATGACTGAAATAAAAATTCAAATAATTAATGCATTGATTAATTAAATATTATAGATTATAAAGCTAACAAATACGAGTAGCTTGGAATAACGAAAAGGCTATCTAAGCAATAGTTTTGGTGTATTTTGTTGCTGAAAAATAGGTAATTTTGGAAGCGTGGCATGTATAAAATAGCTACCCGTTCGAAAAGAAATCTTACCACCAACTACTAGAGTCTCAATACCATCGTAATACTATATTCTTAGCAAACATTCCACGCCGAACACAGAAATCTACAAAGTAACATTCTTGCAACCAAACGCACCTAAGAGTCGCTAACGATGTCGAGATCTACTGTATTAACAAACCATGAACTCTGTTAAGTCTGTAGAGAAGCCATCCGGAGCATCATGTCGCAAATGAATACGCACTACCACCTTAGTTGGATAAGAAAACACAAAACTGTTATTCAACAGAGTATGGTAGGGTCATCACAATTCGCAATCCGCTACTTTAGACCACGCATTCGAGTAAAAGAAAAACTCAGACGATGCATTTACATGTACAAAATCCAACGGGGAGGGAAGAGGTGAAGGTACCCATCATTCCGCGTGGTGATTCACTTACCTTGGAACTTTGACAAAATGTTCTGGAATGAGGGGAAACCCTCCATGGCCTCCTGGGGGAGAGGGAGTGTGAAGGGAGGAAGAACTTTCTGTCCGGCGGCCTTCAGATCCTTTTTGCCAGTGGCAGATGGAAACGCTAGAGCAGGTTCCTGTTTATTGAGCATCTCTATGATGTATGAGAAAGTTCCGAATGTCAGGCAGCTCTGAATCAGTGTTTGTGGTGCACCTGGAACACGAAAGAAGAAAAGGGGCAATCAGGTAATGAATAGGTAGAAACTATGAACTTCTGGTTAACATTCCCTATGTAGGAAGACCAGATATCACTATTAAAGTAATGATCTCATGCAAATCAGGAGCCATTTGTCATAGGAGAAAAGTGTGTTCTAAATTATGATAAGTAACACGCGATCTCATGAGAAAATTGTGAGTTTTGTAATGCTTCATCCTACCAATTTGAGTTTTGTAATGCTTCATCCTACCAATGCGAAAAAAAACAAAACATAAATGAACAGCTTAAATGCAAACATTGTGTACACGTTGATACAGCAAAAAAGAAAAAGTGGACATAAAATAAATAGCAATAGCAGTGAAAGTAAACAAATATCTCAGGTGTACTATCCAAAGCAAAATAGTTTAGGAAGCCTTAACAACAATATAGGCAATAAAGGCATTTATGCCTATGGAACAAACTGAGGGGAACTTCAAAAATTGTTAAGCCTGACAAGCATCAACTTAAAAACTAATGCCAGAGACTAATAACTCCCAAAAGACTGCCTGTGTTCTCAATGAATAATGCCAACATTGTTGTAATTGAAACCACCAATTCCCATGGTTGTTAAAGTGGCAAGGCCAAACAAGGCGACCTAACCCCGCCTTACAAACTAAGTGTTAGGCGTAAGGTAAGGTGAGGCAAAGCCTTATACAATCAAAGGAGAAAAGCTATGGGCAAAATTGCATCCAGCCAGCCACTACACACTAGTACTGTGCAATTAAGTCTAGCCCAACAATCCATCTATAACCCATCAGCCAGGTTACTTCCTCTCTTGCATTAGCACAGGAGCACTACCAGCACTGCTCCCTCTCCCAGATCAGCAGCCGCCACCCTCTCTCCTTGCACTAAAGCAGACTATTCTCTGCTGAATCCTTCTCTCCTCGATCTTCTCTCTGCTGCGTCCTCTCCTCTGCACTATCTTCCCCTCTCTAGCACTCTTGCGCTAGTAACAAGCACCAATGGCGGTAGCTCATGGGCTCAGATGCTCCACCAGGAGTCAGAATAAAGAAGGGAGGATGCTGTCCATGAGGCAGATGGGAGGATGGCGGCGCAGATCCGTGGCAGGGTGGAAACACCAGCCGCTAGCATTCCAGGATGGGTTTATCCCACTCTTTGTTACCCTCCCTCTGATTTTTCCCCACAAGGCTGAGGAAACGTAAGGCATAGTCAACGCCTTAACCCCTGCTCCTGCCTTACCGCTTTGTGTCGCCTAAGCAGCGCCTTA
Organism: Zizania palustris; assembly: GCA_019279435.1. Classification (NCBI taxonomy): domain Eukaryota; kingdom Viridiplantae; phylum Streptophyta; class Magnoliopsida; order Poales; family Poaceae; genus Zizania; species Zizania palustris. The sequence continues at coordinate 33,844,989 of JAAALK010000289.1, read as the reverse complement.
GCAACAATGCCTATTCCATAGCACAGCATAAAGAAGATTGCTCTTGTTTATATAATTCCAGTCCAACCCAGCACTTCCAGGAACAGGTTGTAAATTTAAAATTTTCACAGCTATTCATTGTTTGCTGTAACTTTACCTGGGAAACTCAGGGCAAGGCCAGTGCAACAGCCTGCAACTCCAGCATTGAGAACTGCAGATAAAAAAGGATTCACAAGTTAATGATTATACTACATATTTTTATTACATTCTACAGATTGGAACATAGTTTCCTAGAGAAAGAAATGAGCAGAGTAGAAATCAAGACTGAGTGACTAACCATCATCTTTCCCACGTAGCTGTCTCAGAGAGCAAGAAACCAAACTTTGAACACCAGCAAGAACAGCAAATATCTAGAGCAAAAGACAAAATACTGACATGAGCTATGAACTAAGAAACATCTGCTGCAAACGAAACAAACATGTGCAATGCAAATCATTACCTTAGCAGAAGATGCAGCATCAGCAAATGAACCTTTAAACCCCTTTGTGGTCACCAAACCTTTTCCTGACAAGTTACCAGAAAAGGCGAGTTGGAAAATAATATTTTGTGCTCTGGTCCAAAAGGCAACAAATAACAGGATGGTTGACAGTTAAGATGAAAAAAGGGGGAGTACTAACAGATTGACCTTACAATGAAAAGTCTTTAATCCATGAGGTAAACAATAATGAATGTATTGTAGGTCGTAGCATCAAGAGTTTCCTCAAAGTTCTCTATTCATGACATTCATATGGTGCGTGCAAGGGGGCCATGTTAATTTATACTGGTTAAATCAGTAATCAAGTAACCAAGATAAAGTAATCAATTATTCCAGTGAATTAAGGATTCAAGGACATTGATAGCATTTGGTTGCCTACACATGTCAAGGTGGCTCAAGATTGGTCTGCACAATGCACATAAGTGGTTTTGTTTGGTCAGATGTATTCCGTTATGTTGGCCGAATTGAACATATGATTAACTGACAAGATGGGCCATGTACCTATGCAGAGAATACATATATGATGTAACAGGATCTTCTAATGCATCTTAATCCATTTTGACAACCCTTAATCCAACTCAATGTTTAAGGCCCTGTTTGTTCTATGTTGCCCGGATACGTGGATACGGATACGGATACGCGATACCGCGATACTTCGATACGGCATTTTCCAAAAAACATGGATACGGTGATACGTGTGTGTGTGTGTGTGTGTGTGTATATATATATATATATATAACAAGTTAACACACAGAAAAATAATAATATGAATTCAATATGAAAATAAACACACACAGAAGCATAATTAAGTAGCAAATATGACAATCCAACATAATTAAGTAGCAAATGTGACAATCCAACATAATTAAGTAGCAAATTTGACAATCCAACATAATTAAGTAGAAATTGACTTGCCATAGCAGCATTACTTGCAAGATGATCCGTATTACCACTTCCACTACCACTACCACTATTATACTCAGATGCATTTGAGCCATCAAATCCCGATCCACTATTACTATCCATCAATCTACGAATTAAATTCACACAAAGTCACAAACAAATAAAACACAGTACTAAACTACTAATAAAATCACTAAATCAGAACTCAAATCACTATTATAAGTACTCAGCGCTTGGAAAACAAATACTGAAAAAGTGAAAAAACAGATCCGCTCACTTGCTCACTGCGAACCGAGCGCGGCTCGCCTAGCGGGCTGGAGCTGGACTGCTGGAGGCTGGAGCGGCGTCGTCGGCGTCGTCGGCGACTCGGCGTGCTCGACTCCGGCAGGGCAGCGAAGACCGAAGAGCCTCGCCTCCAGCTCCAAGCGCGCGGCCGCGTGAGACCGACCGCGAACTGCGACGGGCCGGCGGAGCGGCGGGCCTGCGGCGGCACGGCCGGCGGCGACTGGCGGCGGCGGTGACTGGCGGTGCGGCGGCGACTCTAGGGCGACGTGAGACCGCGAGTTAGGGCACAGCCGCACAGGTATGGGGGTCGGGGGAGGTCACGGGCTGGGCGTCGGGCAATTTCTCCCTCCTCTGTTTGCCGTATCCCGCGCCGGCGAGCCGTAGCGGATACGTATCTGGGTTTTTTTATTTTTTTGGAAAATCAAAAATGGCAGGATACGCACCGGATACGTATCCGGCCATATCGGATACGTATCCGGATACGAATCCGATACGGGTACGCAGGATTTGGGGGGTATCCGAGCTTCACAGTGTTTGTTTCAGCTTGGGATTATTATAATCCAGCTTATACGTGAGGATTTTAATAAGTTGGCTTATAATAATCTAGAGAAAAACAAGCTGAGTTGTTTGGCAACCTGGATTATTATAATCTAGGATGCAGATTATAATGAAGTGTTTGGGTATGGAGAGACTAAGATTTGAGTATGAAATGACAAGAGCAGTGTTAGAAAAATCGGTGATCGGTAGCTGATCGGTCGACCACCGAGTAGTGATTAATCGGTTAATCGGGGATTAACTGAATTAATCGGTCAACCTATTAATCGGTCAATAAATAATTACATAATATATTACCTTCCTATTTTTCTATCTCTTTCTCTTTTATTGTATCTCCTCACAGCCCCTTACTTTTTACCTGCCTGTTTTCTGCATATTTTTTTATCTCTTTTACTTTATCTATCTCATTGCACCTGCCCCCAACTGCTTCAGTGTTAGCACTGCCCAAGACTGCTATCTCTCCACTGCCCATCCCGCATACATTACCTCTCTTGTTCTCTCTCCTATCTCCTTCTCCCTTTTCTCTACTGAAAAGCAAATGCCAGAAACAGTTTAATCCAACGAGTCCGATGGCGACGACAGCGGCGGCCTGGATTTGGCGGTGGATGACTGCGCTCGCGCGGACGACGCGCAGACAGCTCGCTGTAGGGCGCAGAAAAGCGGGGACGAGGCACGGACGACGCCGAAGAAGTAGGGGTGAGGCGAGGACGGCGGATGGCGGGGACGCGGCGCTGGATCTGCCAAGCTGGGCACGTCTCCGTCCAGATCTGGTGTGCGCAGGAAAGAAGGAAAAGGGGAAAAGTGTGCAGGAGAGAGGGAAAGTGCTGGGTGGGGTGTGCAAAATCCCATTTTTCTATACCGGACCGATTAATCGGTGCCACCGATTAATCACCGATTAATCGGGTTGACCACCGATTAATCGGGTTGACTGGCCGATTAATCGGTCCACCGATTTCTGGCCGATTTTCCTGTAAATTAAATGGACTGGGGCCGATCACCGATTAATCGGCCGATTAATCGGCTGATCGGCCGATTTTTTCAACACTGGACAAGAGGTAATCTTCTACCAAATGTAGTGGGTATTTTACTCGTTCTAGAATAATAAGCTGAAAAAAGTTAGGTTCCACCAGCTTATTGGGATTATTATAATCTAAAATGCAGATTATAATAAGTTGGCCCAATCAGGGCTGGAAATTTGGCTCAGGCTCACGAGCCAGCTCGAGGCTCGGAGTGGCTCGGCTCAGTGCCAAAACAAGCTGAGTATGAGCCTGTGTTTTTTCTCTGTAACAAGCTGAGCCAAACACGAGCCATCTCACGAACTCAGCCCATTTTTTACTTTCAGCCCAAGTTCTTCAAGGTTTCAAGGCGCTGCTATGTGCTAACCCTAATCCCTATTCCCCTTGCTGCAGCCACCCATCTGTGATTCAAGTGCCAACCGCCAGGCTTCTTGGCAGCAGCGGGCATGAACACCGCCAACGCCGCACGGTGGCGCAAAGCAGGGCGCAGGCGCACAGCACATCACGCATGCGGCAAGCGCCCGCGACCTGCCTCGCTCACTCCATCAGAGGCATCACTCACTCACCCAGGTGGCTAGGTGCAGGCGCCCATAGGCCACACGCCCACACATCCAACTACCACAGCCTATGGGATTAGCGGGAAGAGACACAAGCAGCCAACCAGGAGAGCAACTACCAAAGAAAAGAGTGGTATGCCTCATTATCATGATTAGTTTATGGCTATTACTCTGCATAGATTGATGTCTGGTCATTGTTGCAGCCATATGATCAAGTAGATCCGGCTAGGATATGTGGCTAGCTATCAACCTATCATGAATAATTTAATTGCACATACTGTCATTATGTGCCTCATTGTTTTTGTTTTCTACAAGTATATATGTTTTTGTTTCTACACTTGTCGGCTGCACCTAGGCTAATTTAGGAGAAAAAATCCCCTTATCTCAGAAAAGGGTGTAGATACATACTATGTTTTTGTTTTCTACACTTTCCACGATGACATATCGCCAATATGGCGACACCATAACAACTATGGTTAGCAGTTAAGTAGGAATTCAATGTGTCATCATTTCATTGTGTACATCACTCTTTACTCCGTAGTCAGTTTTAGTCAACAAAGTTCCAGCTTCCCCCCACCCCAAAAAGGAACAGTATTACTGTTAAGAAAATGTTTTCCAACTATGAAACAATGCAACATATTATTTCCCAAGGATGGGTTAAGAAAATCTTGGAAATAGATTACAACTCAATCTAATTTTATCTCTAAAATAAGAAACATGATCTTATCTCTAAACTAACAACAGTACAGCATGGGTACTCCATACTCTTCACGCCCTATATTGGGCTAGGTTGTGGGCCTTGGCCTTTAAGCCCATGCCCATGACATGGTTCTGGTAATATGACATCCTATGTAGAGCATGGACCAACTTGACTTGATTTACGAAAATATTTATCTGGACATTTTCCAAACGAGATGATGTGGATGCCATGTGTTGAAAAAGATCAGTGGTATGGCAATAACCCAAACAAAACAACTTTCATGCTATTTTCACTGGTTTTCACATATGAGGGATGAAAATTAGACAACATTGAAGTTCAGGGTGACAATTATACTTCAGCTGCAGCCTGCAGGGCCAAAAGCCCAAAAGTGATCTTCTTACATACAAAAACACCAACAAATGCACACACATTCCATCTGGAGAGAATGATTTCATTGTGGTATGTTTAACTAAAAGCACCAAAGGAAAACATTTCATGTATATCACTTACTATGGAGAGAACGATTTCATTGTAATCAGCTTAACTAAAAGCACCAGAAGAAAATATTTCATGTACACCACTTACCAATTACTATCACCCACATTCAATAAAATTACCACAATTCTAGCGCTGGTTCACTCCTATAAGCTGGCTCTAAACTAAACGTCTCTCACTTGAGCCAAATCTTCCCAGCAGACTCTCAAAACTAACAGGCCGCTAGACTACTCTAACAAAAGGAACTTATCAATGATGGCACAAGGGATGCAAAACTACAGAGTACAAACAGTGTGTTTCTGCGAGCACAATGGTAAGAGTAACACAGCAGATTAAACCAACATATGACAGAATGGAGTCAGGTAGTGCAGCTGTGAAGTACCGCAGCAGCATCAACAATGCTCACAGCCGACAGCCAATAATCAGTTAATCACACCGAAAGGAGCGCCCGAATTGAAGACATCTAATATAATCCCTCCGGTCCAAAACCCATAGCTGCAAACACAAACCGCAAGAACCCTAACCCTACCAGAACGAAAACTGAAAACAGGGGGAAAAACCGCGAGCGTTACCGTATCCAACGACGGCGCCGACGAGGGACCCGGCGGCGGACTCCCACGCGAAGCGGAGGAGGCACACACCTGGCGCCGCGGTGGCGGCGGCCAGCGGGCTCGGGTTCCGCGACACGGCGAACCGCTTCAGGATGGGGTTCGCGCCGGGGATTCCCCTCCCCGCCCCCGCTCCCGTCCGCTGCGCGGGCGACAACTCGTCGGAGGACTCGGCGTCCGTGGTGTCCCCGCCGTCGGACGAGAATCCCTCCTCCTCCTCCATCCCCTTCCTCCTCGGGTCACCGCCGCTCGCCATCGCCGCCGCACTCTCTCTCTCTCTCTCTCCCGCTGGCGTTGCCGGGATGTGCGCGCGTGCGTGTGTGGCCGTAGCACGCGGCCCGGTCACGGGACAACGGGAGAGCGTACGTGTCAGCGCGGTGGCAGTGAGCGGTAAAATTGCCGATGAGTCCAGGCGAGCGGTGGGCGCGGCCTGTGACTGCGAGTGGGTCCGATATTAACGGTGCGGGGATTCGCTGCCGCGGGGTCGGTGTAGCCGATCCTGTGGATGGCTGGCTCTTCCCGTTGAAAAGTTGTTTCCAAGCGAGATGGATCTTTTGTCACGGCTTTGTTAGGCTCTGATTATTTAAGAGACTAGAACAGCCCGTGCGCTTTGCTCACCTCAAACCTAAAGCACATCTATCGATAAACATAAAATTACTTACGAATAAATCACAAATATATAGCAATAAAAAATTTAGAACACTAATAATGAGGATGCCGATATAGAACTCTAAATATAATAACAGATAAAAACAACGATTTTAGTAGTGTCTTACTAATAATATCTTCACTTCATTTCCAGATAATATAACCATGTAAGATGTAAGAGACTTTTACTGCATCAGTTACAACAATTTTCACTTCTATAGATTCATGAGAGAATCTCTTCAAGAATCTCATAAAAATAATTGATTTTCTAGACCGAACCGAGCATTATAACATTATCATTGTGTCAAGTGAAGTTATTTGCATTCTTAGCTTTCTGCGGCAGCTTTTGTTTGCCATATATGTCGATCGGTTTGGTGTAGTCGTGGACATTTGCTTCAAAAGAGTCCTCCAGCAATTCATGCTCCAGCACCTACCAATCGTATACACTATTGTTAAGTTGTTACTTGTTAGGACACATGCTTAATGCCAATTACAGAGTACCACTGATGTAGCTCAGAAGCTCAGAGATTTCAAATTCAATGTAGAGCAAATCACTCAGTTGCAAAATTTAGAAGTAATTTCAGAAGTTTCGAATTCAAAAAAGAGGATTTTTATGGTGCTCTCTCATGTTCCTTTACCCAATCTCTAGCCAATTTTGGTCCCAACAATGATCATTCCAACCAATCACAGATTCACAGCAGCAAGCAGATATAATTCCAACCAAGCACATTAACAGGAGATGAAAATTAAAGATGTAGCATTGAACCAACTAAAATACTTCAAAATCATAGATTTTTTATTACGTAGGTGTTCCAGTACTTCATCAAGCATCCTGAATGGTGAATCCACAACAACATAGAACATCCCAAGATTTCAATTTTGCTTCTTAGAAGATTTAGCACAAAGACAAAAGAAGTGTTCACTGACCTCAGCAAGAAGAAGGCTCTCCATAGTCGTTAGCTCCTTCAGGACCAGCAACCAATCCGCCCTCTTGGGATTCATGGCTTTCACCCAGAACGCAAGCAGCAAGACAAGCATGTCCTCATCCTGAGGAGGCAGACGCACGATGCGAGTCACCAGGTCCTTGCAGCGATTGGGCAGCTTGGGAGAAAGTCGATCCTCGGATATCCTACTTTGGCGGGTCGAAAGGATCAGAACCGAAGGCTAATCATTATTTGTAGTAAATGTGTGCATACCATGTCAAGCAATCATAGAAATCCAACCAAGAGATTGGAAACAAAACATTTTAAAATAATCCATACCACAATAATCTGTTGCGGAGAAAAAAGTGATCAGGTGACCTTGAGCAAAGCGCTCAAATCTGTCCATCACACACTCATGTTCTCGTACAATTAGTTGAAGATCATTGTTGTTGCAAAACTCCATAACACGATCAGGCTACAACACATATTAAGTTTAGAGAATCAAAAGGGATCAAAAGTAAAGAAGTGCTCATAAGTGTAAGGGTTAGGGAGACAAACCCCAAATGTAACAAGACCAGGACTTGGAGCATTTGGTCTCAGTCCTTCAACACTATCATTCTCTATCAGGTTAGACCTATAAGCATCACAAAGAGGACTTGACATGAAGAAAACTAAAGACTCATGGAAGAGTAAATAGCAGTTTAAATGTTTTACCATAGAAGATCCATGAGGACAATAGAACCTGCTTCCATGGTAATTGGCCTCTGAAGATTCTCAATTTGCTCATCGACCAATGCCACCATGCATGCATATAATTTTCTTTTCTATAAGCGCAACCAAAGGAAGCCAATTAAATAATCTATTCATACGGTGCCATGTCCAGATACCATCTCTCTCACCCTGTTTTATGAGAAAATAGCATCCCCATAAGCTAAAGGCTAATATGTTCTTGTAACGAGAAGCATAATAAACAATGTACCATTCGCTCTATACACTCTATTCGGAAACCAAACAAAGCATTAATATATGCAGCTTCATGATTTCCACGAATTAAATGTACATTCTGAGGATACTCAACCTAAAACATATAATTGTTTATATACTACAATTTAAATAAATAAGCATGTCACATTGTGGTGTCAAGATAAGAGTTTAATACCTTCAATGCAAGAAGAAGAGTCATAGTTTCTAAAATATGCTAGCCTCGATCCACATAATCCCCCAAGAAGAGATAATCAATGTAACCGTAGGTTCATACTAAATTATGTACCAGCACAAGACCAAGAAAAGGGAGGGAAATACCTCCTAAATGAAAAAAATGCAATTAAGGAAACACATTAATGATACGACTTGAAGAATTCACAAATTGATTTGGCAACTAAAATATCACAGTTTATCATGCAGTTTTGGCCTATAAAAAACCTACCATAATTGCAACAAAAATTTTTAAGAAGTGTGTCATTGAAGGACCAAGAACTCACGCAATGTCTCCTGCCGTTGAAGGAGCACCATACTCATCAAACAATCGCATGAGGTCACCAAATTGACCATGTAAATCACCAAATATCTTAACAGGAGCTTTAATCGCAAAACACTTGGTTCACTTGAAAATATTCTCTCAGCACTATCACACAGATCTGCAATCTCATTGCAGTCCAAGAAGAATGCCTTCGCACGGGGGGATTCAACCACGAGGTTTCAATAGATATGCAATGACCTGAACAAGTATTACGGAGGAAAGAACAAAATGATGAATAGTTGTGAATAAGCACAGTAGCTCGCTACTCATATCTCAATCAATGACTATAATGTCTATTGAACTTCTGTGTCACGAAAAAATAGAGATGCAAACACACAGGCATGAAAAAAATTAGCACGGAGAGGTGCGAAAAAAATGAATCCAGGCGGAGGGCGGCGACGGGAGATCTACGCCCAGGTGATCAGATCATAGGCGCAACCTTGATGATTCGTCTTTGGAGGTTGCTGTTGGCCATCAGATCCGGTCAGGTTGGGGCGGGGCGTGGGCTTCCTTCTCTGGGGAGCTGCGCCACCGAGGAGCAACTGACAGACACGGCCATGCCGGGAGAGGCGGCGGTGAGGGGCCATGCCGGAAGAAGATGCGTCGAGTTGGCATGTCGAGGTAGGCGATGGTGAGCGGCCAGGCCGAGGGAGGCGGTGGCGAGCGGCTAGGGCAAGGGAGGCGGCGTCGAGCAAGCTAGGGATGGGCGAATAGGGATCGGGTGGATGTGGGGCTCTGGCTGCCAGCAACTGGCCATTTTTCAAAAACGCCCCTGAGTTTTCTATTTTTAGAGCGCACTTCCATTTTCCGAATTTCCTCTCCTTTGCGTATAAATTATCACGAAATGAGGGCGCATACACAAAAGAGGCAAGACAGCGGACCGTACGGATGTGGACCTTTATGCGATTATAGAAAACAGGATGGTTTTTATGCAAAACCGCCAGCTCGGGCAAGGAGCTACGTGGCGGCCCACGAAGGCGGCCACGCCAGCCAAAAAACGTTGGAGCTCTAACAAATTACGAAAAACCGAAGGCCCTTTTTGTAAAACGATGACGTGGCTTGCTGTGGTGCGAGGAAAGGGCATCTGCTTTTTTAATATAAGTAATGGGATAAATTATCAATTTTAATAAGTCGGTTTACATTTTTTGTTAGATGGTGTTTTTCTCGATACTATTGCAATAATATGAATTATTATGATTAAAAATATAAAATAATATTATTACATTACAATTATATTAAAGCTTGTCAACAATTAAAACGTACTATAACTTATGGGCAAATTAGTACATTCCTACTAAATTCCACTATTTTTGAATTTAGATCCGCTTTACAAGCCAAACAGGTACAAGTACTCCACAATAGAGCAACAACTCTACTCTAGATATGATTCTAAATGAATTTCACGGAGTAGTGAATTTTAGAAAAGTGGAGTAGTCCCAAACAAACTCTTACTAAACTCTTAAATGCTAATTAAGTTAAATAGACAAATCACCTTGTGTTCCCATCAGCGGGCGGTGCGCCACCAACAGAACATGAACATAAATAAGCAATAATATATCATAACATTAAAAAGTATTTAAAATCAACAATTAAGATTAAATTTTACACAAAATGCAATATAAATAGTTCAGATTTGAAACTAAATCTTGTATTCCTCTTTGCCTTTGCTTAATGGATCATAAGGAATTGAAGGGGATAATAATATTTTCCGCCTTTACTTTATAGTTTTAAAACAGCATTACAATATATCCTTCCATCTTTATATCTCTATTCTAATTTATCTCTATTCTGCTTTGGTAACAACTATATAGTTCACAAATTGTACTGATTAAATATATGAGAACGTAGTCACTAATGAATATCTAATAATATACTCTACCTCAACGGTATCGACTAGCTCAAAAATATAGTTTTTAATAGGGTAAAATCACCTTAGTGTTAAGTAAATGGTATTTAAAAGTTAGGGAATAAACATATGTTTTATTAGATCATATGTTAAATAATTAATCAGAAATATATGATGAGATTATATAGACTTTTTTCTTACTAGAATGTTTTTAGCTCACCTTGGTGACCTCAACCGCGTCGACTAGCTCAAAAATATTAGGGTGGATCGTAATAATCATATTAATTACGTTAGATATGTGACAATTGAAATGATAAGCCCGTGAAGTAGGAATGGATGAAATGACATGTTAATTGTTTTAGGGGGTGTTTAGATCGACGGGCTAAATTTTAGTCACTATCACATTTAATGTTTAAATATTATTTTGTAGTATTAAATATATACTATTTACAAAACTCATTCATAATCGGTGAATTATTCATGAGATAATAAGCCTAATTACGTCGTGATTTAACATTATGATGCTACATTAAACATTTGCGAATTATGGATTAATTAGGCTTAACAAATTTGTCTCGTGAATTATACTCTGATTCTTTAATTATTTTTATAATTAGTTCACATTTAGTTATTCAAATTGATGTCTAAATATCTGATGTGACATGGACTAAATTTTAGTCCGAGATCCAAACACCCCTTTTTCATCTCAAATCACAGTTACCTGATTTGTCATATAACGCCAAATTTAATGATGCTGTTTTTTCACGGATCCTAGTCAAGCCCGCCTACTCTCAAGAGTCTAATCCGTTGGATTCTGAAACCAAATCAAAAGCAACAGCCATAGGAAAAAACCGGACCGAACCGACGGTTCAGCCGAAAAATCATAGGCGGAAGCCCGGGCCGGTTTAATTATAAAAAGGACCGTTGTAGCAAATGTCTGGCTATTTTTTGCAAATATATTTCTTCCTCCCGGCTAGAATTTAAAGGAATGTTCAATGTTTACAGGATTAAATTTAATTTAAAATATCCATTTTATTGGATCTTGAGTTTATATTACAAAATAATACAATTTAAAAAATGTTTTAGTACAAAATAAAAATTAAATGACTCAAATAAATATCATTAAATTCTATATTTTTAAATCCATTTTTTAGAGAGATAAACTCTAAAATCCTTATATTTGTAGCTATGGAAAAGCAAGAACCGTGAGTCTAGTTTTTTTAACATACACTAGCGGAGTAAAATATAATATTAAAAGAATTTCAAGCGAACAGAAATGAATAAAGCTAAGTACATAATGTTTTAGTTTGTTGTGAGAAGTGGTGACGGTGACAGACTCACTACCACTAGTTTTTTTAAAATAATATAGATTTTAACATGCACTAGCTGAGTACTCGTGCATTACAATGGGAAAAAATATAATATTAAAAAATATCATGCAAATAGAGATAAGCTGAGCTGAAACTATGGAGAAGTCATGGTGAAGACCGTGGATCTCATGGCTCCCATGATGAGTGATTTTTAATGGAAGATAGAAGATAAGGAATCTCTTCGAGGGGAGGTACTTTGAAGAGGCGCTCCGAAGGAAGGCACTTTGAAGAAAGAGGACTTGTCGTAGCTTGGTCGTGTGACTTAGGTACATGGACGGGTGATCACAGGACTGAGGGAGCTGCAGGGTCGTGGTGGTCTAATCTGGGTACACGGTGCAAGGGCGATAAATGACTTGTCGTGGCATTGGCCGGTGTGACTTAGGTAGATGGACGGGTGATTGCCGGGATGAAGGAGTCATGGGGTTGTAGTGGTCTAATCCGGGTTCAGTGTAAGGGCGGCAAACGCTTTGGCGGTTTAGGCTTAAAACCGCCGACCACGTCAACTACCCATTTGAAGATCAACGGATCTGATGTGAGGCTGTGAAAATCACGCAAGCATCGGAAAAATAATTAGGATAGGTTTTTACGTTTTTGCCCTTCAGGCCTTGAGTATGTAATTGTAACTCTAGGGGCATTTTAGTCATTTCCTGAAATGTGTTTAGGCTTCAAATAGCCCCTTGGACTGTCCCTTCTAGGGTTAACTTGTGGGAACTCATTTTGTCTCTTATCCAAAAAAAATCTAGGGTTTTTCCTGTGCCCTCTCCCTCTCCCAAGCGTCACTGGCGGTAGCCTTGTTCTGGTCGTCGTTCGGTTTTTGACCTTCGGCTGGTTTTTACTTGGGAAAATTACTCGCATGCCATTATAATTTTCAGAAATTGCCTATATGCCACTGTCAGTGACTGTGGCGGCCCCCATCTGTCAATGGCACACTAATGGTATATTGGCAAAACGTAAAAATTTTAATGGCACGGAAAAAATTGACCCTTTTTACTTCGCTGCCATAGCTGTTTTTGCCCTCCGCCCAAGGTTGTTGGTCTTCAGCGCACAGGGATTAGCCGCTTCTTGGTATTCATGTGACACAAGGAAAGTCCACAACAACCGGTGTGCGTAGGCCATCCACTACCTTCTCTGACCGCTGCTCGACGCTCTACCCAAGCCATGCCAGTGAACCACTATCCCGAGCACATCCTGCGCGTCCACAGTTTCCCAGTGTTGCCTAAGGCTTCATGCATCCTCACTCGTCCACCGGCTAAGACGGTGTTCTATGAACTAAAATTTAGTTTATGTCACATCAGATATTTGGATATCAATTTGAAGTACTAAGTGTGAACTAATTATAAAAATAATTGCAGAATCAGAGGATAATTCACGAGACGAATTTATTAAGCCTAATTAATCCATAATTAGTAAATGTTTACTGTAGCACCACATTGTTAAATCATGGCGTAATTAGACTAATTATATTCGTGTCGTGAATAATCCACCGATTATGGATGAGTTTTATAAATAGTCTATATTTAATGTTCCAAAACAGTATCTAAACATTCGATGTGACAAGAACTAAAATTTAGTCCTGGTATCCAAACACCCCATAAGTACACGTGTGCACCAACACAAAAGGCATCCGCCTGGAAGTGCGTGCACTCATTTTCTCCAGCTGCTTCTGCTTTACGCGTGGATGTCAGGCAGCGCGCACCCCCCTACGGATTTGCCTAGTTTTCTCCACCTCCAGCGCTAGAGTGCACGTAGTCCGAGGTCAACATTTGTGACCTCAACTTTTGCATCGTCTCTTCGTCGATATTTTTGTCTGGTCGTCATAGGTAAGCAGGTAAGCACATTTTTACCTTACATTCTATTTGTTTGATGAAATGACGATGAGCATGTGCGTATAGTATTTGATAAAATGTCTGTAAGCTCTAATTTGTACTTCACATGTTTGATGAACTAGTTTGGCTGACTTGTGAATGAATTTTTATGTGAACATCAACTATTCGATTGAATGCTTTTGAGTGCTACACTTGTGACACTTTTAAAGGCATATTTGGTTGATCTCGTTTGAATGCATGTGATCTCTAAAACTATCTTCTTGCATTTCAATTGATAGGAGAGTGATAGCATTACGATTTTGTTTTATTTTAAAGTCTTGCGAATTTGTATTTGCGTCCATTCACCCTACTTTGGTCGCTACTCTTGGTCCTATAACTATAGAGTTTTAGTTTGTTGTGAGGAGTGGTGGTGGTGACAAACATATCACTACTAGCTTCTTTACTAAATAACTCAATTAAATATCCTCAATTTCTATATTTTTAAAATGTTTTTTAGAAAGTAGAACTATGAGTCAGGTTTTTTAAAACATAAACTAGTTGAGTACTTATGCGTTACAACGAGAAAAAATATAACATTAAAAGAATAATATCATGCAAAAAGATATGAGTGAAGCTGAAGATGGAGATTTTTAATTGTTGTGAGGACTGGTGGTATTGACAGACTCACAATCACTCTCTTTTTTAAGTAATCCACACAAGATAGTGGGGTTTGTATTAATTAAGTCGAAGAAAACTTACAAGATTATAATCCTAGAAGATTATAATCAAGGAAAAATAAAAAACATTCCACATGAACCAGCAACAATCATCCACAACCCAAGAGCAGCACAAACACGACAAGATCTTCAATAAAATATCCAATAAGGTCACGACGCAAAAGTGCCGCCATCATCTGCCTAAAACCTTTAGGCTAAGTTTTTACCGAAGAGTCTCAAGACGAGATGAGAGAACGGTTACACAACAAGGCCTCCAAGGAGGAACATGGTGCTCAAAGGCATGATTGATGGCAGCCCAACCAGGTTGGACAAGGCTTTCACCTGAACCAGACCTCCCAACCCCGAAGATGCCCTCGACTACTCCAAATAGTTGAAACAACCACTAGAAGCAAATGTCATGTCGCCAAAAAAGACTGGTACAGAACCGGACCTTGCAATCCTACTATTCGACTGTTGACGATAAGATTTGGTAAAGCCCAGGCCCACTAAAGATGTCGCATGGTCAACAGAAGTCAAAGAGGTTTGGTCAAAGAAGCACGTCCATGACGTGTAATGTGACCCGATATGAAGGAGCCGATGGAGATAAAAGTGGGAGAAGATAAAGATGATCCAGAATCAGTTACAATGTAGATTACTTGGACGACAAGTCTCTGGACTATAAATATGTATCTAATTAGTTAGGCTAAAAAAGACAACCCTACAAACAACTACTTCTCAGTGCATCGCCGCCCTTGATTCCCAAGGTTAATCCCGATGGGATTCGACACTCGGAGCTGGGATACATCGTTTCGATCTCCAACGAAGACGTGAGTCCCACCACCCCGACAATCGTATCGGCTAGGTCAATGTTTCGTTAAGGCTGCATCGTATCGATCTCTTGAAGACATCGGTTGAGTCAGTGTAGTCGTCGGCTTATCTCAGTGTATTGGCTAGGTCTAATGTTGTATCAGATTGATCTCTTATTTGATGTGATTTAGGTATCATAATCTGAGGCTTCACCGGTTAGGTCCAACATCTCTTTCTATTGTATCTGCTTCATGTTGTATACCATTCATCTAAATAAAGCATGCCCGCATTGATGACAAGATTTGGTAAAACCCAAGGCCCACCAAAGAAGGTGTGCGGTCAACAAAAGGTCACAGAAGATCCAGTCAAAGGAGTTAATCCGCAACTACTGCATGATCGGAATGGGAGTCGATGAAGATAAGAGCAACAGATGGTTACAGATTCATCCAGAACCAGCTAGATAAGTTACTTTTATGGCAAGTCTACGGACTATAAATATGTACCCCTTAGGTTAGATTAGTTAACTCTCGTTCAATCAATCAATTGACGCATCGCCACCCTTGAGCCCCAAGGTTATCTAGCGAGACTCGGGCGCTCGGAGCTAGGCTGCATCATTTTGATCTCCGGCGAAGAGGTGAGTTGCACCACCCCCGGCGTCCGTGCCAACTAGGTTAGTACCCTCACGACTGCATCAGTTCAGTTTGATCTCTTGAGGAGACGGTGAAACAATACGATACCCAGTTGTTTTCAGTGTAATTTGCTAGGTCTAAGGCTGCATCAGTTAGGTTTGATCTCTTAGATTGAAGTGATCTCGGTTTGATAGTCTGAGCCTTCATCGGTTAAGTCTGACATCTTTTGCTATTGTATCTTTTTCATGTCGTATAATGTTCATCTAAATAAAGTTTGCATGATTCATTGATACATTGTTTAGATCATCATGACTAGCTACTATCTCGGTTAGATCCGATCTAGTTATTGTGATGATTTTCATTATATAGATATGTTATCTGACATGCTTTATTTATTTTTATTAGAGTACAAGATGATATGTTATCATTAATTCATCTTCGTATCATGTTCACCGTTGAAGGGTGAACATTGGCCTATATGCATGTTATGTCTTTCCTATCGGCCGATGGCACTCGCTCGATTGGGCCAACTTGGGCTATCGGCCGTCCGGCCGATCGACACGCTGGTTCATGGTTTTATATCTTCTACCACAATCATTGTCTTGCCAGCCGATCAGCTATGCTACTAACATTTATCTTTTCTGATCCCTTATCAGTTGCAGGGTCAAACTGATTGGCATGCCCTGAACCTATTTTCTAAGACGTAGGACCTGCACTAGAGTCAAGCAGATCTCCCAGGCCATGCGTGTATCAGTGTGTGACCAAAAAGCACGTCAACAGCCCGATACTTTGAAATATTATTAAGTTCATCATGACTAGTTATTGTCTTAGTTAGGTCCAATTTTGTTATTATGATGATTTTGATGATATTGATATGTTATCTGGTGTGTTTTATTTATTTTTATCGCAGTACAAGATGATAGCTCTCGCCCACGATTGTCTCATCCTATCGACTAAGGGTGTATTTATCCCAATCGTCTTGAAGTAGTCATCGGCCCTATGGCCGATCGGTGTATTCGTTCACAATTATTTTATCCCCACCATAGTCATTGGCTGCACTAGAGCTAAGTAGATCTCCTAGATCACGCGTGTGATCAAAAAATACACCAACACGCATTTTGGCACGCCTAGTGGACACTCTCAACAACTCAACCATGGCAAGTGAACTCGACGATAGCAACATCATCCCAGTTACCCTGGATACCCTAGATGAAGAGCAGAGGGTGGAGTTGCAAAAGCACGTGGACAACTACCAAAAATTGTGTCTGTAAGCCTACACGATGACCCAATCAGACCCCATCTGAAGGGATCCGTTGCTGAGGCCGTCTTTAGCTTTAGAAACTAGTTAGTAGGTAGAAGCTCCTAATGTTGGTTTCTAGGAGATCGTCACAACACACTTCATCACACGCTCGTAAATCAATCCGAAGTACTGGTCAACACTCGGCACACGCTGATCAAGAAGATTGTAGATGGTACTATAGCCAGCAAACCACCACAAGGCATGACATATTTTCCTGTTAGTCAGACTAGGTTGCTGCAAAATCCATAGCACAATCGGCCAGCATCACAAACGCAAGGGCTGATAAGGCTGGTGTTGATAGCAAAAAATGACATTAATGGTTAAAGGTGCCAAAATATAAAATTTTGATAACTCAACCGAAAATATGCCAAATTCCTAGCACGGGCCGGTCTGACCGGCCATGTACCGCCGGTCTGACCAGCACCACTTCGGTCAGACCGGCCAAGTCTGTGTCCCACTCCAATTAGATGGTTCCGGGGTGTTTTTTATCCCTAATTGATTTTTGAGGACTTGGACTCATGCATAACTCAAATTAGAAGCACAAGACGTCATGTCCAACCTCTATAAATAGAGGCAATGCCGATTCAAGGATCCCTCCCAAAAACCCTAATAGATTCAATCTATTATTTACCTTGAATCACATTTACTTTCTTTGCCCTAGTTTTAGCCTAGCACGTACATCTTTGCTGGTTTGCGCTGTAAACCATCCGTCTGCCGTGTCATAATCACGGTAAGTCCTTGTCGGTTTGCTCGTGAATCGTCTGTTTCATCCACGTAATGAATTTCTATCGTTTTATTGGTTTTTACTGGTAATTCGGTCTCTTGGTTGAATTACCTCTGGTTTTTTGGTGTCTTACAGTGTTTCCAGCTCATCTTCTTCGCCAAGAACTTTGGTGGCAAGCTATCCACGGCAAGACGGTCGTCAGAGCACTTAGGCATTCTGATCTAGCATTGTCGGTTAGACCGACGTTGCTTGGTCGGTCTGACCAACGTGTGCCGGATCTATCATCCCTGTTGCCGGCAACAGCCGGTCTCACCGACGTGTCACCGTCGGTCTGACCGAACATATTCGAGCCGGAGCCCTTTGCTGGAGGACACTTTGCACTGAGGATACTTTCATGTCGGAGCCCGTCTTCACGTCGGGTTTTAGGTTGTCGAGGACCCTTCGGTCTGACTGGGGTTATACCCTTGGTCTGACCGACCAAAGGTCGGAGGAACCCCTTCGACCACCCTTCACACTATACGCCAAAGCCCCCTTCGGCTGAATACTTGCATCATCGGCCTGACCGGTGGCGTGGCTTCGGTCTGACCGGCGTAGCTTCGGTCTGATCGTCAGGACTTCAATTGAACTGGCCCTATTCTAGCTGGTTTAATTAGTTTTAGTTATTTTTATTACTTTTCTCATACATCAGTTAATTGAACATTATTTCTAAATACTTGTTTGATTGCCTAGGGGACTCCGTTATTTCCTTACCACTGTTTAAGGATTGTCAGAACACGATGTCAATGCCCCACGACGTTTTTGGATCGTCGGCAGGTTCAATCGGCCATAGAAGAAGGATGGTTGAAATTGGACACAAATCCCAAGATGAAGCTCGACCAGGACCCTTTCCCCGTAAACACTATTGATCTCGATAGGAAGAAGGTGTTGATTCAGCCCGAGCAGGCCGAGTCTACTGAAGGGAAGGAGGTCATGATCGGGGAGCCACGCCTACACACACGCGTGCCGAAGAACCCCGAGGTAGGAGTGTGGAAAGTGAAAAACAACGCATCGTCTTCGACTGCGAACCGCAAGAAGCCGAAGGTGACATATGACATGTTGTTTCATAAGCACCAAAAAAGGACCGAGAAGGCGAATTCTCGGCCAATACCTCCAGCGAGGTCGAGCCCTCCTCGAAGGAGTGGGTTTGGCCCACGATGGGCAAAGCCGTTGGATCCACCGCTTCCTCCACCATACCATTGGTCCATGGCGCAGTGGCCACCATGCTACATTCTGCCTCCCGGGTATTCTGTGCCATATTATATTGCTCCATTTGTGCCACCCGGATTTTATAACATGTAGGGTCAGATGGGCGCTCCGAGCAGCGACGTCTTCTCCAGGCTATCTGTCACACCACGAGGACGTCCGGAGGCACACTCTGAAGTTATCATCATCAAGATGGTGTCCCAGGACGTCCCAATCTCTAAGGGGACCTTCAAAGAGCAAGGCAAAGCCGAACCACCGAAGCCACTTCGGTCTGACCGGCCTTGTTCTGGCCGATTAGGTTTAGTTATGTTATTTATTCATTTTTAGCTATTTTTCAACACTTCAGTTAATTGAGTAATTTTAGACTATTATTATTATTATTTAATTGCCTGGTGACTCCGTTATCCTCTTACCACAATTTAAGGATTGTCGAAATGCGACGTCAATGTCTCGTGACGTTTTTGGATCGTCGAACTGACCCAAGTGTGGGGGCACGTTCTTGTGTCAACAGCATCCAAGGGGAACCCGCACGTGGGCGGCAAGCTGTTCAGCTAAGAACTAGAATTGAAAGGTTGGGACCAAAGCTGATACACAAAAAACAAACTTCTCCAACCAGAGGTTGACGAAGGCAATGTGTTCACAAATGTCTACGGGGCCGTTCTGCTTGTTAGTCTCGCAATATACCGGCCCCAGATATTAGATGACTTGGTGCTAAGACAGTGGGTTGATTTGGAGTGAAAAAAGGGATTGGCCGATGAGTCAATGTCAAGATAAGTTAAAAAGAAAACATCAAGTAGAGTGAAACTCATCGTCCCATGACCAAATGCGAAGGCATTCAAGGCGTCGGACTAGAAGTAACAAAATACGACTAGCATCGGCTCGTTCTGATATGGATCAACAAGGGAAAGGCCGATGCAATGTCCGATGTCAATCTCATCCCAAAAGGTACAATAGGTGGTCGATACCCTAAGATACCAGTCATGCCAGCCAGGGAGAGAAGGAGGAAAAGACGTGAAACCGGAGTTCTAGTCGGAAGAACGCATATGAGAGTACTTAAAAGGGATTCAACAAGTTTTGGCATTAATGAAGTCTGTAGGATCAAGATTACCCAAAGGTCTCAAAAAGAAACAAGACGGATGAGTGGCTATTGGACTTAGGACATGGTTCTGTAAGTTCTATAGAAATAAAAAAGGGGAAACAATAAGAAAGAAAAGATGGCGGGCAAACTAAGAAGGACCGAGCAATGCTAAAAAGATAAGAATGCTGAAAATGTACCTCGGGAATCATGTTGATGGTGGTCATTCTAGTGTTGTCAAAGCGCGGAACTAGCAGAGAAAGCGAAGATGACGAGCGTGATGGATTGTAGGGGCACTGAGAGCAAACGACGACAAGCCCGAAAGGAAGAAAACACAACGTATGCATAAAGCGTAAATGGAAAAGAGATTGCTCGACGAATACTTATAAAATGAAAGGCAACACCTCGGCAACTGAGTCAGGCCGATCCCAGCGGATTTGGTGGGATCATGTAACACCCCAAGAAATAAAAACAAATAAAATAAAAGAAAAATATTAGTTAAATCATTTCTGGATTTATTTAATAAAGGAAAATCATAAAAGAACCCAAATAAAGCCAAACAGGGAGAAATATACAAATATGGACCTGAAAATTTTATGAGATGAACTAGAGGCCAAAATATAATTTTAGGAATTTTTACAAATTTTTATCAACAGTGATTCAACCCTTAATCAAATATATGAATTACTGGATTTATTTTAAATCAGAAAAGAATTAAAAATCAAAACAGGCCTCAACCTCCGAACCACCCTGAGCCCGGCCCAATCCAGCGGTGTGCCACCGACAGGTGGGGTCCACCTGTCGGCGCACTCCCCTGCTCCTCTCTCCTCCACCGCGCCTCGCCTGGCCCACGTGTCAGCCTCCTCTCTCGCCCTCGCTCCCTGACACCTGTGGCTCGCCTGTCGGCCCCTTTCCTTTCCCGTTCGCCCACTGACAGGTGGAGCCCACCTGTCAGGACCTTCGTCCCCGATGGAAGGGGATCTCTCCCCTTTCCTTCCGGTGACCCCCTTCCCTTTCCTCGCCGCCGGCCGCCCCGATCCGGTTGGATCTACCTTGGACACCTTTCCCCGGAGCCCCCCGATCCCTTTCCGCCCTTAGGCCACGCGTTTTGATAAGTATGGAAGCCGGGCCAAGGGAATGGAACCCTCGCCGGAGAAGGAAGGAAACCTTCGGTTTCCTTCCATTTGTCCGCCGCCGGTGACCCTATAAATACCCCTCGGCTCACCGCACTCTGCTCACACCCCTAAAGCCCTAGCCGAAGCAAACCCGAGCGCTTTGCCCCCTTTTTTCGGTTTCCTCTCCTACTCCACCTCCGGCCGCCGCCCTCCGCCACCTCGGACCTCCCCTGACCTAGTCGTCGCCACCGCTGTGCCCGTCGTCGCCTGCCCGTCCTCGGCCAGCCCTCAGTTGGCTGTGGACCCCGCCAGATCGCCGTCGCCGACGACCACCCGAGGAGACCTCGTCGTCTACCCTCGCCGTCGTCGCCGTCCGTCGCCCTTCTTCGCCGCTGAAGGTATCATCGTGACCCCCATCACCTCCGCGTTCCATTTCTGGCCCTAGCTAGGCACGTAGGCCCTCGCCGCCGCCGTCACAGGCGCACCCGAGCCCGCCGTCGCCGGAGACGAAGGGGGTACGCGCCCCCTTTGCGTCGTGCTGTGCCGGATCGCACCATGGCCGTCCGATCACGATCGGAGGGCCACGATTAAATCCCTTCGGGATTTAATCAGGGCCCTCGGATCTGATCGAAGAGGTATCGTGCGCAATCGGCCGTCGATCGCAACTTAAACCCCTGGATCAATCTCGCGCGTCCACGCGTACCGGTTCGACGGGATTTAATCGCAGCCGTCCATTTCCACTTAACCCCTCCCGCCTCGCGCCTGGCCGCCAGATCCAGATCCGACGGCTCTGGATCAACCGGTCCATGCGCACAGTGGCGCGGTCCACCGTGGGCCTGGCTCACCGTGGACCAGAGCCCATTTTTTGGTTTTAAACAAAATTCAGAAAATAGTTTAAACTTCAAAAATTCATATCTTGCTCATTTTAACTCCAAATTTCACCATTCAAATTTTGTTAAATCCAGAATAATATCCTCTACACATTAATGCCATAAAAACAGTATGTTACTGTTACCCAAAATATTTTTAACAAATAAAAGAATATAAACCCCTTAGGGATAAATTAATAATCCAGAAAAATAAATTAGAAAGCCCTAAGAAATTAAGTTTACTGTTTATTCACCAAACATCAGAATATTAAAACTTTATTCCACATAATTAAAACCACAAATGTGTATGTTTAGTATTTGGTGAATTTTTGTCTGTTTATTGAATGTACTGTTTATTTTTCCGTATCGAGAAGACTACGAGTTCATCGAGGAGCAGGAGTTCTACCCCGAGGTTCCTCCATCACCATTTGCTGATCAAGGCAAGTCATCGACCCTTCTATGGAAACAGTTGATCATAATTGAGCCCATTTTTTAATAAATTATCGCTATAACTCATAGGTTAATATTGCATTAGCCCAATAATCAAGCCTTACACTTATATTTATTAGATCCCCGTCCTTGTGTGCAAACCCAAGCCATGCTTATTGAGCCTTAACTCTTTGTCACTCTACTATAAAAATATTAGTTAGTGCCCAATGTACCGGCACAACTGCTATAGGATAAAAAAGAATGAGTCGTAGATAGCTGGATTCTGTATATGAATTTCCCCGTTATTCTCATCTCTGGACTCTGTTGGAGTTGGCTAAGTTATAAGTATGGTGGGTTCCGGGTGCAAGCTCGGGCACTGGTTTGTCGCACCCGGGGCACTATAAGGACCGGTCTGCAGGATCTATTGCAAAGCACTTCCGTACCAACCACAAGTCTAATGGGTAAGTCCTAACTGGAAGTATGGAATACTCCGGCTCGATGCACCATAGAGGAGGGGGCAAGGGGCTAGCCTGCGGGCGACTTGTACCGACGAGGCTCAAGGGGGGGTATGGTGGGGCTCCGATGCGTCGGGACACCATATGAAACCCATAAGAGGGTGTTGTTGAGTCGGGGAGGACTATATGGAAGGTTTTGGCACGAGTTCCCGTGAAATGGGTCATCTCGTTACACTTCGGTGTAGGTGATGAGTGTGTGCCTTGTGGGTACAGTGGTACATCTCTGATCAGAGTAAAATCAATCTTTTTGAAAAGCCGAGCCCACGGTCAAGGGCGGGTTGTGTGACTACTCGCAGTTAGACTACAATTGTTTGAATGGTCGAGTTATTCATGGCACGTAAGGACTGTTGAGCGAGGTGGGGCTGACTGTACCCCTCGAGTTAGAAGATGATGATGCACACACGCATGTTTACTTTTTCATACTAATAAATTGCTCACATTTAAAGCTTTACAATTATGCTGCTTCCGCAAAACTAGCCACTATCTCCCTTGTTATTACCTTGCATTATATTTGCATTCGGTGGCTTGCTGAGTACATCTGTACTCACCCCGTTGACTTACACCATCAGAGCCAGTCTACTACGAGGAGGATGAAGGTCTGGAGTAGCGACCCAGTCAAGGCGAGACTGGAAGGAGGCGTTCATCTAGGACCCTTATTTTATTAGTTTCTCTTCACCTTTATTCACTTTTGTATTAATGCGGTCTACGAACCGTGAATGATTGTCCGTATTGTACGTGGTCGCATGATGAACGTCTTGTTTTATTGATTTTCTATGGAATTTCAATAAAGTCCTGATTTATTAAATCGGGGCGCGACAAGATGGTATCAGAGCCGACTTGACTGTAGGAAGCCAAACAGACCTGACCTTAGGACTTATACTTACTATATTTTCTTACAAACACTACTTATCCTCTCATCTTCCGAGATTTTCACAAAAACTTTCTCTCTTTTGTAGATGCCGGTCCGTACCATGAGTGGGAACCTTCGTGATGAGGCCGGATTCATCCGCGAGCTGCGCATGCTCGTCGGTTTCCTCGGATTTGAGCATGAGCCGATGTACCATGGAGTCTTCCCCGACGAGGAAGAAAGCTTCTGCGAGGTCACCGTCGTCGTCCAGCCCTCCCCTCAGACAGCTCACACCTACCGCGGAGGAGGACCTACCTTCCTGGTTGCCAGCCAGCGCACCGCCCTCCAGGCACTCACAGAGCTCCGGATGATCTATGACAGTGAGCTCTACGACACGGACTTTCGCTTCGTGCCTCTTCGCACCCCAGGGAGTCCCCACAGCGTCTTCGTCAGCACACTCTCCCAGTGCTATTCTGCGATTGGTCATACCATGCGCTTGTTGGAGGCCATGGATGATCTTCATTACGAGGCACTTCAGGACGCCAATGGACAGCGCGACACGATCAGTTTTTACCGACAGTCTTCTGAGGATCTGAACCGTGAGAACGGAGATCTTCGTCGCCGTATCCAGCAGGGACATCGCTTGGCAGCCGAGGCAGAGGAGTTACGGCGTCAGAATGAGCTCCTTCGGCAGCGTGTCGCCACCAACCCACAGCTCCGTTACCAGATCGAAGAATTGAAGAAGGACATTGAGGAGATCGCGCCTCTTCCGCCCCGCAAGAAGAAACCCCTTCGGATCCCTACCGCAAGGCCCAAGAGGATCTCCCGCAGTGCACCACCCGCCGGACCATCCAGCTCTTCGACCCCGACCGTCTCCCACGAGCCTGATATTGAGCCGTCCCCCGAGCTACCGTAGACGTAGTTTTACGGTTGATTGTTTTTCATTTTTGCTTGCTTGTATTACCATTCATGTCAAAACATAAGGCATGAATGACGAAATAAATAAATGTAACCGCAAGAACGGTACCTTTTGAAATAAAATATAAAGAGTTCGCTAAAATAAATGTTGTCTACTTTGAAAACTCCAGGATGACCAACACTCGGGGTTCCGACGCTCCCTAGAATGGAGGAGAGAGTGTCAACTTGCCACAATGGGGAGCCACGGGACAAAGGCAAGCCCCAATCGCTAATCACCCTACAGTTGCCGAAATGATGGCCACCCAAAACCAGCTAGTCACTGCTCTGTTGAACCAGATGCAACAACAGCAACAGCAGATGCAGGAGCAGCAGGCTCAGTTCTTCCGCCTCCACCAACAGCCCGAGCTGCATCGTCCCGCCGCACCAGCTCCCGCTCCCACCTCTCAGCTCTCGGAGTTCCTCCGAGTTCGCCCACCGACCTTCTCAAGCACCACCAACCCCATGGAGGCTGGGGATTGGTTGAGGACCATTGAGAAGAAGCTCGATCTGCT
The DNA here is from genome assembly GCA_019279435.1 of Zizania palustris. Lineage (NCBI taxonomy): Eukaryota > Viridiplantae > Streptophyta > Magnoliopsida > Poales > Poaceae > Zizania > Zizania palustris. The sequence continues at coordinate 33,819,508 of JAAALK010000289.1, read as the reverse complement.
GACCTGCACTGAGCAGGAGAAGGTGGCCTTCGCCACCCACCAACTCCATGGTCCCGCCGCAGAATGGTGGGACAATCTTCGCGAGACCCTGCCAGAGGAACACACCCATACTTGGGCAGAGTTTTCGGCCGCTTTCCGTGCCACCCACATCCCCGACGGTATTATCGCACAGAAACAACAAGAGTTCAGAGACCTGCAGCAGGGGAGCAGGTCCGTGACTGAGTATCTGCACGAGTTCAACCGTCTGGCCCGATACGCACCTGAGGAGGTTCGTACGGATGCGGCCAGGCAGGCCAAGTTCCTCCGGGGACTGAAGGATGAGTTGTCCCTACAACTCATCTCTGGAGATTTCGCCAACTTTCAAAAGTTGGTGAACAAAGCTATTATGCAGGAAACCCAACAGAATAGGGTGGACCTGAAGAAGAAGAGGATGATAGCCTTCAGGCAGAACCAAGGCATGGCACAGAGGCCCCGATTCACCCCTCCTCCACCAGCACCGCAGTACCACCCCCGCCCAGTGTATCGCCCGGCACCACCTGCCACCAATGCCGGAGCCGGACACCCTCGCCCCACTCCCGCCGCACCAGCCGCCCCAGCTGCCCCGGCCAAGAAGCCGGAGATTCTGAGAGACAGGCACGACAAGCCTGTAGTTTGCTTCAACTGCTGCCAGGAGGGGCACTACTCCCATCAGTGCCCTCATCCCAAGCGTACCCAGGGCATCGCTTCAAACCCCGCCGTCCGCGCCAAAGTCAACCACGTCACCGCCGAAGAAGCCCAGGCCGCACCGGAAATAGTCATGGGTAAGTTTATGGTTCATTCATCGCTTGCAGTAGTATTATTTGACACCGGAGCTACCCACTCCTTTATATCGACTTCTTTCGTGGAAAGAAATGCCCTGGACATAAGTGAACTACCCAGACCAGTATTGATAGCTACCCCGGACAAGCAAACCCTCACCTATTCTTTTAGTCCAAGGGTATGGGTAGATATCCAAGGCACAATATTTTGGGCCGGCCCCATTCTAATAGAATGTCAAGGTTTGGATCTCATTCTAGGGATGGACTGGCTAAATAAACATCAAGGAGTGATAGAATGTGCCCAGAGAAAAGTAACTGTGACTAGTGAAGAAGGGACTATCATCACATTCCAGATGCCAAGCATGAAGGCCGGAAGGACAAGACTACATCAGATTACCTTGGAGGAGATACCAGTAGTCAGTGAATACCCAGACGTATTCCCAGAAGATCTACCAGGGATGCCACCCAGGAGGGATATCGAGTTCAGGATTGACTTGGTGCCCGGAACCACCCCTATTTATAAGCGACCATACCGGATGGCCGCCAATGAGTTAGCTGAGATGAAGCAGCAGTTGGAGGATCTCGAGAAGAAAGGCTACATCAGACCTAGCACATCGCCATGGGGTGCCCCCGTCATCTTCGTCGAGAAGAAAGAAGACAAGGCTAAGCGTATGTGTGTAGACTACCGCGCTTTGAATGAAGTAACCATCAAGAATAAGTACCCGTTGCCTCGGATCGACGATCTCTTCGACCAGCTAAAGGAGCTACAGTATTCTCGAAGATCGACTTGCGTTCTGGTTATCATCAGTTAAGGATCCGAGAAGAAGATATACCCAAGACTGCCTTTACCACCCGTTATGGATTATATGAGTGCACGGTTATGTCCTTTGGATTGACCAACGCCCCTGCATTCTTCATGAATATGATGAATAAGGTGTTCATGGAGTATTTGGACAAATTCATCGTAGTCTTCATAGACGACATCCTCATTTATTCCAAGGACCAGAAAGAGCACGAGGCTCACCTCCGGTTAACCTTAGGGAAGCTAAGGGAACACCAATTATATGCCAAGTACAGCAAATGCAAGTTTTGGACGGCAGAAGTAAAGTTCCTTGGACACATCATCTCTGCGCAAGGAATCACAGTAGACCCTGCCACCGTAGAAGCAGTTACGGATTGGCTGCCACCCACGAACGTATCTAAGATACGGAGTTTTCTAGGTCTGGCCGGATATTATCGGAGATTCATTGAGAATTTTTCTAAGATAGCCAAACCAATGACCAAGTTGTTGCAGAAAGGAGAGAAGTTTGAATGGACTCCTGAATGCGAGGAAAGTTTCCGCACTCTCAAGACTCATCTGGTGTCAGCACCCATACTAACCCTACCTGATATCCATAAAGACTTCCATGTCTACTGTGACGCATCTCGCCAAGGATTGGGATGTGTTCATATGCAAGACGGAAAAGTTATCTCTTATGCCTCCCGTCAGTTGAGACCTCATGAGTTGAACTACCCGACCCACGATTTGGAATCAGCCGCAGTAGTACACACCCTTAAGATTTGGAGGCACTATTTGGTTGGAAATCGCTGTGAGATCTTTACGGATCACAAGAGCTTGAAGTACATCTTCACACAGCCAGACCTCAATCTGAGGCAAAGACGATGGTTGGAACTAATAAAGGACTATGACTTAGGTATTCACTACCACCCCGGAAAAGCAAATGTGGTAGCCGATGCATTAAGTCGCAAGGGATATTGCACCGCCATGATGATTCAAGGACACACACCCTTGTTATGTAGAGAGATGGAAAAGTTGAATCTTGGATTAACCACAAGAGAATATCTATTCACCTTGGAGACTCAACCTGTCTTGTTCGAACAAATCCGCGAAGCTCAATTGGAAGACCCAGATATAGCTGCCATTAGGAAGAACATGAGGCAAGGAAAAGCCCCAGGATTTTCAGAGGACGAGAACGGCACCATATGGTTTGGAACCCGGATATGAGTACCGGATAAGCCAGAGATAAAGACCCTTATCCTGAGAGAAGCCCATGAGACATTGTACTCCATTCATCCCGGCAGTACCAAGATGTACCAGGACCTGAAGGAACGTTATTGGAGAAATATACAAAATATGGACCTGAAAATTTTATGAGATGAACTAGAGGCCAAATATAATTTTAGGAATTTTTACAAATTTTTATCAACAGTGATTCAACCCTTAATCAAATATATTAATTACTGGATTTATTTTAAATCAGAAAAGAATTAAAAATCAAAACAGGCCTCAACCTCCGAACCACCCTGAGCCCGACCCAATCCAGCGGTGTGCCACCGACAGGTGGGGTCCACCTGTCGGCGCACTCCCCCGCTCCTCTCTCCTCCACCGCGCCTCGCCTGGCCCACGTGTCAGCCTCCTCTCTCTCGCCCTCGCTCCCTGACACCTGTGGTCCGCCTGTCGGCCCCTTTCCTTTCCCGTTCGCCCACTGACAGGTGGAGCCCACCTATCAGGACCTTCGTCCCTGATGGAAGGGGATCACTCCCCTTTCCTTCCGGTGACCCCCTTCCCTTCCCTCGCCGCCGGCCGCCCCGATCCGGTTGGATCTACCTCGGACACCTTTCCCCGGAGCCCCCCGATCCCTTTCCGCCCTTAGGCCACGCGTTTTGATAAGTATGGAAGCCGGGCCAAGGGAATGGAACCCTCGCCGGAGAAGGAAGGAAACCTTCGGTTCCTTCCATTTGTCCGCCGCCGGTGACCCTATAAATACCCCTCGGCTCACCGCACTCCGCTCACACCCCTAAAGCCCTAGCCGAAGCAAACCCGAGCGCTCTGCCCCCTTTTTTCGGTTTCCTCTCCTACTCCACCTCTGGCCGCCGCCCTCCGCCACCTCGGACCTCCCTTGACCTAGCCGTCGCCACCGCTGTGCCCGTCGTCGCCTGCCCGTCCTCGGCCAGCCCTCGGTTGGCCGTGGACCCCGCCAGATCGCCGTCGCCGACGACCACCCGAGGAGACCTCACCGTCTACCCTCGCCGTCGTCGTCGTCCGTCGCCCTTCTTCGCCGCTGAAGGTATCATCGTGACCCCCATCACCTCCGCGTTCCACTTCTAGCCCTAGCTAGGCACGTAGGCCCTCGCCGCCGCCGTCACAGGCGCACCCGAGCCCGCCGTCGCCGGAGACGAAGGGGGTACGTGCCCCCTTTGCGTCGTGCCGTGCCGGATCGCACCATGGCCGTCCGATCACGATCGGAGGGCTACGATTAAATCCCTTCGGGATTTAATCAGGGCCCTCGGATCTGATCGAAGAGGTATCGTGCGCTCTCGGCCGTCGATCGCAACTTAAACCCTTGGATCAATCTCGTGCGTCCACGCGTACCGGTTCGACGGGATTTAATCGCAGCCGTCCATTTCCACTTAACCCCTCCCGCCTCGCGCCTGGCCGCCAGATCCAGATCCGACGGCTCTGGATCAACCGGTCCACGCGCACAGTGGCGCGGTCCACCGTGGGCCTGGCTCACCGTGGACCAGAGCCCATTTTCTGGTTTTAAACAAAATTCAGAAAATAGTTTAAACTTCAAAAATTCATATCTTGCTCATTTTAACTCCAAATTTCACCATTCAAATTTTGTTAAATCCAGAATAATATCCTCTACACATTAATGCCATAAAAACAGTATGTTACTGTTACCCAAAATATTTTTAACAAATAAAAGAATATAAACCCCTTAGGGATAAATTAATAATCCAGAAAAATAAATTAGAAAGTCCTAAGAAATTAAGTTTACTGTTTATTCACCAAACATTAGAATATTAAAACTTTATTCCACATAATTAAAACCACAAATGTGTATGTTTAGTATTTGGTGAATTTTTGTCTGTTTATTGAATGTACTGTTTATTTTTCCATATCGAGAAGACTACGAGTTCATCGAGGAGCAGGAGTTCTACCCCGAGGTTCCTCCATCACCATTTGCTGATCAAGGCAAGTCATCGACCTTTCTGTGGAAACAGTTGATCATAATTGAGCCCATGTTTTAATAAATTATCGCTATAACTCATAGGTTAATATTGCATTAGCCCAATAATCAAGCCTTACACTTATATTTATTAGATCCCCGTCCTTGTGTGCAAACCCAAGCCATGCTTATTGAGCCTTAACTCCTTGTCACTCTACTATAAAAATATTAGTTAGTGCCCAATGTACCAGCACAACTGCTATAGGATAAAAAAAAGAATGAGTCGTAGATAGCTGGATTCTGTATATGAATTTCCCCGTTATTCTCGTCTCTGGACTCTGTTGGAGTTGGCTAAGTTATAAGTATGGTGGGTTCCGGGTGCAAGCTCGGGCACTGGTTTGTCGCACCCGGGGCACTATAAGGACCGGTCTGCGGGATCTGTTGCAAAGCACTTCCGTACCAACCACAAGTCTAATGGGTAAGTCCTAACTGGAAGTATGGAATACTCCGGCTCGATGCACCATAGAGGAGGGGGCAAGGGGCTAGCCTGCGGGCGACTTGTACCGACGAGGCTCAAGGGGGGGTATGGTGGGGCTCCGATGCGTCGGGACACCATATGAAACCCATAAGAGGGTGTTGTTGAGTCGGGGAGGACTATATGGAAGGTTTTGGCACGAGTTCCCGTGAAATGGATCATCTCGTTACACTTCGGTGTAGGTGATGAGTGCGTGCCTTGTGGGTACAGTGGTACATCTCTGATCAGAGTAAAATCAATCTTTTTGAAAAGCCGAGCCCACGGTCAAGGGCGGGTTGTGTGACTACTCGCAGTTAGACTACAATTGTTTGAATGGTCGAGTTATTCATGGCACGTAAGGACTGTTGAGCGAGGTGGGGCTGACTGTACCCCTCGAGTTAGAAGATGATGATGCACACACACATGTTTACTTTTTCATACTAATAAATTGCTCACATTTAAAGCTTTACAATTATGCTGCTTCCGCAAAACTAGCCACTATCTCCCTTGTTATTACCTTGCATTATATTTGCATTCGGTGGCTTGCTGAGTACATCTGTACTCACCCCGTTGACTTACACCATCAGAGCCAGTCTACTACGAGGAGGATGAAGGTCTGGAGTAGCGACCCAGTCAAGGCGAGACTGGAAGGAGGCGTTCATCTAGGACCCTTATTTTATTAGTTTCTCTTCACCTTTATTCACTTTTGTATTAATGCGGTCTACGAACCGTGAATGATTGTCCGTATTGTACGTGGTCGCATGATGAACGTCTTGTTTTATTGATTTTCTATGGAATTTCAATAAAGTCCTGATTTATTAAATCGGGGCGCGACAGATCACCTCTAATGTTCGACAAAAGGTAATCATGAGTACGGTTCTCGAAACGCCAGAATGTTTGTAGGTTCGGGATTGGGGAAGTAAAAACTTAGGCCTACAGATGCCAGTGCACAACTGTGTGGAATGAAGTTTGGTCCGACATTAGCATAAAGAAAAGTAGATACATCAGACCAGGCGACATCCATCACAGTCATTCATGTCCGAAGAAAAAATAAGAAGAAGACTAAGGATAAGTCGACGCTCTACACATTATATATAAAGTAATAGAAGATGAAGGGTTTCGACTACTAATGATAAATTTGAAAGAGACGTTATGAAGGAGTCTAAAAGGACATGACAGCAGAGGGTGATGATGATCGATAATTTCGAAGTATCGGTTACCCCTTTGATGCTCCAAAACTGGGGGGCATGTGTTGATGCCAAGATTATTAAAACCCAGGCCCACTGAAGATACTGCACGGTCAACAGAAGTCAAAGAGGTTCGGTCAAAGATGGTCAAATAAGCTTGTCCATGACGTGTAATGTGACCGGATATGAAGGAGCCGATGGAGAAAAAGTGGGAGAAGATAAATATGATCCAGAATTGGTTACAATGTAGATTACTTGGACGGCAAGTCTCCAGACTATAAATATGTATCTAATTAGTTAGGCTAAAAAAGACAACCCTACAAACAACTACTTCTCGGCGCATCGCCACCCTTGGCTTTCCAAGGTTAATCCCGGTGAGATTCAACACTCGGAGCTAGGTTGCATCGTTTCGATCTCCGATGAAGAGGTGAGTCCCGCCACCCCAACGATCATATCGGATAGGCCAGTGTTTCTTTAAGGCTGCATTGTAACGATCTCTTAAAGACATCTGTTGAGTCAGTGTGGTCATCGACTTATCTTGGTGTATTGGCTAGGTCTAAGGCTGCATTAGATTGATCTTTTAGATTGATGTGATTTATGTATCGTAGTCTTAGGTTTCGTCGGTTAGGTCCGACATCTCTTTCTATTGTATCTGCTTCATGTTGTATATTGTTCATCTAAATAAAGCATGCCTGATACTCTGAAGTATTATTAAGTTCATCGTGACTAACTATTGTCTTGGTTAGGTCCAATCTTGTTATTATGATGATTTTGATGATACTGATATATTATCTTGTGCGTTTTATTTATTTCTATCAGAGTACAACCCGATAGGTTATCTTTAATTATATGTTCTATTTTATGTGTGCTCGAGAGATACCCATTGCCCCTCGCCCACAATTGTCTCGTCCTATCGGCTGATGGCGTATTTAGCCCGATCGTCTTGCAGTAGTCATCGGCCCTATGGCTGATCGACGTGTTCGTTCACGATTATTTTATCATCACCATAGTCATCAGCTTGGCAGTTGATCGGCTCTGCTACTAATACTACTTTTTCTTGGACTCCTTATAAGTTGCAGGGTCAAACTGATTGGCATGTCATGAACCTTTTTTTTCTAAGATTATAGGACCTGCACTGGATCTAAGCAGATCTCCTAAGCCACGCGTGTGACCAAAAAATCCACCAACATCGACCAAGCTAGCGCTTCTCCGCTAGCGCAACTCTAGCACACCAACGAAATAACAGGTAAGCAATGTTTCTTCTAGGCTAGGACTCCATCAAACCATGAAGCGACCCACGACCGGGAAGGAAGACGACCACAAGAGAGAAGGATCTCCAAGGAAATGCAGGATAAAAAGCTAAAAGAAAACGAACACTACAAAGTTGAGATGAAGCCAACCAAATTAACAATGGGCACGACGTGAGTGACAAATAGGGAGATAACAACTAAGACACACCCACCACAGAAGGCCCCATGCACATCACTCCAAGACGCTCAGAACAAACCATATCTGGCACTCCTAAGATCACCAAAAGTTAGTACTTAGTGGGAGTCAAAGAAGAAGCTATCAAGACCGATGATCCGCTGACAAGAAGAAGAAGACATCGGAGCGTGTAAACTTTTTTAACATGCACTAGCTAAATACCCATGCGGTGGAACAGAAAAAATTATACCATTAAAAGAATATCGTGTAAATAGATATGAGTGAAGCCGAAACATAACATGAGAGTTTTAATTTGTTGCGGGGAGTGGTAGTGATGACAAACTCACCACTACTAACTTCTTTTAAAATAATATAAAGTGTAGATTTTAACATATACTAGCGGATCAGAGGAAAATATAATATTAAAAAAACACAATATAAATAGAACAAAACTGAAGTTAGTTTACTGTGCGGAGCTCACCACATTAAGTTATTTTATTTTAAAATAATATAGATACCGAAGGAGGTGAGCCCCTCCCACGTAAAATAGAAAAAATATGGGGTCCAATGTAGAAAAGCGTCCCTCCAGTAGTATGCTAGTAGCAGACCCCACATATCATTTTTTAATTCGTTATTTTTATTTTTTGCTTTTTTTTCTCCTTTTTTATGGAGAATTGCTCGTTTGCCACAAAGTTTGTTGTCATGTTCTCGAATGCCACAAAGTTGATGTCGTTTGTAATTTTGTCACAAAGTTTACTGATTTATTTGCTTTTTTGCTATTTTCTCATTTATACTCCTTTTTAGTTTTCTTTTCTATTTTACAAAATTGAATCGTTGCCGCTGCCATGGTGTGGCGGCATGACTTGGCTCCCGGTGACATAGCGGTGCAGTAGCTTGGCAACGATCTTTGAACAGTGACACATTTTTTTGCGGAACGATTCAGTTTTATAAAATAGAAAACGAAAACAAAAAATAAGTATAAATAACAAAATGGTAAAACAATAAATAAATCAATAAACTTTGTGATAAAAATGCAAACCGTATCAATTTTGTGACATTCGATAATATTACAACAAACTTCATGGAAAAAAACAATTCTCCTTTTTTTTTACAGTGGCTTGCATCTGTGATCTGTCACCCTCCCGAGCTCCCACCACTGCTGCTGCTGCCGCCGCACTCGTCCTGCGATCCCCTCCTCCCCCGCAGCCACGCCAATCAAGAGAGCTAGAGTGTGTGTGCGTGAGGAGAGAGCTCTGCTGCCGGAGACAGCGGGGAGCGGCGCTCCGCGTCTTCCTCCGCGTCCTGCGGGGGGAGATCGGGGGTTGTCGGCCGGATCCAAGAAACGGTACATCGCGGGATATTTCCTCCTCGTGCTGGGGAATCGTTGGGCGGGGGTGGTTCGGCCGGGTTTGCTGATCTGGGCGTGCGTGTGGATCTTGGGGGGTGGTTGCAGGGGAGGGGGATTTGCTGCCGGGGAGGAGGGAGATGAGCCGGGGGCGGTCGCCGGAGCCGCTGGATTTCTTCATCTGGACCGTCGAGGTGCTCACCTGCCGACTCCGTCTTCTCCCCCCTATTTTTTGTGTGCGGAGATGATTCGGTGCGGGTTTCGGCCGAAATTTAGTGGCTTTCTTAGTTGTGCATTGCAGCTAAGTGGGCTTTAGTTTGAGGAAATTTTGGTACGAGATTGGGTAATGTGTGATATGATATGATATGATGGTCTTTTAGTTTTTTTCATTTTAATTGTTCATAGTTTTCGAATGCTTGAGTGGATTTGTAGGTGGATTTGTGGCACCAAAAGTTTATTTTGGTGCTACATTTTTGTGTGTGCTGTTATTCTGTTAACCGTCGATCTCTTTTCGATGGTCGGTAGGTTCTTCCATGACCAAGATTGATTAAATCTGAAACCTATACTGCTAGCCCAATCTTGATTCATGATCAGACCAGAATTCAACTCTTGTCCGATACAAGAATTGTTTGGTATTACTTGGTTGAGTATTGCTCTTCGGCTGAACTCTATGATTAAGTTGATAATGTGTCATGATGGCTGATCTTGGTTTTCACTCAACTTGAAACAAGAGACAAATTTATGAGCACCTAACTCATCTGGTGAGGGTGATGCTGGTCCTCCGTACATATCTTTATTGGTAATCATCTAAAGTTGGGAACAACTGAACTTAATCCTTTTTGTACAATGGTACATGGCTACATGGTCAATCAACAGTAGCAGTTTTATTGACCAGGTGGTACTCATCTGGTCATTGGACTACTATTACATCTTGAACAATTCACAGCTAGATTGGCTTTGAACTTGGGCTTGAGCTAGAATGTGTTTGGGTTAATGCTGTGCCTGGTTCAGGCTTTGCTAAGTCTGAATAATTATTTGATACTTATCGCATTTTGTGGACAACCATATTTTTACATGATTTCCATCTCCTTGAAATATGAAAGAAAGCAATAGTGCTTTTATGTACATAATCATTTTATAGATGACTCAGTAAGTCAGTAGTATTTTATGCCTCTTGCAATGTACGACTTTATTCAATAGTTTTTCCAACTGATGAGATGCCAAACTGGTTGTGTGCATACTAGCTTTGTGTCTAATTGTCTGGTGTGCTGACTGTTGAGATGTGAGCTTTGTGTCTCTATCTATGCATTGTATGAATTTTGGAAATTGGTTGCCTTTTTTAGTTTTTTTAATGAAAAATGTATCTTCACGTGCATATGTGGATACGTGCACTATCCTGTCCATCTAAAGTTTCTAAGATCTGCCCAAAGTTATAATAAGTAAAAGACATGTTGATTGGTTTGAATTAAAAGTTTGCATCTATATGGAGGCACATTTGAAAAGGACATTTTAGTTTCATTCCATCCTTTTAAGGAACCCATCACATAGTGAATGTTTCCTCTGAAATAGTGTTTTCATTTGATTGTCATGTTTTGATAATCTTCTTTTGTTCTAACTGAGCTAGCTACATATTTACTTACTGATAGTTTTGAACCATTAACAGTTAGTGCCACACACATGATCTAAAGAGCAATTTGCGCCAAAATGCTTAATATCCACCTAAGACTATAAATTATCTTTCAGGATGTTGGACTATGGCTTGAAGAGATAAACCTTGGGAGCTACAGGCAAGTTTTCGAAGAAAATGGTGTCAATGGAGAGTATCTCGAAAGCCTGTCCATGTTTACTACAGAGCAGATTCTGCGGTTTATCAGGAGATGCCATATGAAATGGGGAGACTTCATCACATTGTGCAAAGAATTGAGGCGCATTAAAGGTTTGTATGTTTCCGTGCCTTAACCTTTTTTATATGGACTATGGAGTTACATAACTCATTTCTGAGAAAATTGATAATTTGCCACTTTCAACATGACCCATTTGATCATGATGCCACTCCGAAACAATGACAAGTGGGACCATTTACGTCAATGACATGTGGGCTAGGATGGCAAAAAAGCAAAGCCACTTCTTGGTGGTGGCAAATTATCAAATCTCACATCTCTGCTACCATATTTTTTATTTTTCCTTTTCTTTTTGAGCTCAACTTCATTGCTTGCTGCTAGCTATGTCATTGAAGCCAAGAAGGTTGATTGAGTGTTTTGCGAAAAAGTTTGTGCAGGCACAGTACAGATGCTGACTTGACAGTTGGCATCAGCAGTTTTCATTCTATTTTGTCGACCTCATTGTGAAATGTGCTTTTTTTTATGATGCTATGCAAATTGATTCTTTATTTGGTTTTGTTTTGATGTAAATATGAAGCTGAAATAGATAAACATGATCCAAATACCAACATTTGTTGCATTATTCGTGATCAACTAATCAAGTCTGATTCGAGTGTCAATATTACTTCAAAATATGTTGCATGCCTAGTTAATCAGGAAGGAAATATTTGGAATGTTGGTTGGTTATGCCAAACAATGTTGTTGTGTTGTGCAAGTACTTTGGGAATAATGGGGATGAGGATACAGGCAAAAGGTGGTAACGATCGGCCGATTGCATCTGGTCTGCATCAATAGTACTTCAAAGTTCAAACATGCTGCATCCGTAATTAATTATGAATGGATATCTTGAATAACATGGATGTGCGGACACTTAGGGTATAATAAGGATGAGGATGGCAAAAGGTGATTGGGATTGGATCTGGTCTTGTGTTTACTTTCCTTTGCTCTACTTTTGAACTCTACCATTGCACTGATAAGTGATAACCCATTGTAGACTGATGTAAGACTGAATCCAGACATACACCCTTGTTGTGCCATTGAACTGTGTGATGGAGTAACAAAGTTGCCATACAAGCATGCAACCTTTAGGCATTCTTCCCAAGTTTGTTTATTCTTATAGATGATTTGAGAAGACATGATTATATACACATTTTGGTATACTTCACACTGCTCAATGGATCAGTGTCTGGACACTGAATAATATTTTTGACCTAACACCTGCAAAACTTATCTCCAGTGGCCTGCCTGAAAGGGGAGCAAGAAGTCCGCAGGCCATGGTGGGCACCATCATGCCTATCAGTGGTGTTTGTGAGGGCGGCCAAGCGGAACCGGCAGTCTCGAGTTGTCTCCTTGAAGCTGGAGCCCTAGTACCTGGCCAATTCTCCGGTTATCGATGCGACGGTGCCGCCTTGTATTCGTCCAGCTTCGCTTGGTGGAGGCACTGTAACGTGGTGTGCTAGTTCTCAGTGATATGAAGTGTCTTTTGCTGTGAGATCAGTATGATGCTCTAATATGTTCAACTGGTCCTCTTATCCTTTTCTTGATCTGTTTATCATCATGATATATAGGTTTGGAATAGTAACCTGGTGTAGACAAAGAAGATACATATATTGTGCAGATGGTTCCTTAAAAGTTGTTCTGCTTGCAAATCAGTCTGAGTTGTTCTAGGCTTTACTACCATCTCAATATTGCCCCCAATATCTTGAGCATTCTGCAGAAATTTTCTGGTGGATGTTTGGTCTTGGTCTCAAAATCACTAGTCCAACAAATGTTTTTTAGAGAAAATTCTAAATATGCTACTGGTTCCTGTATATGTTACTACAAGTTGTTTCTATATATATTAGCTAAGTGTCCATGCATTGCAACGGAAAAAATTACAATATTAAAAGAACATCACACAAATAGAGATGAACGAAGTTGAAAGATTTTGACTTGCTGTGAAGAGAAGAAGTGGTAGTGGTGATAGACTCACTACCTTTAGCTTCTTTTAAAGTAGTATAGAACAATGTTTCATTTTTTTTCTAATATGTCATTGCATCGTTTTAAGTCAACATTAGCTTTTTTAAATGACAAGAGCCTCAAGGATGGAGTGGCGGATGTGAGAAGGCAGGGGATAGGATTATCTTAGTTAGGCTTGTTGTTGATGATGTGGTCTTATACGTGGTTAGTGCGTATGCCCCTCAAGTAGGCCACGATGAGAGTGCTAAGAGGTAATTTCGAGAAAATTTAGATAGCCTGGTTAGAACCGTACCTTCTAGCGAGAAGCTTTTCATAGGAGGAGATCTTAATGGGCATGTTGGTTCAACGAGATCAGGTTTCGAGGCGGTTCATGGAGGTTTTGGGTATGGTAGTATGAATTAAGAGGGTGAGAAAGTCTTGAACTTTGCAGTAGCTTTTGACTTGATGATAACGAACATTTTCTTTAAGAAGATGCAGTCCCATTTAGTGACCTTTACTAGTGGCTAACATTATAGCCAGATTGACTTTATCCTCACAAGAAGAGAGGATAAACAAGTATGCATGGATTGCAAGGTAATTCTAGGGGATGTGTTGTTTCTCAACATAAGCTTGTAGTGGCGGACTTACGTTTTAAGATGTTCGCTCATAGGGATAAACAAGCCAAGATTGCAAGAACAAAATGATGGGAACTGAATGAGGAGACGTTAGAGATCTTCAAGGAAAGGATAGTTAAAGAGGTCCCTTAGAAGAAAGGAGATGACACAAACAACATGTGGAAGAAAATGACAAACTACATCCGGAAGATGGCCTTGGAGGTGCTTGGAGTGACCAAAGAGGGTAGAAGCGTTGATAAAGACACTTAGTGGTGGAATGAGGAAGTCCAAAAGATTATTAAGGAAAAGAAAGAATGCTATAGGCGCATGTTCCATGACAAGAGTGTGGACAACATAGAGAAGTACAAGGAGGCAAAGAAGATCACAAACACTACAACAAAACAGAAACTTTTCGTCGGCCAATTTAACTTTCGTCGGCTTTTCGAAAAGCCGACGGAAGTTAACGTGTTTGTGGTCCGGGCCGATACATATCCCTTGACTTCTGTCGGCTTTAATGGTGGCCGACGGAAGTTAAGGGATATAATCCCCCCGCGCGCGTACATGGAAACCTAATCCCTGTACACGCACGCGCCTCCGGCCCCAACTCCCGCCGCCGCCGTCGCCGCCCGACGCCGCCGCCGGTCCCGAGCGCCCGCCCGTCGCGCGCGTCCTGCCGCCGCCGCCTGCTGCCGCCGCCGCCTCCCGGGTGCCGCCCGCCACCGCCCACGCCGTCCTCCGCCACTGGCCCCAAATCCCGCCACCGGCCCCAACTCCCGCCGCCGCCACCGCCCACGCCGTCCTCCGCCACCGGCCGACAGCCGCCACTGCACCCCCTCTGGTCGGCCACCACCCACCCCTGGTCGTCGCCGCCGTCGCTTCCCGTCGTCGCCGCCCACCGTCTGTCGCCTGCCGACCACTGTCGTCCATCATCGCCCGCCGACCGTCGCCGCCGACCGTCGCCGTCCGCCAAGTAATTTTTACCCCTCACTTGCATTGTGATTGAATAGTTTATTTACTTTGTGAATTGTATTGTGAATTGTGAATATTTGGTGTGAATTGAATTGAATTGAATTGTGAATTGTGAATTGTGAATTGTGAATTGTGAATTGAGTTAAATTGTGAATATTTTGCCGAATGTTTCGGTCTGATACTTAACGAACAATTATTTTGCTAGTACCTATATCGGAATACAATTTTGTCGTAGTGACACTTAAATTTTGATCGAGATTGATAGTATGATAGACACACTTAAATTTTGTCGTAGTATGTGATAAAATGAATAATTGATTCATTTGCTAGTGCATGTCAAGTGGAAATTGATTCATTACGTTGACTATTTATGCTATTACAAGTGTTTCGTTTGCGATGTTCTATTATATACGCTATTAATTATATTCTTGTGTTAATTTGTGGTTTGTTGATGATTTCATTACGGTGATTAGTATATTATATATATACTTTATTATATATATTTCTTTTCGTATGCAATTTTTTATTTGACAACAACGTAGATAGTGTAACGAAACCTATGCGTCACCCATTTCGGACCAACATGTCTCACACGTGTCATGCGTGTGAGATGTGTAGGTCCGGAATTGTCCCTTTTTGGACAGCCTCGGAGTAGGCGACAGAGCGTGGTTTTATGATGAGTCATGAGTCCGAATGAGATTTCAGTAACATAACCTTGTTGTTCTCCATTGCACCACTATCAGGCGTGCAATTGGAGAACAGCGGGGTTATGCTGCTGAAATTTCGTTCGGACTCATGGCTCGTCATAAATACCACGTTTTGTCGGTCACTCTTGGGTTGGTTTAGGACCTATCTTTTCCTATAGACATAGGCCCGTGGTACTTATGCATGATGCATTCTCGATTGAATGAATGTTTTGCCTATAGAATGGCTGAGGACGACCGACGGTGGATGTATAGTGGTTGGATGAAAAGTGGAGCTCACACGAGGGAGTGGGTAATCAACGCTGAGAAATTTGTTGATCGTGCATTCGCTTTGACAACAAACACTGGCGCGAGGTGCCCATGCATGAAGTGCAGAAATTCTCGTTGGCAAGACAAGAGGACGTTGTCATTGCATATTTGCAAATATGGTTTCGTGCCAGGTTATGAAGTTTGGTCTTTTCACGGCGAGACAGGCCGTGAAAAAACGGTATTAGTAGTGGAAGAAGAAGATGATAACGTTGCTGACGATAGGATGGATGAGATGCTTGATGCTATACGACCGGAGTTTGAATCAAACCCTGAGGATCCTCCAACACCGGAGGTTCAAAAGTTTTCGATATCCTTCGTGCTTCAGAAGAGCCATTGCATGAGCACACCACCGTAAGCGTTCTCGCTTTCGTGACTCGTATTATAGCTATTAAGTCAAAGTTTGCATTTTCAAACAATTGTGTTGGACCGGAAACGGTGACCAGAGGGGGTGAATGGGAGCTTTTAAAATTTCAGGCTAAAAATAGCCTTCTATTTTAATTCGGTCTACTGCGGAACAGGCTTCGAACACAACCTTCGAAGTTCTGGTTCGGAGGTATTTGACGGCTCCGATCACAGGTTTTGCAAGGAGCAAAAGTTCGAAGCCAAGAAGACTTCGCTCCAACCACAACCCCGAAAAATCAACTCTACTAAGTCAGTGCAGGCTCCGCACCCAGGGTGCTTCGAGCAGGCTTCACACTTCGCCCTTCGCAAGAGCAGACTACCCTCTGAGGACTTCGACCAAATACTTAGCGACAACAACTGGTGCTGGGCTTCGTACTTCGAAGGTCTAAACGCACACTAAACAGACTTCGCTAGGGGCTTTGACACGGGAAGGAAACGGGCTTCGATCAGGGCTTCGCTAGTAAACAGCGAGGTCTAGCCTCCAGTTACACAGAGCGAAAGCACACTGAAAAAGCACACTTCGCACAAAACACACTTCGCCTAGACAGACTTCGGTGCACTACTACTAGCGAGGTATGCAAACAAGCTCAAGCAGAAACTTAACACAGAAGAAGGGCTTCGCTGCTTGAACAAGGAACACAATAAATGAACTCACAGGATGAATACAACGTGTGGTGGCTAGTACAGGAGCTCAACAGTGAATGCTCAAAGTGTTAAATGTTACCTACCCAACCCCCATATTTATAGCCACTATTCACCCAAGTGAATTGACTACTTTACCCCTAGGGTTTACATAGGTTTTGTCTCTACAGAACAGAGGGGTACAAAAGGTAGTCAACTTTATTCTGGAGGCTTCTTTGTCATCTTTGCAGAGGGGACAGCGTCAGCTTTTTGCAGAGCAGACATTGTCAGCCTTTACAGTCTTTGACTTTTCTGAAGCCCCCCTTCGCACGCGAGGGGTGCGGTAGCTTCGGTGAGAAGCCTTGAGCCTGACGGCCTTCGCTTCACCGAAGTTAGCCTCCGATATAGTGACGGTTTTGAGCCGAAGCCGTCAAAGCCCTTGGGCCTTCGCACCAACACCTT
Organism: Zizania palustris; assembly: GCA_019279435.1. NCBI lineage: Eukaryota > Viridiplantae > Streptophyta > Magnoliopsida > Poales > Poaceae > Zizania > Zizania palustris. The sequence goes on along the minus strand of JAAALK010000289.1, from coordinate 33,802,388 downwards.
TGGAGTGGACCACCACGGCTTCGCAGCTTCTCCCAGCTCGAACTTCGTCAGTCCGTGTACCGAAGCCATGCATGACCGAAGTACCTCAAGTCATCCTCACTCCGGAGCTAGCCTCGCTCCGAAGCCTGCTTCACTCCGAAGCCCCACCTTCGGAGTACCACCCTTCGAAGTCCCTCCTTCGTCCAAGGCCTCCGCATGAAGCATTCCATGAGCACTTCGTCGCAGTGTCTCTCCCCGAGCACACTCCTCGACTAGCCTCACCCGGACCATGCCTTCGATGCACCTCGACTTCTGAGACCTTCGTCGGGTAACCTTCGAGTGTCTCCCTCCGGAGCACACTTCGAAACCTTTGCCTCAGCTGAGGACTTGATCCACCATACTCCGAAGTCACTCCTTCCGGAGTACCCTTCGAAGTGCCTCGCCTCCGAGGACTTTTCCTCGGGGTACCTTCACCCGGAGCCACGCTCCGCACTTACTGCCTTCTCCTGGTGCACCTCGACCCGAGGTCCGACCTTGACCCCTTCGCAGCCTTCGTGACGGAGCTCCCCGCTCCCCTGGCATCAAGCCTCCTGCTTGACCCAGGTTCACTTGCTACGACCCGTCCGTCGCCTCCGAAGTCCCCTGCACACCACAGACAAGTAGACAAGTGTATCAAGTACCCCGGAGACCTCTCCGGGTTAACACCCTTCGGTACACCCTCCGGTGTACCGCCCAAAGTACCGAGACCTTCGGTACAACCAATCATCGTGTACTGTCGGACCCCTCCGACAGGCACACTCCGCTGCAACAGCCGCAGCAACCAAACCCACCGAACCCTTCGGTGAAACCACCTCCGAACACCTTCGGAGGGACCCCTTCGAATCAAAGGGAAAAATCTGTCAATCACTCATCACAGACTCCGAAACCAACCCTTGGTTTCTCAAATTGCTATAAGGAGATCTTGAATCTGATCAGCGATATCCTTCCTAAGAACCATAAGGTGCCGAAAAACATGTACCAGTCAAAGAAAATGTTTTCTGCTCTCGGTATGGAGTATGAGAAGATTGATGTGTGCCGAGATAATTGTATGTTGTTCTGGAAAGAACATAGTAATGAAGTGAAATGCTTAAAATGTGGTAAACCGAGATTCGTAGAGGTCGTAAATGAAGACGGAGAAAAGGTGACGACAGAGCTTGCTCATAAGCAACTTCGTTACATGCCTCTTACACCTCGGGTGAAACGATTGTTTCTCTCAAAGAAAACCGCTAGACATATGCGATGGCATAAAGAAGGTGTACGTGACAATAATCAAGTAATGGTGCACCCATCTGATGGTGCGGCATGGAAGGCTCTAGATGATTTTGATGCAGACTTTGCTAGTGATGCAAGGAATGTTCGCATCGGGTTGGCAATAGATGGATTCACGCCTTTCAATGTAACCGCATCGTCGTACTCTTGTTGGCCTGTGTTTGCTATTCCATACAACCTTCCACCTCCGTTTTGTATGAAATATGAATTTATGTTCCTATGTCTCATTATACCCGGTCTAGAGCATCCTGTAACACGAATAAACGTGATGCTGAAGCCCTTAATTGAAGAGTTGAAACAATTGTGGAAAGGAGTTGAAGCATATGACTATGACCAGAAGCAAAAATTCAATCTTCGAGTTGCGTATCTGTGGTCGGTCCATGATTTTCCGGCATACGGTATTTTTTCTAGTTGGAGTTGGCATGGAAGGTTGACATGTCCGATATGTGCGAAGGACACAGATTGTTTCCGTCTGAACTTCGGGGGAAAGATTTGTTACTTTGATTGCCATAGATGCTTTTTGCCCTTGAATCACCCATTTAGGTTACAGAGGAACAATTTCAAGAAGGACAATATTGTTGTAAAGGGACCACCAAGGCGTTTAAATGGTAGAGAAATCGCTGATATGCTGAATGAGTTGGTCCTTAATGAAAATGAGGATGGATTTGTAGGATTCGGAACCGAACATAATTGGACCCACATATGTGGCTTATGGGAACTGTCGTATGTCAAATCACTAATTCTGATGCACAACATTGATGTTATGCATGAGGAAGGTAATGTTGGTGAAAGCATTATAAGTACATGTATGGATTTTACTGACAGGACAAAAGATAATGTAAAGGCGAGAAGAGATTTAGCTGAGATTTGTAATCGACCAACCCTTGAGTTGACGAATAGTGGTGGCAAGCCACGTGCCCCATTTTGTTTAAAACCTAAAGAAAAAAACAAGTAATGAGGTGGTTGAAAAATTTGAAATTCCCAGATGGTTACGCCGCGGGATTTAGAAGAGCTGTGAATTTGAAGATAGGGAAATTAAATAGATTGAAAAGTCACGATTACCACATAATAATGGAATGACTCCTTCCTGTAATGTTTCGCGGGTACATGAATGATGATGTGTGGAAGGCGTTAGCTGAACTGAGCCATTTTTATGGACAACTTTGTGCAAAAGAAATTAAGAAAAATATGATGGAGATGCTAGAGAAAGAGATCCCGTTACTTTTATGTAAATTGGAAAAAATATTCCCTTTAGGGTTCTTCAATCCAATGCAACATTTACTGGTTCATCTGTCATATGAAGCTAAGGTAGGTGGCCCTGTGCAATATAGGTGGATGTATCATATTGAAAGGTCCCTAAAGAAGCTTAGAGCGATGGTTGGTAATAAGGCAAGAGTTGAAGGTTGCATCGCAGAAGAATTTAAATTGAAAGAGAAGTTGGTAATAAGGTCGGGTAGTTCCTCTTCTTCAAACATACGTCATCAAGAGAAGCTCCTGAGATGCATAGATCCGACATTAATTGGTCGGCCTATTGCATTTCAACTAGATGATGAGGTAACTTTCAGATTATTTTTTATGCCAGTTATAAACTATTACTAATTGTTTCAATACTGTTTTGTAGGAGGAAGAAGACTTGGAGAGTGTGGGTCACGAGGATCATCCGGTGGGTGGGGGGCAGGAGGGGGATGTCCCAGAGTGTGTGGCACAGAGGGATGTCCCAGAAGGTGTGGGGCAGGGGGATGACTCGGAGGGTGCGGGGCAGGGGGATCTCCGGGAGGGTGCGAGTCAGGAGGAAGGGGCTGAGGCTGCCGGCGGGTCCTCAGTATCTTTCAGGACGAGCCACCTGGTCGCCCCACCAGTAGTCTCTTCCGGTGGAGCCAAGATCGAGATTACGCCTGTAGGTGACGGGTAAGTGTAATACTCTTCTGTTGTTTTGCTTTTTTTTCAAAAATTTCTTTCACTAGCTAAACTGACTTTATTTATTATGTATTTCTAGATCTTGGATTGACTCTCGGTTTGACGGCACTTAGAGGGTCAGGCAGGTTAACCAGATATTGGGTAACATGTGTCGTCTGCACTACCTAGGGGTGCTGACAATGCCGATCGGTGAGCGGGTTCTATGCTAGACATGGGACCAGTACCGGTTTGCTCCTGACGGGTGCCACAGAACTGCTTAGGGGGCGGTGTCTCATGACTTCTGGGTATGCATGCGTTTTTTCAATCTTCTTTTAGGCTTTTCGAGTTACAACACTTTACTAATCATTACTTTTGCAGTTACGCTTTTGCTTGCCAGAAGTCGGCAATCACCATAACCATACCCTTCAAGTCTTCAACAACAATGCACATAAGGTGGTGAAGGACGTCATTTCGTATGCCCGCATTCAAGCGAACAATGCTTACTACAAGGAGAACCTAGGGCAACAAATGAGCAAGGCGACGGGCTCATCGTCAATCTATTTGACTGAAGAAGAATACCGTTCGGTAAACAATTCTAACTTTTTAAATCTTCGATTGTTGAGATTTGTTGTCATATAATACAAATAACATCTCTGTTCAGGTGAGGATTCCGTGGTTTGCAAACCGCGAGGACGCATATTTCGAATTCTGCAAGATTTGGTCTTCAGCCGCATTTAAGAAGACTTCCGAGCAGAAAAGACAATGCCGCGGGACGGATCCGAAGCACATATATGGTGTCGACGAACATATTCGCCACGCTAAACGCATGGTAAGACCTCCTTCTGTCACTCTCTAGCTATAGATACATTGTAATGCGACTAACTCATTTCTAATGTACAGGAAGCGACATCTGGCAACATGCCAAGTGACATAGAGGTGTATACCTCTGGTCACAAAGGAAGCGATCTTACACAGCCAGATGTCTTGTGTAGCCAAACAGCCACAGACCATTTGGTGAGATGTTATTAAGAGTTTACGTAATTTCATTTTTCTGCGTCTAGCTAATCGAACATGTTTTTTGCAGGCGCAGTATGGTGAACACATGGTTCGACTCCATGGAGAGGACTATGATTGGCGGAGAGAACCTGTCGACCAAATGGCCGTGTACTCCAGCGGAGGTGGCAAAAGCCATGGACGGTGAGATAGTGTTTTTATTAATGTTTTGTTTATGGTATTGTGATGGTAACTAACTCATTCAATGTTGCAGCTACTCCATGTTCAATGGAGTTATTGACTCGAGAGCGGTGAGAGCTCAGAAGTCAGCTCAGTCGTCGCAGAGCTCCGTCGGAGTTGGCTCCAGCCGTCGTCGCTCTTCAGAAACCCCGGAGGTGGTTCGGGTGAGGGAGGAAATGAGGCAGGAAATGAGGCGGCGCGACGAGTACTATACCGCCTGCTTAGCACAACAGCAGGCGATGATCCAAGTAAGTTTAGTTTGGAGTGTTGTAGTTAAAAGTATTCATAAATAGGTTTAGAACTAACTGATTACATTACAACATGTGTAGCAACTAGCCCAGCAGCATGGTGGATTTGACATGTCCAATTTCCAACCACTACCTTCCCCGCCACCACCATTATATTCTACATCACCTGAGGTACCTCCTGACATATCGTTACTTCACATACTTAAGTTAGTGTTTAGAAGAGTAGTTGAGTTAATTCGTTCTCTAATTTTGTCTATTTCTTTAGAGTTTCCGTACGCCTGGCCAGGATGGAGCCTCTCGGGCAAATGTGGATGAAGCGGGAGGCAGCGGCGGCACCCACGACCCAAATGTGGGTGATCAGTGAGTATGGATGTGTAGTGTGAACCTGGATTGAATCTCGATGTGTTATGTGACTTTGTATGTGAATTTGAATGGTATATGTGAATGCGGATGTGTATTGTGACTTTGAATGTGAATTAAGTTGTGTTATGTGATTTTGGATGTGATGTGTGAAGTTTTGGATGTGAGATGTGATTTTGGATGTTATATGTGAAGTTTGAATGTGATTTTGGATGTGAAATGTGAATTTAGATGTGTATTGTGAATGTGACTGAAATTGTGGTTGGATGTGAGTGTGAGTAGGGGAACCAGGAAAAAACAAAAAAAAAATACCAGCTAACTTCCGTCGTCTTTTACCATAGCCGACGGAAGTTAGCTGGTTTCGGCCACGTGGGCAGAAAGGCTAACTTCTGTCGGCTAGGGCCAAAGCCGACGGAAGTTAGCTGCCCCTAACTTCCGTCAGCCAGGCTGGCCGACGAAAGTTAGCGTCCCTCTGCTGACGTGGCAGAGTTTGGCGCTAACTTCCGTCGGCCACATCAAGCCGACGGAAGTTAGCTAACTTCCATCGGCGGCCGACGGAAGTTAGCTAACTTCCGTCTCCTCGAAGTTAGTCTTTTGCCGACGGAAGTTAGCTTCTTCTGTCGGGAAAGGGCTAACTTCCGTCGGCTTTGGCCGACGGAAGTTCCCTGTTTTGTTGTAGTGAAAGCGAGCTGTTTGTGTGGCTAAGGGTATAGCGTATGAGGATCTTTACCAACGATTAGGCACGGAGGAAGGAGAGAAGGACATCTATAGGATGGCTAGGGCTCGTGAGAGAAAGACGAGTGACTTTATCCAAGTTAAGTGCATTAAGAATGAAATAGAGTACATCCTGGTAAAAGATGAGGAAATCAAACAGAGATGGCAAGAGTATTTTGACAAATTGTTCAATGGTGAGAACGATAACACAACATTTCAATTGGATGACTCTTTTGATGACACCAACAGACACTTTGTGCAGAAGATTCAAGAATTTGAAATCAGAGAGGAGCTGAAGAGGATGAAGGGTGGTAAGGCGATGGGCCCAGATGGTATCCCAATTAAGGTGTGGAGATGCCTCGGGGATATAGCCATAGTATGGCTAACCAAATTGTTCAACCATATTTTTCGGTCGAACAAGATACCGGAAGAGTGGAGGAGAAATATATTGGTACCAATATACAAGAATAAGGGAGATATTCAAAGTTGTACTAATTATAGAGGAATTAAATTGATGAGCCATACTATGAAACTATGGGAGAGAGTCATTGAGCATTGATTGAGAAGGATAACGCGGGTCTCTGTGAACCAATTTGGTTTCATACCTAGAAGGTCAACCATAAAAGCCATTTTCTTAATAAGACAGATTATGGAATGGTATAGGAAGAAGAAGGACCTACACATGGTCTTCATTGACTTGGAGAAGGCGTATGACAAAATACCAAATAATATTTTGTGGTGGGCTTTGGACAAACATAAAGTTCCAATGAAGTACGTGAGACTCATTAAGGACATGTACAACAATGTTGTAACTAGAGTTTGAACAAGTGATGGCGACACAGATGACTTTTCGATTAAAATAGGACTGCATCAAGGGTCAACTTTGAGCCCTTATCTATTTGCCTTGGTGATGGATGAGGTCACAAGAGACATACAAGGGATTATCCCTTGGTGCATGCTCTTTGCGGATGATGTAGTGCTAGTTGATGAAAGTCGAGCAGGAGTAAATAGGAAACTAGAGTTGTGGCGGGAGACCCTAGAGTCAAAAGGTTTTAGACTCAGCAGAACTAAAACTGAATATATGAGATGTGATTTTGGAACTACTACACATGAGGAGGGAGATATCAATTTGGAATGCCTAGGAAGGATACATTTTGATATTTGGGATCAATGCTTCAAGCATCAGGGGATGTCGATGACAATGTTAACCATAGAATCAAAATAGGGTGGATGAAGTGGCGCCAAGCATCAAGAATTTTATGTGACAAGAGGGTACCATTGAAGCTAAAATGCAAGTTCTATAGGACGACGATTAGACCTACAATGTTGTATGGTGCAGAATGTTGGCCTGTAAAAAGGCGACATATTTAGCAGATAAGTGTTGCGGAAATGCGTATGCTACGTTAGATTTGTGGGCATTCGAGAATGGATCACGTCCGAAATGAGGATATACGTGATAGATTAGGGGTAGCACCAATTGAAGAAAAAATTTATCCAACACCGGTTAAGATGGTTTGGACATGTCCAATGAAGGTCTCCGGAGGCATCGATGTGTAGTGGAACCCTAAAGCATGATAACAATGTGAAGATGGGTAGAGTAAGATCAAAATTGAAATGGGAAGAAGCAGTAAAAGGTGATTTGAAGCGATGAAATATACCCAAAGATTTAGCCATAGAAGTGCTTGGAAAATAACTATTCATGTACCTGAATCCTGATTTGTGGTTCTTGTTGGGTTTCAAATATAGCCTACCCTAACTTGTTTGAGACTAAAAAACTATGTTGTTGTTGTAGTTTTTTTAAATGATAAAACTGTCATCAACTCACAATATTAGTTAAGTTAATATTGATGTTGTTGAATCACCTGTCCTTAGTGAGTTGAGGGTAATTTTACAAAAAAAAACTAATTAATCGGTGGCATAGGATCACAAAAAACTAAAATATAACTAATAAATTTTTAGTGATATATACGGATGAATTAAAATTTTCTATTAATGATATATACATTAATTTTCTCTTAATTTTTTTAATCATTCAAAACTTTGCATCATATACATGAACAAGTGAAAACTGCATCACTAGACATATCATCAGAAGCACTTCTATAACATACTTTGTATAAATTTTAATACTGTGAAGTTCAAACAAATGGCATACCGTTGTATAGATTTTATTGATGTGAAATTCAAACAAATGGCATACCGTTGTATAGATTTTATTGATGTGAAATTCAAACAAATGACATACCTTTGCATAAATTTTATTGATGTAAAATTCAAACAAATAGCATACCTTTGTATAAATTTTATTGATGTGAAGTTCAAACAAATGACATACTTTTGTATAAATTTTATTGATGTTAAGTCAATATAAGAGATGGCCGTAGTCGAATCTGGTCATGTTCAATGTACAATGTTTCCAGAACCTTCTTTTGCCGTAGTTAGGCCTCATATCTACCGTCACTGACAATGGGCTCCACATGTCAGGGTAACTTCCGCCGCTTGCTAGTTGCTCCCATCCCTCTGGAACCTTCTTCTACGGGAACACCACGTGGGACCCACATGTCATCGTCTCAAACGCCGCTCCATGGACTGGTCGAGCGGGTGCACGTACCATTTAGCGACGTGCCCAATCCAGAACCTTCCCGGCTAGACCCTCCCAAACCCACAGCCACTCGTCGCTCTCCCGCTGACAGTGGGGCCCACGAGGTGGGGCCCTGGAGTCAGTGACCCGCAACCTTCTTGCGCCGCAAGGCGCACGCCGTTTATACGCCTCCCTCCTCATTTCCCTGGGCTCCAAAACCCTACCCCCGCTACAAAACCCTCGCTCGCGCCGGCGTCCTCTTCGTCGTCGTCTCCGCTGCGCCGTCTTTCCCGCAACGCGCCGGCTGCTCGGTAGCTCTCTATCTCTCTCGCTTCCTCGGCAGGAGTAGCGGAGGAGATGCTCGGGGCCTCGAGGCGGTCAGTCTGCACGGCGGCGGCCGGATCCCGCCGCCGCGCCGCCGCCGGTGTCGCCTCCACCGTTTCCGGCGATTCCGCCGTCACGTCCTCACCGGATCCGCCCCGCTCGGTACGTGTGTCTCTGGTCTTAGCGACCTCGGGACTGTTTTCGGTTTGTTGTGGGTTCAAGGAGAAATGGAGTGAGCCATGGCCGCAAATTAGCGGAAATGGTCTCAATCTAGTTTAATTTTGCGGCCTGCTTTGATTTGAGTTAGTGGCTTGGTTAAAGGTCTGATTGTTGGTTGGGGTATTTTATTCATCTGGGGAATCATTTAATTTTATTGACTACGGATTAATGGGGTAAGAAATGCTCGATTTGTGACGCATTAAGTGAGAAAAACGTTTTTTATTTGCATATTGATTTGACTCGAGCTCTTTGAGCAGCTATGTGAATATGTGATTCTGAATTACGGATAACCCATGTATCTTCTGATTCTCAGGTGGTTAATGGGGAACCTGGGGTTCCTCGGCTCCAGAAGAGGTTGCTCTCTGTACTTGCGGCGCCCAAGCTTATCGGGACTGACAATGTTGTGTCCCTCAAACTGAGGGAGGGTTCCCTTGTGGGCAGGCGGTATGAATCAAGTGCTGCGGCAGTTGATTCTTCTGATACACCACCTGCTGAGAAGTACGAATACCAGGCAGAGGTACTTACTGGAGTAAACTGCACTGGCTAATCTTTTTTACCGATGCCATGTTACCAATTGTGTCATGATATTGATCAATGTGCATGGCAGGTCAATAGGCTTATGGACTTGATTGTTCACAGCTTGTATAGCAACAAGGAGGTGTTTCTTCGAGAGTTGGTCAGGTGGGTGCCATTTAAGAACATAGGTTGTTCAATTAATAATATATATATTGCACTAATCATCACTGTAGCTTAATTTTTCGTTTCTTCATCTTATACCTGTTTGCAGCAATGCAAGCGATGCACTTGATAAGTTGAGGTATCTTAGTGTCACTGATTCTGATCTTCTAAAGGATGGTCCTGAATTGGACATTCGCATCCAAACAGACAAGGACAATGGAACGATAACAATTATGTAAGTACTAGTTACTTGCAAGCGATCAATTATGTCGTTCCTTTTCTTGGAATCTCATGCCTGCATTTGCTCTTTAGTGATACTGGGATAGGTATGACGAGACAAGAGCTTGTTGATTCTCTCGGAACTATTGCAAGCAGCGGAACTGCCAAATTCCTAAAGGCGCTGAAGGTTTGCTTTGTTTGCACTTTGCAGATGCTGCTCTGTTCTCTTTATTTTTCAATCTTTTGTATCTTGCCAGATTCATATTTTAAGTGTGCTATACAATAGGAGAGCCAAGAGACTAGCGTTGACAGCAATTTGATTGGGCAATTTGGTGTTGGTTTCTACTCTGCATTTCTTGTTTCAGATAAGGTACTGTGTTATCATGATTGTATTAAATAGCTGCGTAATCATAAGCTAATACTTATTTTCCCTTGCCTTTGGCTGTCATGTTAATATCTCACGAGTATTGTTTCTGTCCAATAGGTTGTTGTGTCAACTAAGAGCCCAAAATCAGACAAGCAATATGTGTGGGAAAGTGAGGCAGAATCTAATTCTTACACTATTAGAGAGGAGACAGACACAGAGAAGCTCATTCCTAGGGGAACTCGCCTTACTCTTTACCTCAAGGTCTATTTGCTTACTCTGATATGATATTATGATCTAACTTATTTTCTATGTGGTCAATTTATAACTATGATTCTTGGTATTGTTTCAGCGTGATGACAAGGGTTTTGCTCACCCAGAAAGGATTCAAAAACTTGTGAAGAATTACTCGCAGTTCGTTTCCTTCCCTATTTATACTTGGCAAGAAAAAGGCTACACAAAAGAGGTGAATGTTCTTTTTTAAATCCTCTTTTATTGGACCAAGGCATCAATTTAATCATGGCATCCATTGATCTTGCAGGTTGAGGTTGATGATCCTGCTGAAGCTAAAATAGAAGCCGGTGATGAAACCAAAACTGAGGTAACCATGCAAATTTTCTGGAACTCTGGCATTTAACACTGCTTTTCTGGCAGGTAAAGTCTATTTTACTTACTACCTGCTTGTTGTTAATTGTATTGCTATGATGTTAACAGGTTAAGAAAAAGACCAAAACAGTTGTTGAGAAGTATTGGGATTGGGAACTTACAAATGAAACACAGCCTATTTGGGTGAGATTTGATCTGTTTAGTGTGCCAACATTTTTGTTAAGTAATGTATTCATCATTTTTTTGAAAAAAAATGAAGGTTTCAGAGAGCCTGAACCTTGTTTTCCTTTTCTTCTGTTGACAGCTTCGGAACCCTAGAGAGGTTTCAACTGATGAGTACAATGCATTTTATAAGAACACCTTCAATGAATACATGGATCCTTTGGCCTCCTCACACTTCACTACAGAGGTATGTCTATTTGCCTTTGATTGGTTTTCTGTTGATTCTTTCTTTTTGGCAATAAAACTAATCATGGTTGGTATAGGTTGCATAAAATGTGCAGTTGTTTTGATAATATGTTCAATGTGCATAGCTAATCTATGGAGGCTATTTTTTTCTGATTGCACTTCACATTCTGCAACTACTAAACCAAATTTGTATTGTCATAACACAGCATTCTGCAGCTGCTTTAACAAGTTTTGGGCAAACATATTTTGTAGTTTACATGGGAACAAATTAATTAAAATTAGAAAACAAACAAACAGTGGGTATTTCTGTAACATCAACACAGCTGGTAAAGTTATGTAATCTATGTCTCTTGCTGCAGACGGTATTCTTAGGATTAATTATGGTATTGGTAGCTCTATTCTTTTGTCAATTGATATTTTTTTAAATATCGACAACCTTGTGAATGGTTGATTGTTTAACATTTGCAGTAGGCAATGAATATGATATTGTAATCAATGCTGTTAAAGACGTTAGTTTGCCTCTATGGCTAAAATTGTGCCACTATTTGTGTGATAGTTTCTCTACTTAGGTTGGGACCAGTATAATATATTACTTCTGTCCATCTCTCAATGACACAGCAATTATATGTAGTTGCACTGAACAAACTATCATTGCCTGTCACTGGTTATGCAGGGTGAGGTGGAATTCAGATCAATTCTTTATGTGCCTGCCACAAAAAAGGATGACATACCTGATAGGAAGACCAAAAACATCAGGCTTTATATTAAGCGTGTGTTCATATCAGATGACTTTGATGGAGAATTGGTATATGCTTGATACACAACAGCTATTCATGGTTTATTTCCAAGTTTTCATAACCATGCAAATCTGACAATACAAAAATTGTGATTTGTCAGTTCCCAAGATACCTGAGCTTTGTGAAGGGTGTTGTTGACTCAAATGACCTTCCATTAAATGTTTCTCGTGAGATCCTTCAAGAAAGCCGAGTTGTAAGTATTTAATGGGGCAATTTTTTGTCTTGTACATTTCAATAATTATCTTGCAGTTCTGATTATCTTTCTTTATTTGCTAATTGTTTCTCACAGGTGCGTATAATGAGAAAGAGGTTGGTGCGGAAGGCCTTCGATATGATACTTGGCATTTCCTGTAGTGAAAACAGAGATGTAAGCCTTTTACTTTCCTTTTGTGCATTGTGCTTTTGTTCCCTCCTCTTTGAGCTCTCATCAGAAACTTACTGTAGGACTATGAAAAATTCTGGGAGAATTATGGCAAATTCTTAAAGCTGGGTTGCCTGGAAGACCAGGAAAATCACAAGAGAATTGCTCCTTTGCTCCGCTTCTTTTCTTCTCAAAGCTCCGAAGAACTAATCAGCTTGGATGAATATGTGGAAAATATGAAACCTGAGCAAAAGGACATTTACTACATTGCAGCAGACAGTTTGAGCAGTGCAAAACATGCTCCTTTCCTGGAGAAGCTCAATGAAAAAGAGTACGAGGTATGTATTGTGAATAAATTACCACAGTTGCAAATAGATATTACTGTAACTTAAATGTGTGGTCCAGATTCCATGTCACTTTTGGGATCTATGCTATTGGAAAAATTGTACATGCAAACATTGCCCTGAATAATGGTTGTAACTGCATTTGTTAGGCCAATACAATCAAAAGCAGAGAGAATTCTTACTGGCCACCCAGGCTAGTTGAATTAGTTGAGATGTCTTGTCATTTCCTCCCTGTTTTGGAACAAACCGGTTTAGTACCCTTTAGGGCACATGTGTTTTTGCTATTCTCACTTGCCATATAGGCAAGTTTCAGTGTGAGAACCTAATAGCAAAGTGCAGAATTCATTTTCATGATTTACAGATGTTTAATCCTTTTGACCAGAAATGAGCTGATTACTTTTGATGTCAATTCTATTTTTTCTATATTTTGTAGGTTCTGTTTTTAATTGATCCAATGGATGAAGTGTCTGTCAGAAATCTGAACACCTACAAGGATAAGCGTTTTATTGATATTAGTAAGGAAAACTTGGACTTAGGTATGCATACAAAAGTATTGCTTTTGGAACCTCCTTTCACCGCTGAATGAGCTAAGGTTACTACATGTGAATTTTTAGCTTTCACTGTGTCAAGATTTGTTTTGTTATTTCATCCTCATTAATGCGCTTGCTGAATTTGGACAATTATTTCTTTCCTTTCAGTGCTGCAATTTTATTCCTGCTTTCTGATTTTGATCTGCAATGCAACTTAGGTGATAATAATGAGGAAAGAGAGAAGGAGATCAAACAGGAATACAGCCAGACATGCGACTGGATCAAGAAGCGCTTGGGTGACAAGGTTGGTCGGGTTGATATATCAAACCGTCTCAGCTCATCACCCTGTGTTCTAGCTGCAGCTAAGTTTGGTTGGTCTGCCAACATGGAAAGGTTAGTCTCTATCATGACTCTTAGGTGACTGGCTTGGATTGTGGGATATATGAGGTGGGAAAGGGAATAGATTTCATCCCATGTTAGGATTGATGCATTGGGAAAAGGCTGAGGTATAGGAAAGGAAAATGAGGGCTTCATTTCCCACTGATTTATTCCCACCAAGGGCCAGTTTGGTTAATCCACTCCCCAAGGGGATTGAGAGCGGATTGAGAGGGATTAAATCCCTTACAAGTCATTATGGGATTTAATCCACTCCCCAACCATATTTCTGGTTACTTGACTCTATGAGTTAATATCCCACCACATATCCTTTTCCCATTTAACTGTAGGACTTAAATCTAATGGAAACAAATGTTTGTTAACAGATTGATGAGGGCACAATCTATGGGTGACACGTCATCATTGGATTTCATGCGTTCTAGGAAAGTATTTGAGATAAACCCAGAGCATGAGATAATCAAGGGCTTGAATGTAAGTGTTTCGTCTATTTTGGGCACACACACACTTGTATAATTGTATTTTCCTGTATATTTGTTGGCTGTTGCTAGTTCTTATGAGTATTCTTTTCGTGCCACAGGCTGCCTGCAAATCCAATCCTGATGACCCAGAAGCTCTGAAGGCTGTTGATATCCTGTTTGAAACTGCTATGATTTCTAGTGGCTTTACAGTAAGTAGACCCACTTGCCCCTATTTTCCATCAAACAACCCTGGCCCCATTTTTATAAGAATGAACTAAAATCCATCTAATCGTTTTAATGATCCAAGTTAGATTATGATATTATGACACACATTAGAGGACCCAGTGAGTGCCATCTCTCCCAGTATTAACCATCCGTGGGCTATCATTTGCACCTCCATTGCCCTTTTATCAGTTTATGTAGCTACGATCTTGTTATCCTATAGTCTTGACATCAGCATTTCCTTGTCCATTCCTAGTGTTTTATGTCACGTCAGACATCCATATTGTATCTTCCACTTATCCAAAACATATGAACAGCTCAGTGTTATTTTTATCATGCTTTGTGGCATAAGAGAATATTCCTTTTGTACTGACGCTCAGAATTTGTTTTAGTTTGATCAACTTTTATAATCTCATGCCTGGTATGTTGTTGCAGCCTGACAACCCTGCCGAGCTAAGTGGGAAGATATACGAGATGATGAGCACTGCCATGGCCGGCAAATGGGCTACGCAGGCACAACCTGCTGAGCCGAGCCCGCATCAAGCCTCACCTATCAACTCCGAGCCGCTTGAAGCTGAGGTGGTCGAGCCGGTTGACGCGAGCCACCAGAAATGAGGGAATCGTCGTGGTTTGCCTCAAGTTCTTCAGTTCCTATAACCTTTTTTGATCCATTTCATAGGGGTTATGCCCTACCAGAATGTTGTACCTCATCTGGGTTCTGTACGATGCACTCTGTTAACATTATTTTTTTTTACTGATGCCGCCGAAACGCTGAGAATTTCTGTTTGGTTTAGTGGCCTGTGCAATGAACCCTCTGTTAGAATAACCGAATAGAAACAGTAGACTGTAGGATCTGTGGGTGTGGGTTTACGTCGCTGAACCTGTTAGTTTTGTGCTGGTTCTTGTCCCTGTGAAATAACCGGGAAAACTTTTAGACTGTCTTGCCCTAGAAATTCCTCGAGAAGAGACTGATTAATTTCAGTTTGATGCTAGATGGATGATTGGAGGGGTCGAGGTGGAGGATCATACGTGGGTTCGTCCGGTGAAGGAAAATTCAACACGCTTTCACGTGTGAGCCGATTTTTTTCACGTTTTATCATATATCGAATGCTCAACGTTTTTCTCCATGAGTTTACTGATTTGATTCTAGGAAAATTTGTTTTACCTTTGCGACGCTTTATGATTGTCATGTGGATCCTTTCCCCCTCTAGGCAGATTTACAAGTTGAGATTTTCTTGCAATAAAAAGTGGAAGCAATTTCGTAGTCTTCTGCTATTAACGTTCTTCGAATCAAACAATTTCACATAACTTTTATAAGATTTTGTTGGTTCTATTTCGTCCGGCCACTCGTGCTCGTAACTCCCTTCCCGAGAGAAGAGAAAAGAAAAATATACTTTTGCATTTTAATTCTTTAATTTCTGTATTTTAGTTAGATGTACGAATTTTGTGTTAAAATCTTTAAATTTTTGAAAAATCACACATAAACATGAATTTTGTGTAAAAGTTCTTGGATTTTTTAAAATTCACGCAAAATTATGAATTTTGCTTATGAGTCGTTAGATTCGTTGAAAATTCTAGAAATATCCTTTTCATACATAAAAGATCTTCGTAATCTGAATTTTGCATGTCACATTTATAATTATAGATATATAATAGCACTTGTAATAGTCCAATTTTGCTTCTTACCATCGCAATATTATTAAACATATTTGAATAAACATTATGTTCTAAATAAATCTTTGTAATAGTCTAATTTTGTTTCTTATCATCACATAATTAGTAAACAAGTTTGAATAAATATTATGTTCTAAATAAATCTTTGTCATTAAGAATAAGGTTTCTGTTGCAAAACACAACCATCTAACTAGTCTAAAATAAAATATATAATTACATTCCCTAAATATAATTTATATGCTCTTCTAGATAATCTACATTTAGACCTGGATATCCATAAAACACTCCCCAACAGTAATTTATTCCAACTACACGTATATTCAAACAAATCAATATCCAAATTCAACACACGTACAGTCCATAGCCACCTTACATTGCAAGGTGATAACAAAAATCTCTATCGAATTTTACTATTTTTTCATACTGATAAATTAAATTTACTCCTATAATGTATTTGTGCTGAAATCAGAGCATTACTAATAATAACGAGAAAACCACATCATTACTTCAATGTTGAGAGGTAAACTACTCCCGCTGTAAGAACTACAACAGGCACAACTCAAACAAACATTTGGAGAGACTTTGAATGAAAACATCCTCCGAACGAGCAACAAGATTCGGTTTATTGGCAGATCCTGAAGCTAGCTCAATGCTTCAGGCATGACATTTCTGTTGAGAAATATTAATATCATACCCGTCGGTGAAGCGATGCACAAGCACAACACGAGGCGCCTGACGCATGAAGATTGAAGCGCCTTCTCGCGAAATGCATCATCAGTTACAGCATGGAGACAACTCCTCCTTTTCCTCCAAACGACGTCTGTTCACGAAGCAACTGTTCATGTTCTGTATAAATGTGAATATATACTGTCTTGTCTTGAGATCAATAAAAGAAATCGTTTCTGCACTTGTACCGTGTTCTACTTTTTCTCGTAATACGTTATTAGTTTTTTTGCTTTTCGGTGAGTTCTCTACTTTTTCTCGTAATACGTTATTAGTTTTTTGCTCTTTGATGAATTCCTAGGCCAGTTCTTCTGTAAGAACAAAGAAGGTAAACGTTTTGCATTTTTGAACTTATTTTTATTTTTGAACACCTCAGCACGTCACCGAGCTGAGCGATGAACCGGCGCACTAGTGACCTCCAACGCCATGGCTACTCCGCTCGGCAAGAAGACCCCACCCGGCCCGCAACGATGGCTGCTCGCAATGGTTGCCCCGCTCATGCCTGGAGCAGCGCCTTGCCAGATGACTTTACTACACCTCTACCAACTCCATCGAGATCCCTACTGTGATCTGCAAGGGAGCCCAACGCTCCTCCGCTACCACCAACAAACATGTGGCCTACAGGAGTGCATATCTGGGCATACCTCCCCTCTAGGCTCTTAGCCTTGCTCTCTGATACCAGGGCTTCCACCTACGACCAGCACACCTCCACCTAAGTTCTCCTCTGGAGTAGGGATGAAAACGAAGCGGAAACGGATGGAAATGAGTACTACCATATCCGTTTCCGTATTTTTTTACGGAAACGAAAAAGAATACGGATATCCCGAAAACGGATACGAATACGGATCCGAAAATCTATCAGAAATTAAAAACTCCTTAATATATGAAAAAATAAGATAAACAAATAAATATATTCAATTTACACACATATTAATGAATGATAAATACATATAATAAATTAAAAACAAATTTATTTCGGTTGTAATGAATGTATATTATTTATTTTGATCAAATAATTACGTATTAATTTGAATTAAAATGTTCAATATTTAATGAATATAATATACTTTAAAGTTTTATATAATATGAAAAAGCAAAAGATAATATTCTATATAATGTAGTAAAAACAGTAAAAACGGAAACTTTCCGTTTTTGTTATGCGGAATATTCCGTTTCCGTATCCGTTTTTTTGGAAATCACTGTTCCGTTTCTGTTTCCGCTTAAAAAATTCTGTTTCCGTTTCCGCTCCGAAAAATTCCGTATCCGTTTCCGCATAACCCTCTCCGTTTCTGTTTTTTCCTGGAACGGACGGAAAGTTTCCGCTCCGTTTTCATCCCTATCTGGAGCTATTCCCTTAGGATCATATGTGAAGGCATAGTAGAACAAAGAACCATGAGGACTACATGACATACCTTACAAATGGTCCATCTGCACCAAAGATTTATGACTAGACTTTAAATATTGTTATAATTTCTACTAAAAATATTTGTGTTAATACTATATGTGTTGTAACTCCTTACATATAAAGTAGAAAAGTTATGTATTTGTCATACTACTTGTTTAGATTATATATACATGTTTATTATTAAATGATATATGTCTTTTGAGCATTAGCTTTAATAAAAATGTTATGTATTGATGACTATTATTTAAACAAATGTTGGTTTAAAACAATGTATTAGAGTCTTGGACACGGCTGCGAGGTCTACACCATTTGGTGACTACCTTCAACGTTGAAATATCAACTTGTCTTCTAAAAATAAACTATATGTTGTTCATACATTAAAAAAATCCATCAGGAATATTGTACAACATATTAATGGCAAACTATTGTCTACATTGTTAAGTCATCTATATTATGTGCATTCATAATGAATTTATTTTAGCATTTTTTACAACATTTATAAATATATTTACTCTCTTAGTAAATTAAAATATGTCCTTACATATAGGACATGGCTGAAATATCAAAGAAAGATTTTCCTGAATTTGCATTAGATGGTAGCAATTACTTGACTTGGGCACAATATATTAAAATAAATTTAACACTCCGTCGATGTATTAATACCATTATGGATCCAACACAAAATGCACTAGAGATCCTAGATTACAACAAATATTCTACACTTTATTTTCTGCGACATCACCTCCACCCAGATTTAAAATCTGAATACGTGATGGAGGAAGATCCTCTTGCTCTGTTGAAATCCCTTAAAGATCGATACGAGCAGCAAAAAATGTCAAATTACCTGAGGCTCAACGCGAGTAGTCGCTAATTCGCTTTCAAGATTTTAAATAAATAGCAGATTATAATTCCATTGTACATAAAATCCGCTCTAAATTGAAGTTTTGTGATCAACCTATTTCTGAGGAAGCAATGATCAAGAAAACTTTATGTACTTTTCATCCAACGTTTTGGGTATTGCAACAACAATATCGTCAACAAAAATACACAAAGTACTATGAGTTAATATATACATTATTTCGGATAGAGAAACACGATGAACTTTTGTTGACACGGAAACGTGCCCCCACACTTGGGTCAGTTCGACGATCCAAAAGTGTGCGGATACTTAGGGACAAGCCTAAGCGTGACGCAGCACCGACGTCGCGTTCCGACTACCCTTAGTCGTGATAAGGGGGTGGAGTCGCCAGGCAATCAGATCACACAAGATAACCCAATTAGCCGAAAGAAATATATTAAACAGAATAAAATCAGCAAACCAGTCAGAGCCTATCTGCTTCGAAGTCTGGTGCGAAGGGATCGCCGAAGTATACCTTCGGCGTCCGATGCGAAGTATCTCGCCGAAGGGTGCTTCGGCGTTCGGACTGATCCGGCCGAAGATAGACTCCGAATGGATCTGGACGCGACAATCACCTCTGAACAGCGGGGTTCGGTGTGAGGTCTCTGATACGACAAGTTACAAAATAATGACGCGAGGGCCGCGCGCGGGTGTAACTTCGTCCGGTGCGGAGTGCTGTCGTGGCGAAGCCTGTTGTGACGAAGTGTACTAGTGAAGCCTGTTGTCAGAGCCTGCGGTCTCGCCGAAGGGTGTCCCGGTGACCTCCGAAGCTGATCTCTCAGCTCCGGGCACCTCCGACGAAGTAGCTCCGAACGTGGGAACCTGCAACAAGAGAGTTCGAAGTACCAATTCGGCCTGAGGACCGAATTCTGCTAAGTGTTGCACTAGTAGCGAAGGTAGCAATCTGTTACGTAGATTAGCGGATACTTCACAGGCGAAGTAACAAGGCGATAACAATCTATTACATAGATTAACGGATACTTCACAAGCGAAGTAACAAGGGTTATCACTATTCCGAAGTGGCCGGCGGAGAGCTTCCAGGCAAACCCACAAAGAGGTACAGGAAAATAAAGGTAAAGTAAATACGATCAAAGCTAGGGCTTTGGTTTGGTTTGTGTTGGGGGGTCCTCTATGCTGGTCTCGCCTCTTTATTTATAGGGGTCAAACTTCAGATCAAATCTGCTATTTTTCAGCTTGGATAGAGATAAAACTCAGCCGGAATCGCATCCAACTCTGTCTCTGCCGAAGTGGGCTTCGGCCAAGCCCGTCGAGGCCTGTTCCTCGAGCCGAAGCTTCGGTGGCATAGGCCTCCGAAGGCTTCCTGGCCGAAGGCCGTGGGCTGGCCAGAGGCTTTCGGAGCCCGCAGCCTAATGGACCTTCGGTCCTATAGGGCTTCGGCCTGACCCTAGACATGTGTATTTTTAGCCCAAATTACCAAAATTGATATTTTGACAATCTCAGCCATTAATGCCATTTCTTGCTATCAACAACTTCTAATAAAAAATCATCAGAATCGCTCAATGGGCGCCGCGTCTCTTCCCGAAGTACATTTTAATTCTCAACATACAAATTCTCATGGCAATAAATAGAATAAAAATTTCAAAGGAAAGTCGAAGTTTCAAAATAAAAAACATGGGTATAAGATAAACAACGATAAAAAACCATTTAAATATAATTGTAGAAAGAAATGTAGGATCCTAAAGTATTTGGCAGAACTTTATCTAAAGTTTCGCAATGACAAGCAAGTTCGTTGGACTAAATTTGAGACTAACTTCAATAAACAACAAGTCAACGACTTAACCGCGGGATCTTCTTAAGGCGCCCACCAAAATGAAGCTCATAAGAGGGAGCAAGATCCACCCAACATCGACAATATGATAGTTGAATATCATACTGAAGATATATACCGAGGTCTCAAATAAATTTCATACATATTTCATATTTAATAGCCAATTAGAACTATAAATATTGTATATTTATATTGTAATGTATATTTGACATGTAATAATGAACATTATATGTACATATTCTATATATATCTATATATAAATAGTGTATCTCTTTTATCTCTCATTTATATATAGATTTTTTTATGGGATAACAAATTTAATATGAGGAAAATTTTTTAGTGGATAGTGGCTCCACTAACACGATTCTACATGAGCTTAAATATTTTCAAAATCTTCATAATAAACATGGAAATATAATGACTATAGTTGGACGCGATGCATTAATTGTGGGCTCAGGTGGAGCCACAATTATGTTCCCGATGGGTATGAAGTTAATAATTGAGGATGCACTCTTGTACCCTAATTTGACTCGTACATTGCTTAGATATAAAGACATCTGTCTTAATGGTTACCATATTGAAACTCAAACTGAAAATAATGTAGAATACTTATTTCTCACTAAATCCAACGGATTAAACAAAGAGATACTTGAGAAATTTCCTTCCTTTTCATCTCGTTTATACTACACATACATCAAACATGTATCACATATTGCGTTTAAAATATTTTTTCAAAATCTTGATAAATTCAAGACTTGGCATAATCTCCTTGGTCACGCTGGAATAGGTATGATGAGAAAAATTATTAGCAATTCTATTGGTCACAATATTAATCTTGCAAGATTCCTTGGATCATCAAATTTTATGTGCACTGCATGTGCCACGGAGAAATCAATCTTAAGACCCTCATATCTTAAAATTAAAAATTAACAAATCAGTTTCCTTGAAAACATTCAAGGAGATATTTGTGGCCCTATACAAGCATTATCCAGACCATTTAGATATTTTATGGTGCTTATAGATGCATCTACACGATGGTCCTATGTATGTCTCTTATCTACAAGAAACCATGTATTTGCAAAATTAATAGCTCAAATTATTAAAATAAGAGCTAGTTATCCTGAACATAGGATACAATTCATCAGGATGGACAATGCCACTGAATTTAGCTCACGCGCATTAAACGATTATTGTATGGATCTAGGTATCAATCTAGAACACTCGGTATCTTATGTTCGTACCCAAAATGGGCTTGTTGAATCTCTAATCAAGAGAATAAAATTAATCGCTCGACTAATTTTACATAATTTCAAATTACTAACATCTTGTTGGGGTCATGCGGTCTTACACGCCATAGATTTAATACAAGTTAGACCAACTGCATATCATATAATATCCCCATTGCAATTAGTACGTGGAAATCAACTAAGTATTTCCTATCTGTGAATATTCGGTTGCGTATCAATATCACCACTGCGGCGTACCTATTTGGGCCCCATTGAAAATTAGGCATATATCGGTTATCATTCATTGTCAATCATTAAATACCTCGAACCTTTTACAGGGGATTTATTTACTGCCTGGTATGCAGATTGTATCTTCGACGAAGATAATTTCCCAACATTAGGGGGATATTTGTACCATAATAAATGCCAAGAAATTGATTGTAATGCCACCGGTTTTCAATCATTAGCCCCACATACTATAGAATCCGAACAAAAAGTTCGGAGAATAATAAATGTGCAACAACTTGCAAATAATCTGCAAGACGCATTTACTGATTACAAAGGTGTCACTAAATCTCATATTATGCAGTTAATGCACCAGAAAGAGTTGAAATACCTCATAAAGCAGCTCATCTCCCAAATCCTAAAATCATGGGGAGATATTTGGTCGCAGAAAATGGGAAATACTCAAGAGTTAGAAGAAATATCCACAAATTATATTAATTCAGGAGAATCTTATAATAGAAAGACTTCAATTGTCGACATATATTTTTCCTCAAATATAGCTAAAGACCTCAAAGAAGATCTAGAACCTAAGACCATGGTAGAGTGCCTCAAGCGCTCAGACTAGATCAAATAGAAAGAAGCTATTGAGGTAGAATTAAGCCCACTAAGAAAAAGAGAGGTATCTACATCAGTAATACCTACTCCTCAAAATGTTTTCCTCGTTGGATCGAAATAGGTCTTTATTCGTAAAAGAAATGAAAACAATGAGGTGGTGAGATACAAAACGAGACTTGTAGTACAAGGGTTCACGCAGAGACCCGACATCGATTATAATAAAACATATTCTCCTGTTATGAGTAGAATAACATTATAATGAAACATATTATCTTGTTATGGGTTTACAACTTGAACATATTCCATCAGAAAAATTGATTCACCAATCTGCATATGTTGAAAAATTATTCCAAAAATTTAATATGGATAAATCATATCCATCAAAGACTCATATAGTCGTTCGATCCCTAGAAATAGATAAAGATCTATTCCGACCTAAGGAGGAAAGTGAAGAGATTTTGGGGTCTGATGTTCCATATCCAAGCATCATATGAGCACTTCGGTATCTTGCAAATTGTACAAGACCTGACATTGCATTTGTAGTCAATTTGGTTGCTAGACATGGTGCAGCTCCAACTAAAAGGCATTTTATTGTGGCAAAACAAATCCTAAGATATCTGAATGGTATAAGAGATCTTGGTTTATTTTATCAGAAAAATCAAGACTTATCCATGATAGGGTATACCGATACTGGTTATATGTCTGATCCACATAATGCCAGATCACAAACAGGAATTATTTTCCTATATGGAGGTACCGTCATATCATGAAAATTATCGAAACAAACTCTTGTCGCTACCTCCACTAATCATTCTACGAATGTGTATGGCTTCACAGAATGATTAATCACATTCAAGGATCATGTGGTGTTGGTTCATGAGAATCACCCATAATTATCTATGAAGATAATGCTGTCAACATTGTTCAAATGCAGACATGTTATATTAAGAATAATATAACTAAGCGCATTGCTCCTAAATTTTTTTCCACATGAATTACAAAAAAATCGGGGAAACAACAGTTTTACAAACAAAATCATGTGAAAATCTAGCAGATTTATTCACAAAATCACTACCAACTTCTACATTTGAAAAGTGTGTTAAATGATTTGGTATGCGAAGGCTTCGCGATTTGTGAAATTCAGGAGAGCAATCTTCTACTTATGATCGTCAGGTCATTTTATTTGAATCTTTTCCTTTTACAAGATTTTCTCCAAAGTTTTGTTTCACATGATTTCTACAGGATTTTTTTCAAAGTATATAATATCAATCATATAGTTGAAGGTTCGATTAAGGGGGTGTTAGAAATATTAATCTCACACCCATTGGTGAAGCGATGCACAACACGACGCTTGGTGCACGAAGATTGAAGCGCCTTCCCAGGAAACGCGTCGACAGTTACAACATGCAGACGTCTCCTCATTTTCCTCCAAACGATGTATGTTCATGAAGCAACTGTTCATATCTCTACTATTATAAAGCGGGGACTTACTCGTCCGTCCGCACCGCGCGCAGCGCGCCTCCCTCCCTGCCTCGACCGCGCGCCCCCTCCCCGCGTATCGCGCGCAGCGCAACTGCCTGGACCAAGTCCGAGCGCAGCGCAACTGCCTATGCAGTAAGAAATCCCCTCAGATTCCCCTCAGAAATCCCGACTCAGACCACTGTCGCGGACCCACTCGACGGGCATCGCTCAATGTCAGGTGAGCGGGCGCTCCAGCGAGCAGGACCACGGGCGGTGCTCGGCCTCCGCCGCCCTCATAATGTAAGACCCTGCATTATCACTAAGAACCCTAAGAAAAATCCATCAAAAGCCCTCTGTTTCCCTTGTAAGTACTCGCGAAGACTACTCAGTTCACCCCAAAACCCCTACGGAACCCTTCGGGTAAGAGCAAAAACAAAAATAAAAAAGGGGTTGGGGGAAGCCGAAAAGTAAGGGGGTCGGATGTGTATGCTAGGGTTAGGGTTTTCACAGAAACCCTAACCCTAGATGAGAGTAAGGGGGATGGGTTCTCACCATGGGTCCTCACCTCGCCGCGCCGCCGCTCGCCGGAGGCCGGACACCGTACGGGTCGACTTAGTTTCACCGCCGTCGGTTAGCTCGACGGAGCCCCGCTCCCCTAGGGTGAGCGTGTGGGCTCCGGCCAGCTAGCCGGCGGGCAGTGCTCCGCCGTCGCCGTCGTGGGCCGCCGCCACGTGCTCCGCCGCTTGCGCCGCCGCGCCGCTCCGCCGCTTGCGCCTCTGCGCCGCTCCCTCTCGCTCGGGGCGTGGGGCAAATGTTTAGGTTTAGGGTTTCGGCTAGCGCACGGGGTTTTGTTGCGGCGAAGTCCACGCGCAGCCGTCGGATCTGATCCGACGGCTGGCAGTGAATGGGCTCCTTTTCAGCCCAGGCGGGAGGCACTTTCCCCGCCCAGGCCCAGGTTGTGGCCTGGGTGCGCGGGGAGCGCTATGGGTCAGGCCGATTTCCACATATAGGCTGGGCTTTTGCACAGTGCGGGCCGGATTCATTTTCTGAATTTCCAGGATTTTTAGAATTATTTTTTCATTTAAATATTATCTTGAAAATTCAGAAAACTGCCCAAAATTAAGGAAAAGATAAGTTATCTGCGGGTAAAATTTTGTATAATTTTGTTCAGACTTGGTAATTTTATTATGAATTTTGCAGCAATTTTAAGTACTTTTATGATATTTTCTTTATTAAATTTAGTCTAAGGACTATATTTAATTGAGGAATATTTAGTCTAAGGACTATATTTAATTGAGGAATATTATTTTAGAATTTTTGTTTAAGTTTAAATTTCAGAAATTTATTACTGTTTTAATCAGTGTATTAATTAAAATTAAGTCTTCCGTTGTGCATACACTATTTAAAATTACTCAGTAATTTTGTGTTCTGAATTTTAAAGCATTTTTAGTATTTTTGTGATATTTATTTATTAAATTTAGTCTAAGGACTATATTTATTTGAAGAATATCTATTAGGAATTTTGTTTAAGTTTAAATTCAGAATTTTTATTACTGTTTGAGCAGTGTATCAATTAGTTTTTTAAGTCTTCCGCTGTGTATACACTGTTTTAAGATTAGTACCATGTTCATTGTATCAATTAAGTAGCATTTATTCTGTCAATTAGATTTGAACCAACGATCAATCTAAGAGCAAAGTGCCGAAGCAACGGGAAGGCTCCCTAACCTCCGCCGTCTACTGGACTCCGACGCTACAGGCAAATATATCATGTTCTAAATATATTGCTGTTAACATTATGCATCCGTTGCAACGCACGGGCCTCTCACTAGTTTATATAAATATGTCTATGTACTGTCTTGTCTAGAAATCAATAAAAGAAATCATTTCTACACTTGAACTGTGTTCTATTTTTTCTCGTAATACATTCTATAAGATTCTATTGGTCTTAAACCACCTTGAAGAAAGAACCAAAATGTAGCTTCAATCCTCTCTGACAAAATATGTATTTAATGCTAAAAGAACTCAAAGGCCCAGAATGAAGAGTTTGGTAAGTATGTAACAAATACTTTTGTATTTAGAGTAGTATATTGTCGTGCAACCTCTATATAATTTTATCTATAATATTGTTTATATGTCGGTTGTAAGTATAAGATAAATTAGTATTATCATATTTAACTTCATGCTATAAATATCGATTCTTTTGCAAGGGGTATAGGCATTGAATATTTGACATTCACTTAAAGAACTATTATTCTGCTTGGAGGCTTGAATCAGTCTAAGCATACTTCACATGCTTAGATCTCTGAAGATTATAATAATCTGTGGTTAATTCATATTACAACAATATTTAACTTAAAAATATAACTACATACCCTAAATACTAATACTCTGTCCCATAATATAAACATTTTTGGAGTTTTCATGTGGATTAAGGGGCGAGATAAAATTAAATGAGGAATTGTGTAATTAGTTGAGATGAATGAGTAGCTAAAAAATTAAATAAAAGAAGGTTATGACTTGTTGAGATAAAAAAGTAGGCCAAGAAATATTTTTAGACAAAATTTAAATGTCAAAATAACTTTAGTTTGAGAACCAGCGAGTACTTCCTCCATTAAAAAATGATCTTTTAGAATTTAAAATTTATCTCAAATATTTTTTAAAAGGAACTAAGAAAGTTGCTTGCTTGTATTAAGAAGGCAAGACCAAAGCTAGGGATGGCAATTGTGTCCGATTACCCGTTTACCCGTGGGTAAAAACTCTAATAGGATCGGGTTTGTTCTTATATTTGTACCCGACGGGTAAACGGGTACGGATATGGGTATTGACTACCCATACCCGTTTACCTGTTTACCCGATTATTTGAGATATTAAAAACTAATGCTAAACATTTGATTGCCAACTTCTGTAATCACGTGACAAAAACATGCATTATTATTTGATGTAACTATGAATCTAGAAAGGAAATGTATCAATAAATCAATGAGATCTGTCTAGGATACAAATAGAAATTTAAAAAAGCGTAATTCCTGGCAGTTTTTGGAAATCTAACACCCCCATAAACAAGTTGTTTTTTGTTTATATAACTTGATTTCTAATTGTTAAGTTGTTATGATGAATCCAATTATGCATTACCTAGGTGATGCATGGTATAATTCCTTCAATGTTTTAACCCCCTCACTCCTTCCCGCTTCACGGGTAAACGGGTATACCCGCGGGTATATGGCACCCGCGGGTAATGGGTATGGGCACGAGTTTTTACTCGTTGGGTAAACGGGTACGGGTATGGGTATGCACTACCCGTACCCGCCATACCATCCCTAACCAAAGCCGATAAAAGAGTTGGTACAAATTTTAGAGGTTTGAGGGGGTGTTTGGATACAAAGGTTAAATTTTAGTCTCTGTCCCGTCCAATGTTTAGATACTATTTTGGATTATTAAATATAGATTATTTACAAAACTCATTCATAATTGGTGGATTATTCGCGAGACGAATCTAATAAGCCTAATTACGTCATGATTTGATAATGTGATGCTACAATAAACATTTGCTAATCATGGATTAATTAGGCTTAATAAATTTATCTCACGAATTATCCTCCGATTATACAATTATTTTTATAATTAATTCATATTTAGCCATTCGAATTGATGCCCAAACATCTGATGAGACACATGCTAAAATTTAACCACTTGATCCAAACAATCCCCGAGGAGAGGAAAACATTTAAGAGAGGCATATATTGATAACAACTTAATAGTAGTAAAAGATCATTTTCGTGTCTAAATTACATATACTGTTCTTAAACTTTATTTTTCAGCTCATACTTATCCAACCCAAGAAAAATGATACTCCCTCTTTCCTATTATCTTCATCATCTAAGCGTTTTTCAGATTTCCCACAATCTACATCATCTAATAGTTGAGTCATTAAAGTAGCACATCGTATTATGTGCGAATTAATTTAAAGTCCACATGCATGGCTTTGACTTCCTCTTTTGTTTCTTATTTTACTAGTACTTCACATTGTCACATGCACATGTAGGTTGAGAGTGCGGAAAAACAAAGCAACAAACACAACATACGAAGAGAATTTAAGGTCCATATCTCTCGCCTTGGTCATCGTGTCAAGTTGTTAGATGATGGAGATAATGGGAAGGAGAGAGTAGTCTTTTTACATATCTTTTTAATATTGATATATTTTAGAACATAAGGGGAAATATTCTGTGCAATCGCTCATTTGGTGTAAGCATGCAATCAAACCATCCAGACCTTCCAATCTAGATCACGGATCCACTAAATCACTTGATTGCATGATTACACTAATATAAATGATTGCATTTGATTGCATATAAGTGTGTATATAATCCATCCCCTACAAAGTACAAACACTATATATAGGGTAGTGTGCCATTTGCTGCGTGCTGCCTCTTGTGGAAAAAAAGACGTAACGGTCAAACCATCCAATCCGGCGACCACACAGAAGAGGTCAAACACCGTAGATTCTCGGAAGCGGAAGCGGAAGCGCGCTGCAACAGCCGGTGGGCCCCACCTCAGATCCGCCGGTCAAACCGCTCACCCTCCCCACCGGCGACGGCGGACAGCCTGTCACTCTCTCTCTCTCTCTCCCCATCCATTACTCCACTTGGATAATTGCGTTGGAGTTGGACTCCATTACTCGAGAGAAAAGTCAAACAAATCGAATCCGAGAGAGGGAGAGGGAGGAACTCCGGCTAACCTCGCCGCCGCTGGGAGGAAGGTCCGCGGTCCGCCCGCGTCGAGGTGAGCTAGTGAGCTCTTCTTTCCTGCCCCGAATCCTCCCTGGCCGTTGCGGCGCTTGGAGCTACGGGCTTAGCAGGTGGGTCATGTGGGGGGAGACGCTTCGGACGCTCGATCCGCCCGACGAGGTCTCCGGCGGATCGATCGGTCGGTCAGTCGGACGATCCCATCCGCGTGGGGCTCGATTGGTCTGTCTCGGAAATGGATGAGTGATGGCGTGTGTTTTGTCCCAACCCTGCAGGTTAGGGTTTGTGCGAGATGGGGACCTCCTCCGGCGCCAACTTCCACCAGCAGCAGCAGCCGCCTCCGCCGACGTCGGGTGCGGCCCAGGGGATGCTGCCGCCTCGCCGGCCCGTCGGGCTGCAGACCCCGCTGTCGCTGGCTTCGTCAGAGCAGGTCGGCTCGCCGGAGATACAGGAGCCGGGCTCGAATTCTGACCAGGGGCATGATTCCGCTACTGAGAGCGCCAGCTCTAGGGACACCTGGCCAGCGGAGCCCAACCACAGCGCCGCCGCCGCCGCAGCCGTGACTGCCACCGCTGCTAGTGGAGGTGGTGGTGTGAGAATTGTCGACAAGGATAAAGAAGTGGGAAATGGTATCCCCAAGTTGCAGGTTATCCGTGGGGCGTCCCGCCATGACAGAATGTCTCTGAGGGACGTTGCTAGGGAGAGGGTCGATGTAATTGCTGAGAGAATGAAGGTGATGCCGGAGGAGCACTTAGAGGAGATGAAGAACGAGCTCAGGTCGATTCTGGAGGGTACTGGGGGTTCTCTCCATATTGAGGAGTTCCTGTATCTACAGAAGTTTGTCCAGGGTAGGGGTGACCTCATTGAAACTATGCTTTTGATGGCACATCACGTTCAGCTGGAGATCCTTGTTGCGATCAAGACTGGAATCCAGGCGTTTTTGCACCCCAGCGTTACCATTCCCCAAAGCCGCCTGGTGGAGGTCTTCTTGTACAAGAGGTGCCGGAATATTGCTTGCCAGAGTGCTCTCCCTGCAGAGAACTGCAGATGCAATGTATGTGCTAACAGGAATGGCTTTTGTAACCTCTGCATGTGTGTAATTTGCAACAAGTTTGATTTTGAGGTCAACACATGCCGCTGGATTGGGTGTGATTTCTGTTCTCACTGGACACACACGGACTGTGCAATTCGTGATGGTCAGATTGGGATGGGGCAATCAATTAAGAGTGGCACTGGTCATGCTGAAATGCTTTTTAGGTGCCAGGCTTGCCAGAAAACATCAGAGCTCTTAGGTTGGGTTAAGGATGTCTTCCAACAATGTGCTCCTGGGTGGGATAGGGATGCTTTGTTACGGGAACTTGAGTTTGTCTGCAAGATATTCCGTTTAAGCGAAGACTCAAAAGGAAGGAAGTTGTTCAGGAAATGTGCAGATCTGATTGAAAGGTTACGGAATAGTCCTGCTGATGCTATCAATCCTAGAATGATACTGCAGGTTCTCCAAGGTCATGAATACTTTCCTTAACTGAAACTTACATTTGCTGATTTGCACTTGACTTGGTAGTATCTCATTACCATGGATCTGCCTTTTCATTTACTTAATTTTCTGTCTAAGCTTTCTTAATACTGTATGATGATTTGTAAAACCCATATGTCTTGTTTAGGCTTCTATCACCATCCCCTAATTCATTTAAGTTGTAGTAATTCAGCTTGTAAGTTAAGTTGGCTGTAAATCTATTTATTCTTCTAGGTTGGAGAGATTCCATTAATTTAAAAAATCAATTTCTGCCATTGATGTGGTGCAACGATCTGGAGCACATTTGTCTTGTAGTTGAATGATCTTATGCACTGCTGCCAATTGGCTGATAACCTATTGAGCCGTATTTTCTGCATCCAATATATTTGTTAATAATCCTTAATAAAAAATATTTCATAATATTTTTTATGAGCAGCAATTTTAAGGCTTCAACTTGGAAGATTGATTCATTACGAGTGGTTTAGGTTTGTTTCTAATTGATATATGTTTATTGAAGCTGGTTTCTTTTGTTAAGTTGCTGAAAAGTTTGTTTCCATGAATTGTTAGTAGACCCCTATATTCCAAGTGGATTGTTGTTCCAAAGTCAACTCTCTATTGCTACTCTTCTCTAAGGCTGGATTGATCATCCTGGCAGTTGGGAGTGTCTTGTTTGGTGATTAACGACAACCAGCCATCCACTGAGAATAACACCCATTCTTAACCAAAGCCCACCATTCCAGATTCTACCAAAGTTACAGATTGTATTGCCTTTTGAGTTGTTTTCTACATGTTTGTAAAAGTTGTTTGTTTTGGCTGAGATCGTTATGGATCAATATTGTGCCTTTTTGTTTTTTATGTCAGTTGAAATTATAATGGATCTGATTCTATTGCACAGTTACCATCGTCATTTAGTGCTCTGAATTTTTCTTGCACCCCACAGATTTTGTTGCTTAGATTGATGCATTAACACTGAACTATCTTTACATTTTCACAGAGCTAGAGTTGGATTCCCCCAAAAGCTCTGACAATGATGAAATAGGGCGCCTGATCACTCCCCAGGAGGCCTGTAATCGCATTGCAGAGGTTGTCCATGAAGCTGTTAAAAAGATGGAGCTTGTTGCTGAAGAGAAAATGCGCCTATACAAAAAGGCTCGTGGTGCTGTGGAGGCTTGTGACCGGGAGCTTGATGAGAAGGCCAGAGAACTTCAGGAACTCAAGGCTGAGAGGCTGCGCAAGAAGCAGCAGGTGGATGAGCTCGAGAGCATTGTTCGGTTGAAGCAGGCTGAGGCTGAGATGTTCCAGCTCAAGGCAAATGAAGCCCGCCAGGAGGCTGACAGGCTCCAGAGCATCGCGCTTGCCAAATCTGAAAGGGCTGAGCAGGATTATGCCAGCTTATACCTGAAGCGCCGTCTGGAGGAAGCTGAAGCGGAGAAGCAGTTTCTTTTCGAGAAAATAAAGTACCAGGAGACCCAAAGGCCCCTGCAGGCAAGCGGAAGTGGGGCTGGCGATTCTTCGCAAGGGATGCCCATGCTCTCCAAGATTCACGACCTCCTCAAGAACGTCTGCAGCATGCCAAAGTCTGAGGGGCATCAATGAAAACAAGAGCAGCCGTGTTGCTCACAGTTCAGCTTGGTGACTCTAGGTGGCGTTGCGCGAATATATGCTGATTTCCTTCCGTGTAAATTGTTAGCAGAAGTTTCGTCGGAGCTAATGGTCTGCCCTTTAGGAATACAAATTACTATAGCTTGGTGTTTGCAGCTGAGCAAAGCATCCTCCACATCGGTTAAAATTATGCTGAGCAGATGAGAAATAGCTGAAGCATCTGTACTTTGTTGTAGGAAAAAAACTTTTATCATGTATGATCGATCTTACCTGACTGATGGATTCAACAATCTGTGATGTACTTATGAATCTTGTCTGAGACATACTTGTGGAAAACTCAGCATGCGTGGCATGCAGTGAGCAGTGCATACTTCCGGGGCCATGTCAAGATGGAGTTAAAATGTTAAATGGGATTATTTTTTTTAAAAATAATATTTTTGACGAAATTATAATTCTTGTACATATTTTATAAATTCACAAAAATAAACCAATAGTTCAATTGCAGACAACCTTCTCGCCGACAGTTAAACCATAGTTGGTGTCGAAAAGAAAAAAAATCTGCTATGGAAGGTTGTCGATTGTTCAAAAAAGTAATATCTGATGATTTGCCGCTCTTTAAAATGGGCTTCTTTTTTGGACTCGTTTAAATCTAAGAGGCTAATGTAAAGTGGCTAAAAAACTAAACATCAAGAGTTAAAATGGGCTAAAATATTTTAGCTCCATTAGCCCCCAATGACGAGTTAATAAGAGCTAAAATACCCCTTTTCTCACCCCTATCTTCATCGTGCACGCATGAAAAGCAAGAGACAATAAATAGAAGACATTTGAGTTATTCTGTATGGCAATAAAGCCTTTAGCCCCTACTTTAGTCATTGAATCCAAACATGGGTGAATTAGCCCCTTGGATCCAAACAGACCCTTCATATTGATAGTTAGAACCTTTGATGAGTGCACTCCCAACCCTCTATGTATGAGGCATTTATTAGGCTACCGCATAGGAAAAAATGTGATGTAATAAATAATTTAATGAAGAAAGATATTATAACATGAAGAAACCATGTCTAAAATAAGATATCACGTCATCACAATATCCGAAACAAAGATGAAATGTGATTGGATAAAAGGGGGGAGAGAAATTGAATAGATGTATATAAAAATTAACTTTAGATCCACAATAAAAAATCATTGTTGAAAGTGTAGTTTCTATAGACGATATCTTGTTGATATGATAAAATAAGACAACACCTAAAAAGCTATAGGTTGGGATTGCTTTAAGAGAATCTAGCTCTCATCGATGGGACCCTAATACCCTATACATTTTATATAGAGTTTTTTATTTTTTTGAACCTGTGTACTATAAATATAGTTTCAACAAAAAGCATTATTTTGAAAAACCTTTAAATAGCAGTCAAGGGTGGAGCCAGGATTTGAACATGAGTGGGGCCACCTTATCAATAATAATAATAATAATAATAATAATAATAATAATAATAATAATAATAATAATAATAATAATAAAAAATTTGGCACTATTAGCTTATAAAAACTATTGATCATCCTTTATCTTTTCGTAGCTAAAACTAAACAAATCAACAAGTAGTTTCTATCAAAATTATAATAAAAAGAAAAATTAGATCCTAACATATCACTAATTAATTATGGTAGTAGATGATATGAGATAGTAAATTTTGATGACATGCAGTGAAGATGATTGATGACAGAGACAGAGATAGAGGGAGTGGCCACGCTGTGTTATCAAATGCAACAAAATTTTCTAAATTAACCGCAAGAAAAATTATATACATTACTAATGCCAATGACTAGTGGGGCATAACAAGGAAAATCATTGACAGAGAAACAACAAGAAATTATCTCAACATGCTTTCAAATAAAGAAAACAAGAATTCTGCAAACAACCACCAACAAAATACCATCTAAACCAATGAAATAGCATTACGAACATCCGATAAAAAATGAAATAGCACTTAAAATTACAAACACATGTGAGTGTGAAGGGGTGGCAGCCGGCTCGGTGGTTGCTTTCCGGTGAGAAGCATAGGGGGGCAAGGCCCCTGCGCCCCCTCCCTTGGCTCTGCCCCTGATGGCAGTAGAATCGTCTGTACATCACACTTATAAATACGGAGCATTTTCGAGAAAAACTTCAAAGAAATCTCTACCTTAAATTTTAGATATTATAATAAAAATTAGTTTCAACGGGTATTCTAAAAAACTTAAAAATGAGATATTTTCTAAATCTTTTTCCATCGTTCCTAATTATAGGAACCGACTCTCATTCCCTATCGGCTCTAGTTCACCTATCGACAATATAAGATATAAAAATAAAAAAGATAATATATTTAATAAGCATGATTCACCTCTCGACGATACAAGAATAAATTATATAGAATATGATATTGGAAATATAATAAAATATTTAGATATTAAATTTTATTAGAAAGACTCCTATATAAAATTTTAATGAATAAAAATAGCAAATCTTTAAAGATGCTTGAGTGTTACTTTTGCCTTCTTGGCACACTTACATGAATGCGCGCGGTGATTACCCACATGGACTGTGGAAATGTGAAACCTAGAACTGTGTCCTCTACCACATTTCTACCGTACCCTCGTGACACCTATGTTCCACTATCACGCCATGCCATGCCACCCTGCCTCCTGTTGCTCCCGTTTTGACACTCCTCGCCAGCTTCTTGGATAGTGATACGCGAGTCGAGGAGCGAAATCAATCGCATCAAAAGTTGAGAGATCAAATAAATGTTTGTTATTTTGTAATACAAATAACTTCTACTTCGTACTTCCTTTGGTTTATTATGTAGTTTTTGATTTCGCGCAGAAAACACACGCTTATTTTTACTATACGATGAAGCATTTTTCGCCGAGCTTTAAAGCACCGTTTTTTTAATTATTAGGACGTGGGTTAGGGATAGATATTATTAGGGCACCTCCAATATATAGATGCTTAAATAGGTGCTAAAATAATAAAAAGTGATAAGCACTTTGTTTAAGAGCCTCAATGTCCAATACAATGTGCTAAAAATAAGTGCTTAAACTCACTTTTTGAAATTATAGCACCTATTTTTTCAGTTGCACCTATTTGTTTCTATGTAAGCACTTCTCAGGCATCGATGCCATGTTTGGCGTCGCCTCTTGCTTGGAGCTACGTCAGGGAACTGGTTTAGGGAAAAAAACCAATTTTTTACTTAAACGTCTGTCTAGGAGCCGCGTTGGAGGTGGCCTTAGGATTCGCAAGTACTTTTGTGTTTGTAACTGATACATGAGGTTTATGTTTAATGATCATTTTTTTAGTTTTATCAAGGCCGCCAAAATAAGGAGGCTCTCAGTTATTGCAAAAGAAAAAAGAGATGATTTTCTTTGAAGGAACATCTTCTATGTCAGGTCATAGGTATGTCGAAGATGTGATACGGGGATTTCTATCTATCTCGGCACTGTTCCTCTCTGAACATATTTAATATTAGAACATATTTAATATTAAAGTTCTAACGATTTTGGGTATCAACTAACTCCGTTCGTGATACATATCAAGCACCAGATTATTTGATTCCTTGGTGCAGCAAATGCAAATGACACATCAATGAGCCATTATTACCATGCTTTGAGCGTGGGCTAGTGCCATTCTACAAACGCATGCGTTCGGTGCGCTCTATATACTCAAATCTGTTAGAAAGAAAATAGTGCACAGTACAAAGTGAAACAATAATTGCTTTATTGATTCTATTAACTGATGTACAATACAATATTTATAGACATGAAGAGACGTGAACAGTTATTATACAATGGACACATCCTTTAGACCATCAGACGCTTGAGTGAATCGACATGCCTTTGTCCATTGGGCGCTTGAGTGAACCGATACATCCCTTTGTCCGTTGGGCGTTTGAGTGAACCGATGCATCCCTTTGCCCGATGGACACTTTGCTTTATTTGATGAGAACAACTCTCAACACTCTCTCTTGGTGGAATCTTTTACAATATGATTGACATCATATAACTTAATAAAAACTTCTTTGAAACCCTGTGGGATAGCTATTTGAGTATTGCTTCATTAAAAACCTTTATTAAGAAAACTTGAGAGTAGACTTTATGAAGGAAAAGAGTACAATTTTAGGTGATCTGATGACCGTAAATAGAACATATTTTATAAGATGACTCCCCCTGAATTTTGTAAATCACGGAGTCTTCGCATACCTATTCCTTTAATACATTTTTGAAATATTGAGGTTGGTAGCGATTTTGTGAATAGATCTACTAGATTTTCACATGATTTTGTTTGAAAGATTGTAATTTCCCCATTCTTTTGTAATTCATGTGGAAAAAACAATTTAGGAGCAATATGCTTAGTTATATTATTCTTAATATAACCTATTTGCGGTTGAGCAATGCAGGCCACATTATCTTCATAAATAATTGTGGGTGATTCTAATGAACCAACACCGTAGATTTTTTGTATGTGATTAATCATTCTATGAAGCCATACACATTCACGTGAAGCTTCATATAAGGCTATAATTTCAGAATGATTAGTGGAGGTAGCAACCAGAGTTTGTTTCAATGATTTCCATGAAATGACGGTACCTCCGTATAAGAAAACAAAACCTGTTTGTGATCTGGCATTATGTGGATCAGACATATAACCAGCATCAGTATATACTATCATGGATAAGTCTTGATTTTTTTGATAGAATAAACCAAGATCTTTTGTACCATTCAGATATCGTAGGATTTTTTTTGCCCCAACAAAATGCTTTTTAGTTTGAGCTGCACTATGTCTAGCAAGCAAATTTACTGTAAATGCAATGTCAGGTCTCGTACAATTTGTAAGATACATAAGTGCTCCTATGATTCTTAGAGATGGAACATCAGGTCCCAATAATTCTTCACCTTCTTCCCTAGGTCAGAATGGATCTTTGTCCATTTCTAGAGATCGAATGACCATGGGAGTCTTCGATGGATATGATTTATCTATATTAAACTTTTGCAATACTTTTCTCAATATATGCAAATTGGTGAATTAATATTCTGATGGAAGGTGCTCATGTTGTAAACCCAAACAAAATTTAGTTTTACCTAAATTCTTCATTTCAAATTCCGTCTTAAGATGATTGCTAGCTTCCATAATATCTTGTGTAGTTCCAATAATATTGAGATCATCAACATATACTGAAATAATACAAAATACAGTGATGGATCTTTTAATAAATACACAAGGACAATCATCATTGTTAGAGTAATCATATTGAAGAAGAAATCCACTTAGCCGGTTGTACCACATTCTACCCGACTATTTTAAGCCATAGAGTGACTTCAATAATTTTACACAAAATTTGTTGAGATTTATATTTGGATTCGGAGCAGTAAGTCCTTCAGGAACTTTCATGTAAATATCTGAATCTAATGATCCATATAAGTATGCGGTCACTACATCTATTAACTACATAAATAAATTCATTTGTACTGCCGATGATATTAAATATTGGAATGTTATTCCACTCATAACAGGAGAATATGTTTCATCATAATCGGTGTCGGGTCTCTTCGTGAACCCTTGTGCTACAAGTCTCGCTTTGTATCTCACCATCTCATTGTTTTTATTTCTTTTACGAACAAAGACCCATTTCGATCTAATGGGGAAAACATTTTGAGGAGTAGGTATTACTGATGTAAATACATCTCTTTTTATTAGCGAGCTTAATTCTGTCTCAATAGCTTCTTTTCATTTGATCTAGTCTGAGCGCTTGAGGCACTATGCCATGGTCTTAGGTTCTAGATCTTCCTCAAGGTCTTTAGCTATATTTGAGGAAAAATATATGTCGACAATTATAGTCTTTCTATTATAGCAAGCCTCCCTATTTAAATTGACTTGCTATTTTGCTATTCACTTTAATGTACTTATTAAATATGACTTCCTTTTTGAATGCAACTATATTTTATCAATTTATATACATGCAAAGAAAATGAAAATAATTAAATAAGCTCAACACTCAATAAAATAGCAAGTTTTATTGACTTGCTAGATGTAGCAATTGTAGAGAAAAGAATAGCAAGTTCCCTAAAATAATAAGTCAAGTAACAAGTAAAATAAAGATTTTTTTACCATACTTGCTATTTTAGAGAATAACAAGTATGATAATAAGTACAATGGAGATGCTCTTAGTAACCTCTTGAGAACTTGTAGTAATTTTTTATTTTATTTTATAAAATAAATGTTATCCAACTCAAAAATAAATAACTTACTTTTAAAATCAGAATAAATAAGAGACACCAAATTTATTAAGATATATTTTTTTAATTCTCATATGAAGAGTAAAAACAAATCCAACTAAGTATATCGACATGCATTATATTGCACGGCCTGGCAAATTTTGGTACCAAAGAATATTTAGAACCTGTTTGAATCTGAGGGGATAATATAAAGTTACTAAAATTTAGTTAAAATCAAACACCAAGAGCTAAAATAGATTACAATATTTTAGACCCATTAGCCTTAAGGAGAGCTAAAATGCCTCTTTTCCCACCCTACACTACCGGAAAACACATGTTTGCCGAGTGCTACGATATTTACCGAGTGCATTTCATCGGGCACTCGGCAAACACTAGTTTGTCGAGTGCCGAGTGTCACGTATGTAACACTCGGCAAAAAGCTGAAAACTCCCCTGCCAAATTTTTTGCTGCCACCGTTATGACGGCAGGGGTGAAAATGTGGGTTTGCCGAGTGCCACTAACGGACACTCGGCAAACCTTATACTTTGCCAAGTGCCACAAATAAAAAAACTCAGCAAAGTAAAAAATCCCATTATTTTATGTGAAAACACATTTTGAGTCTATATCACATTTTAAACATGTTTTGAACTTGAATTTTTTTACACTCATAATACAACCTATGTTATGCCATGGAAAAGTTTCATATTTTTTGAGTGGGTTTGCTCTTTTTAATAAATTAATCATGTTTCTAGGATTTACTTCGAAGTGGGTCAAATTTCAACTGCATGTACATGAAATAATGACTAAACAATTGTAGAAAAATCATATTTATGTTCATGATTCCATTTGTAATCTTTTATAACTAAATATATCTAAATATTTAAAATATAATTTACGACGCTCAGGCGACAACATGGAGCTTAATGGTTTTTTAATTCTAGAAAATTAAATTGATGCCTAAAAAATATGATACTTGACATGGTGTCATTATATCATACATATATACTGTAATAAAAATTTCATAATGTTTCGATAAAGTTTTCATGTACGACGTTTGGAAACTAGAGAATGCACGAGAAGGTAAATGTGTTTAGGGATGGAATGAGTTAGGTTTAGAAGCAAATCAATATTTAAATCTTTGTTTGAACTTAAAACTTTTTGTACTACTAAAACCCAATGTATCTTATACCATGTCCAAATTTGGTATTTTTTAGTGCTAGATTGCTATTTTTAGTTAATTGAAGTTTTTTATAGCAATTTAATTAAAAGATCCCAAATTTGAACTACAAGCGCCTTAAATTTGTTTATTTGAACTAAGAAAATTTCTAGGATGAACAATAAGTGTACATTTTATAATGCCAAATTATGGGTTTTTTACTGTCTTTTTTCTATTTTAGATTTTTTTAAAACAAATTTGAAAAATCTTTGCCGAGTGCAAATAGAACTGGCACTCGGCAAAGACCCAAAAAATCACCTTTGCCGAGTGCTATTTAAAAAGCACTCGGCAAAGAAGTGGAGGTACCCATTATTTTATGTGAACTCATAATGTATGTACATATGACATTTTATACATGTTTTGAAATTAATTTTTTTACAGTTTTAATTCAACATTTTTTAATTCACGGTAAAGTTTCATATTTTCTGAGTTACTTTGCTATTTTTTAATAATTAATAATGTTCCTAGGTTTTAATTTGAAGTATGTCAAAATTGAACTGCATGTACATGAAATAATGACTAATAAATTGTAGAAAAAAACATATTTATGTTCATGAGTCTATTTGTAATATTTTAGCACTACATATAACTAAATATTAAAAAATCTAAGTTACGACACTCAACCGGCAACATGGAGCACCAAGGTTTTTGAATTATAGAAAATTAAATTGAAGCCTAAAAAATATGATACTTGACATGTGTTATTATATCATACATATATACTATGGTAAAAATTTCATAATGTTTCAACGAAGTTTTCATATATGATACTTGACATGTGTTATTATATCATACATATATACTATGGTAAAAATTTCATAATGTTTCAACGAAGTTTTCATATATGACCTTAAGAAATTGGACAATCTTTGAGAAGGCTTATTAGTTTAATTAGTGATGGATGAGTTAGGTTTAGGACCAAGTCTATATTGTAAAAATTTTTTGAACTTAAAACTTTTTGTACTACTAAAAACCCAATGTTTCTTATACCATGCCAAAAATTGGCATTTTTTAGGGCTAATTTGCTATTTTTCGATAATTGAAGTTTTTTTTGACATGCTCCGCCGCCCCCTCCGCCCCCGGCCCCTCCTAGCTCCTCCGGTATTTTTGACATGACAAATTTAGGTTTTTAAATTTTTATTTGAAATTTGTTTAAATTTTGTGGTGATGCTAAAACCCAGCGTCACTAGGCTGCAAAACAAGGGAGATGGGAGACGCTCTAGATGGAAAGGAAAAAAGCAACTACCTATCACCATTTGATGACTGTTTCACAACTTTCCATTCCATGAAGCTAATTAAGTAACTAATTAACTAGTTGGCTATCTAACGATCTTGATACGTTCTGGTTGTAAGTTATGCATGCATGCATGGAACATGACCTCCATTGGAAGGAACAACACTTGAATAATTCTTGAAGTTTTGGGTATATTTTGATATAACAAAAAACAATTTAAATTTTGTTTAAATTAATGCCATGTTTAATGTAATGTTTAATCACATGTTTTAGAAATTTTAATATAATCGTTGTAATACTTTTTATGTTTTAATGGTTATGTTGATTAATGTCTAGGGCACTCGGCAAAGTCACTTAAATAGCACAAAAATGTGCCACGTGGCACATTTCTGTGCGTTCTGGGTGGCTTTGCCGAGTGCTTCCACATGACACTCGGCAAAGCCCCCCGCCACGCGTGCCAGCAACCCCCCTTCGCCGAGTGCCACGTGGGCACTCAGCAAACCCCCCTTCGCCGAGTGCCACGTAGGGCACTCGGTAAACCCCCTTCGTCGAGTGCCACGTGGGGCACTCGGCGAAGGTCCGTCAAGTCACCCCCGGTCGTCAGCCGACCACGGTTGCTGAGTGCTACATGTGGCACTCGACGAAGTCTATATTGCACTCGGCAAAGACTTCACCGAGTGCCCGATAAAAAGCACTCGACGAACACCCATGTCGCCGATAAGACTTTTGCTGAGTGGGGTTTGCCGAGTGTGACACTCGGCA
This sequence comes from Zizania palustris, assembly GCA_019279435.1. Taxonomy (NCBI): domain Eukaryota; kingdom Viridiplantae; phylum Streptophyta; class Magnoliopsida; order Poales; family Poaceae; genus Zizania; species Zizania palustris. The sequence goes on along the minus strand of JAAALK010000289.1, from coordinate 33,760,818 downwards.
AAGCCTTCGCCGAGTGGAAAAAAGGCTTCGCCGAGTGCACTAGACACTCGGCAAAGAAGCCTGTTCCCGTAGTGCTACCCGGTCATGCATGCATGTATGAAAAAAGAGATCATTTGAGTTATTCTACATAATAATAAAGTTTTTAGCCCATAATTTAGTCACTGAATCCAAATAAAAGGTGACTAAAATTTAGTCACTAAATTTAATCACTTTGTATTAGTCTATTGAACGTAAATATACCGTTAGTACCAAAACTTTGCTACCAAAAATGTATTTAGTACCAAAGAATATTTGGTACTAAATATTAGGTGAGAGAAATTCAATGACACGATTGATCAGACTTGAATGTGATCATCTTAACAGCGCAAATTTTTGTGGCCACATGATCGCACGAAGATGGTAGCAGTGATTTCGATTTCTTGTGCATCCACTTCCGGAAACGAAGTGTTTTTTGAAAAAACATTCGGCAAACAAGTTACTAACAGACATCGTTACGACGTTTTTGCGCGTCAAAAAAATTTTTTTTTGAGGGTTTGCCGAGTGTTTTTTAAAAAACACTCGGCAAACTCATTTTTTTATTTTTTTCTGACTCATTGTTTCGAGTCTATGTGATATTTCCAATTTGATTTTAATTTGAAATTTTTTCTACAATAAAAACGCAACATATATTATCTCATATAAAAAATTACACATTTTTTTGGTATAGTTTGTTATTTTTAAATTATTAAGTATGTTTCTAGGATTTAAATTGAAATAGGTGAAATCTGAACTACAAGTGCCTAAAATAATAAACCAAAAATTATGGAAAAATCATATTCATATTTTAAAGTCTATTTATGGTACTTATAAATTAATTAAAATAATTTTTGAATAATTTAGGGTGTGACGCTCATTCAACAACGTGAAGCTTAATAGTTTTTTAATTATAAAAAAATCAACTAAAGTCTAAAAAACATGATGTTATTATATGATACATAGATGCTCTTATAAAAATTTAAAAATATTACGATAAAATTATCACGTAGAGTGTTTCGAAATCGTAGATTACGAGAGAAGTGATTAGGATTTAGAAAAGAAATGAGATAGGTTTGAAAGAAGTTTGAAACGTAAATTATTTTTTGTACTTGAAATTTTTTCTATAATAAAAACACAACACATATTATCTCATGTAAAAAAATACAAATTTGTTTGATTCAGTTTGTTATTTTTAAATTATTAAGTATGTTTCTAGGATATAAATTGAAATAGGTGAAATTTGAATTACAAGTGCCTCAAATAATAAAAAAAATTTATAAAAAAATCATAATCATGTTTTAAGTCTATTTAGAGTTCTTATCAACTGCATTGAAAGAAATTTTGAATAATTTAGGGTACGACACTCGTTCGACAACGTGAAGATTAATAGTTTTTTAATTATAACAAAATCAAATTAACTCTAAAAAACATTATACTTGTCATGGTGTTATTATATGATGCATAGATGCTATGATAAAAATTTAAAAATATTTTGAGAAAATTATCACGTATAGTGTTTAGAAATAGGAGATTACGAGAGGATTAATTAGGGTTTAGAGAAGAAATGTGATAGGTTTGAAAGAAGTTTGATGTGTAAATCATTTTTTATACTTGAATTATTTTCTACAATAAAAACACAACACATATTATCTCATGTAAAAATTCCACATTTTTTTGGTTCAATTTGTTATTTTTAAATTATTAAGTATTTTTCTAGGATTTAAATAAAAATAGATTAAATTTGAAACGCAATTGCATGAAATAATAAACAAAATATTATTAAAAAAATCATATTTATGTTGTTGAGTTTTTTTAGTCCTTATATACTATAGTTATACCATTTTTATCGACGAAAAGATTGTAAAACAAATTATACAAAATTTTAAAAAATAAAAAACTCTTTGCCGAGTGCCAAATTTGAGGCACTCGGCAAATATGCTGGGTTTACCGAGTGCAACACTCGGCAAACCAATTTTTTTCCCGCACAGCTTTTCCGCAAAATTTTAAAGTTTACCGCACTTTTTTCAAATTTTTCATACCTACTCTTTAAAATATCACCTCCCTCCACTTCTTCCCTCCTTCCCTCCCACCAGCTCCTTCCTGTCGCCCCTCCCACCGCCGCCCCGTCGCCGCCACGGCCGCCGCCCCGGACGCCGCCGCCTCGCCGCCCCGGCCGCCAACCCGGATCCGCCCCTTCGCCGCCGCGGCCGCCGCCACGTCGCCACCCCGGCCGCTGCCCCGGTTCCGCCGTGGCCGCCGCCGCGCCGTCGCCCGCGCCCACGCCGCGGCCCCGCCCGTGCCGTGCGGCCACGCCGTCGACCGCGCCCACACCGCGTCCGCGCCCGCGCACGCGCCGCGCGGCCAAGCCGCGCCCACGCCGTCCGCGCCGTGGCCACGCCCACGCCCATGGCGCGCCCAACTTTTTTTTATTTTACACTAATTTCTTTGCCAAGTGTTTTCTTTTGGCACTCGGCAAACCAACCGTTAAAATTTTACCATTCCGTTTGCCCCTCTTTTTCGCCAAGTGCTAACTTTTACACTCGGCGAAGTGTTGTTCGCCGAGAATTTTTTTGCCGTGCATCGTTCGCCGAGTGCAACACTCGGCGAAGCCTTTGCCAAGTGTAAACAAGGCTTCGCCGAGTGCTTTGCGAACAAAAATTCTCCCATAGTGATCTGGCTCAGCTTAGCTGCTTATGAACTATCATATCCCTAGAAGATTGACACAATCACACTCTGTTGTGTCATTTTCTTTTCAAATCCGTTGTATTGTATCCTCATTGGTATCCTTTTATCGACTTCAGCTTCCTAGTTCTCTCAAATTTGTCTCTAAAAATAAACTTAAGTCTTCTACAGAAAAACAGTGATTTATTGAGTGCTTGTGATAGATATACTCGACGAAGCACACTTGGCGAATCCATTGTCAGTGATCAAGAGTTCATCGAGTATTTTTTATTGAACGCTAACCTTTTTTTGAGTACCACGTCGCCTTCGTTAAGTTGCCGAGTGTACAGAACTAACGAACATTTTTACTGAACAATAGGTTTACTGCTGTTACTGGATTAAGGAGCGGGGCTAATTAACAAAAAGTGGAGAATGTATTTAATAAAATGATTTTTAGGCTAGAAATTAAATTATAAGGTACATATATAGTCAATAAAAAATATTGATTTATTTTTTTTGACACGGATGCCAAAACACCCATTTAGCCCATTGAGCTCGCCCCAGAGTATTTGTATTACCCTAAAAATCCTGCCAACTTGGTCTCAAATGAAACCCTCTTTTTTTACTAAGTGCAAGAGGATATTTTTTTGCTACTAAATATTCTGTTTTAAGATTTAAAGCAATAATAAGAATTTAATAAACTGTAACACATGCCAAGAGCACGAAACACAAGCCTTTGGGAACCGGCTCCTCTAGCACGGTCGCGCGATCAAAGCTGTCTAGTCAAGATCTGACAGTGCAAAGCCCACCTCGATCACTGCGAAGCCTCATTGTTGATCGCTGAAGTGGGTCCATCACTGCGAAACCTCTCTCTCGCACCATCAGATCTCAATTGAACGGCTTAGATCAACAACCGTTCTCTACAATTAGCTTTCGACTATAGAAGATGTTATTTGGAGAGTTTGTAGAGGACAACATTGTACTACGTTGGTTAGTTGGGAGGGGCATGGTGTGAAGCCATATCCCTCCAAATTAAAGCTTGGTGGTGGCGTGCACTTGTGAAATATTATCCTCACTTGTTGGGAGAGAACGCCCTCTACTGATGATGGCAATAACTAGGGCAATGGAAAGAAAGAAAGCTATTATTGTATAGCATGTACTAATAGTTCGATCAGGCAATGGACCTATGATTACTGGCCTGATATCATATTAAAACAGTATCCACCGATTAATTTAACATAAATACTTAAACGATGAAAAAACAAACGAACAATTTATTTTGGGTTCAATTTTTACTGTTTGTTAATATGTTGTCGGTGTATCACTGATAGATGAGGTCACCATAGTCACTGATAGTGGTATGTAAACAATTCTTAAAAATTATAATGGTATACGGGTAATTTTCCCATTTATTTTATATTCTAGCAGCTACCGTTGCAGCATCATAGCAAAAAAAAATGAATGTTAAGGGTGCATTTGGTTCGTTGGATATCTCTGGACGAGATAGGGTCATCCTATCTAGTCAGTTATTTGGTTTCAGAACGAAGGTGGATGAGATGGCCAATGAGAGGAATATTCCTTCAATATGCTCGATGGAAGGATTTAGGAAATTTTTCTGGATGAGCTCATCCGATATTGGATGAGATCACGTGTTGTCTCCTGATTGGTTATTACACATTTAATTTTTCATTTATAAACATTTAAATAATTTTTACTCCTAGATTATTTATCCAATTTATGATCTAATTACATCATTTTATTGATTATAATTTAATCTGTAAAATAAGATCTCATGATTATATTTTTGTTAAAAAATATATTTGACAAGTGAATCTTATCTCATCTAAGTTGTATACATCTAACCAAACAAAAAATTATCTTATCTCATCTATCCAATCAAACACTTTGAATGTATCAATCCATCCCTAAATTCATAGATGAAATCATCCTATCCACCCTGGCTTCCAAACCAATTGGACCCTAAGCAGTCAACCAATCTTCATGGTTCGTGGCATAACTACGATTTAATCGGTGAACAGTCTCATTAAAAAAAATTATACTTTAATAGATTTTAAATTAAATTAAAGTACATATGTCGTTCAATATTGTTTCAAATATATGTAAAATATTAATCCAGGGAAAATGTATCAAAAATATTTTTAGCAGGTCTTTTCTTTTCGTATTCAATCAGATCTACTCTGATCTTGGTTATTTCCCATCAAGTTTTTTTACGATGCAGAGGATACTACGTAGCTTAGGGATGATAGTTTTATCTACGAGTATCCGACCCTAGGCAACGAGTGAGTTTAGGTTCAAGTTTGTGTCTGATTTGTGGATTCGAGTATATGTTTATTTTTAGGTCAGACATATCTTGGGAGAGACATATAGGTTTAGATTTAAACATGTGGTTTACACGATTACTTAAAATTATGAAAAGTCTAGCATGATAATGTTATGTTGAGTGATTTCATCATTTTAAATTATATATTATTAATGTGATAGTGTCATATTTGTTGTGGATTTTTATTCATATTTATGTTATAATGTAACCGCAAGTTATCCATCGAGTTTTGGGTACCCGACAAGTTTGAATTTAAATTTGGGATTTAGATTTGTATGGGTTTTACGGGTTTGTTTGACGAATGGGTTTCACCAAACCCATGATTTCAGATCGGTTGTAATCTCTATAACTACTGCCTTTCTTCTCCTACAAAAAAATGGCCATGAGGTGGAGCTAGCTGATGCTGATGGCTCACTCCAATTTCTCACGTCGGCTAGTCACCTCACCCTTTCTTTAAGGGTGCTGAATTACTGAGGTGGAGCAGCAGGAAGGTAGCTGGCCATGGCGGCGATGGGGCTGGAGAGGAAGGTGAAGGTGGCGGAGGTGGCGCTGCGGTTCCTTGTGTGTGGGCTGGGTGCGCTGGCGGCGGCGCTGGTGGCCACCGGCAGCCAGACAAGGACGTTCTTTTCGATGGAGAGGAAGGCCAGGTACACGGACATGAAGGCGCTGGTGCTGTTGGTGGCTGCTTATGGCGCCGCCGCCGGGTACAGCCTGCTGCAGGCGGCGCGGTGCGCGGCGGCGGCCATGGCGTGGGGGAGCGGCGGCGGTGGCGTGATGGGGAGCAGGAGCAGGGCGGTGGCGTGGTGCGTGTTCTCGTGCGACCAGGCTGTGGCGTACGTGCTCATGGCGGCGACGGCGGCGGCGCTGCAGTCGTCGCAGCTCGGGAAGCGCGGCCAGCCGGAGCTGCAGTGGATGGCCATCTGCAGCCTCTACGGCGCGTTCTGCCGACGCGTCGGCGAGGGCCTCGCCAGCGCCGTCGCGGCCGGGCTCGCCGCGGTGCTCCTCGCTGTCGTCTCGGCGTTCAACCTGTTCCGTCTCTACGACAGCGCCGGCAAGAGCAGCCGTTCCATCTCCGGCGCCGGCGCCAGCAATGGCAATGGCGCGACGCGTGGTAGGCTAGCTAATTAAGCTGCTCGCGATCGTGCGCGTAAAATCCAAAGTTTCTTTGCAATAATCAAAAGCGATGGAGATTGGAGAGTGCGTCACTGACATGTTTAATAATACTGTTGTTGATGGTGATTAAGTGAGGTTGCGCCTACGATCAAATGTCGACAAAAATTAAGCTGTTCAAGCGAATAAAAAGGTTGTTTATATAGCTCTATTTTTTCTATAGTTGTGAAGTTGAAGAAATATAGCTCTATTTTTTATATAGTTTTTACGGGAACGCTATTCTACACCACGTGTGTAGAATAGCTATTCTACACCGACTACTTTCAGTAGTTGATTTTCTCAGTAGAATAGAAATTGAGTACTATTTTTTTCTCAGTAGTAGATTTCTCGGTAGAATAGATATTCTACACCCGTGGTGTAGAATAGCATTTATAATAGTTTTTAAACATATTTATTTATTTTGTTTTTCCGATAGCGACTATAAATTCTCTACGAGGAATTGTTTGGTTTCATAGATTAAAATTTAGTTTGTGTCATGTTAGATGTTTGGACATTAAATTGAAGGACTAAAAATAAACTGATTATAAAAACAATTGTAGAATCGGAGGATAATTCGTGAGACGAATTTATTAAGCCTAATTAATTCATGATTAGCAAATGTTAACTGTAGCATCACATTGTCAAATCATGACGTAATTAGAGTTATTAAATGCGTCTCACAAATAATCCACTGATTATGAATGAGTTTTATAAATAGTCTGCATTTAATACTCTAAAATAGTATCTAAACATTCTCAAACAAAATGCCCCCTAATTTCTTAAATTTGTTCAGTATTTAGTATTAGTAGAACTTAAAAAAATAAGAATTCTAGTAGTGTCCTTGCTTCTCTACATTCTTATCGATTAAAACCAACTAACTACTATGAATTTTCAGCTAAAACAAATAAAAGAAAGACGAGCTGACCCTAATATAATACTAAACGAAATATTTGAAAATGGAGGGGTATTTTGACTTGCTAACCTAGCTCTATCAAAATTTAAACAACAAATCAAATATCTATTGAAAAACAACAAATTGTCATCAAATCAAACTACTTTACCCTACCAGGGTCTTGGATCCAAAGTGGCCCGCAAACTATGAGAGCTTTTCTGATGTGGTGGCACGCGTGACGCGTGCGTTTAGTCCAGTGTCCACTCACATAACCATTTCCATTGGTTTATCTATATCACTAGTAAGAGATATAGGACTTATTTCATTACTACGATGATAAGAAAATTTTCAACGAATCTAATTGTATACACGCAAAATTCATGGTTTTGCGTGATTTTTCAAAAATTCAAAGACCTTTGCACAAAATTCTTAATTTCTGTATGATTTTTCATAAATATAAAAATACAATTTCTTTTTCCTTTTTTCCTTTTCTTTCGCATGCACGCGGTTGGCTCGTGTTTTTCCTTTTCTTCCACATGCGTGCGGTTGGCTAGCATGCAGTGTAGAATCGGCAGACTATCTAACCGTTTTATATTAGTTAAGATATTTATTATGTAATAATATAATAACTCGTGAATATGGACTATTTAATTAGTGGCTAATCCGTGAATCGATTCGTCTTAACGGTCTACATACGAGTTTAATGTGTGGATCCTCCTACGTTATTACCTATTTAGAGCAAGAATTTATCATATAATTATAGTCAATATATAATTAAGTTATGATCCAAATGTTTATATATGTAGATCACAAGTTAAACTAAAATTCTAACCAATACATAGGTTCGGAAACTCTAGCAGTGCTAGATGTTAGAGTTAGATTGTAACCCTAAATTAACTCTGAAATAACTCTAACCTTTGAGGTGTATAGATGCAAGGGTTAGATGTTAGAATTAGTTACTTTTTCAATCATTTGATTACTTTTTAGTTTGATTTATTGTGGCCAGACAAGTCCCGCTGTGTGGCTATGTGGGGATTCTGTGTGGCTGGAAATTCCTTTTTGGGTGGGCCTCACACAAACTAGCCCCAATTAGCACCCCTTGGAGGTGCTAATTTTTTTGATGGGTTATATTGAAATAGCCCAACTCTAATCCTCCTATATAGGTATTTTGGGGTTAGTTGAGTTAAATCTAACCCAAACTAACTCTAACCCCTAGATCTATACAGGACCATAATGAATAAAGTCAATATAACCCAAGGAACGTTATCACAGTCGTTTCAATGAGATCCAATGATGCACAAGATAGGACATGACAATGCTACATGGTGATTGGTGCGACACTTCAGGGTGGTCGGACTGGGCTATCTTAGAGCATCTCTAAAAGATTACTTATATGACTACTTAAATTTAAATTTAGATATTTTGATGAAAAATGAAGCTCCAAAAGTCCTCTAAATAAGTTCTTATCCTAATTCATTCCTTAAATCATCGTTCATCTCTCTCAAATATATGATTAGTTTAGTAAGTCCTTATTTCCATTTGCACATATTTTACTCTTGCATGCACATTATTTTCTCCATTACACGTTGTTATAATTTGAACGATACACATTTAAATGTATCAAAGTTTTATACAAAATTATTACATATTATAGACCGTATTTATAGGATTTAAAAAATAGAGATCGAGATTATAGAGAAACTGTTGTAGATTGATTAATTTTTAGAAAAAAATAGAATTTAGGATGATCCCTATACGTGATTTAGCGAATAAAATTTAGGGTTGGAGATGCTCTTACGGCTGGTGTGGAGCGACGTCTGGTGGCTTGGGCAGGGCATCACAACGGTCAAGGCAAGGCGACGACTAGGATGGATGATGAGCGAAACAACTAGGGGCCTGTTTGGGACTACTCCACTCTCTTAAAATTTGCTCCACTCCACGAAATTCACTTAGAATCAGATCTAGAGTGGAGTTGCTGCTCCACTGTGGAGTATTTGCACTTGTTTGGCCTGCGGAGGGAATTCAGATTCAAGAATAGTAGAATTTGGTAGGAATGTATTATTTTACCCCGAAGTTTATTCATAAATCTCCAATTATATTATTTTTCATATCCATTATGTAAAACATAATAAATTAGTACTCCCTCCATTAACTTTTAAATAACGTCATTGACTTTTATCACAAACTTTGATCATCCATCTTATCAAAAAATTATGTAAATATACAAAAATATAAGTTATAATCGAAGTACCTTCAATATTAAAACAAATTATAACAAAATAAATGTTATTTCAATTTTTTTGAATAAGACGAATAATCAAAATTTGTGATAAAAATCAACAGTAACATTTAAAAAGTTAATATAGATAGTACTAAATGAAAAAATAATAAATATCAACTAAAAAGTGAATCGATAAGTTTATAATAACATTGGTGGGTAAATTACCCCGAACTCCACGTTTTGTTTTAAAAACTGAATCCGCGGAGCACCTCCCGAGGTGCTCCACAAAAAACGTGGAGCGGAGTTGTGGATCTGCATTTTTCGCGGATCCAAAAACTGAGATCTGGACCTGTTTGGCTAGATGTTTATGGAGCAGAGCTATAAAACGTGGAGCAGAGCAGTCCCAAACAGGGCCTAGATCATGACCTCTGTTGTTGGGAAGCCTGATATCAGACGATCCCGTTCTATGGCCAAGGGTTTTTCAACTTTATAATTTTAATTTCATTTTAAATTTGTCAACCAATGGTTATGGTTTTTAGTGGAGAACTAAGATCATTAGACAAACTAGCCTATTTTAATCAACATTGAATGAGAGAATGATATTTGAGACAACTAGTAAGACATCATTATCACATGATATCAATTATAATTGAATGTATTTTTTTTCATATTTGACCTATTTTATAGAATATAGTAGTAATGCAATTATGTATATATCTAATGTTTTCTATTATAAAAAATTGAATGTCTTCTTTTCATTTTTGAACTATTTTATATTGTAATTTTTGCGGGCAGTAACACTACAACCCTCCAATCTAACCTCATGTTGGACCGGAAACGGCGACCAGAGGGGGGGTGAATGGGAGCTTTTAAAATTTCAGGCTTAAAATAGCCCTCTGTTTTAATACAGTCTTCTGCAGAACAGGCTTCGAATACAACCTTCGAAGTTCTGGTTCGGAGGTATTTGACGGCTCCGAACACAGGCTTCGCAAGGAGCAAAAGTTCGAAGCCAAGAAGACTTCGCTCAACACGCAACCCCGAAAAATCTACTCTGCTAAGTCAGTACAGGCTCCGCACACAAGGTGCTTCGAGCAGGCTTCACACTTCACCCTTCGCACGAGTGGACTGACCTCTGAGGACTTCGACCAAGTACTTAGCGACAGCAACTAGTGCTGGGCTTCGTACACCGAAGGTCTAAACGCACACTAACAGACACCGCTAGGAGCTTCGACACGATAGAAACACGGGCTTCGATCAGGGCTTCGCTAGTAAGCAGCGAGGTCTCGCCTCCTGTTACACAGAGCGAACGCACACTGAAAAGCACACTTCGCACAAAACACACTTCGCCTAGACAGGCTTCGGTGCACTACAACTAGCGAGGTATGCAAACAAGTTCAAGCAGAAAGACAACACAGAAGCAGGGCTTCGCCGCTTGAACAAGGAACACAGTAAAAGAACTCACTGGATGAATACAACGTATGTGGGGCTAGTACAGGAGCTCAACAGTAAATGCTCAAAGTGTTAAATGTTACCTACCCAGCCCCCATATTTATAGCCACAATTCACCCAAGTGAATTGACTACTTTACCCCTAGGGTTTACATTGGTTTTGTCTCTACAAAACAGAGGGGTACAAAAGGTAGTCAACTTTATCCTGGAGGCTTCTCTGTCAGCTTTGCAGAGGGGACAACATCAGCTTTTTGCAGAGCAGACAATGTCAGCATTTGCAGTCTTTGACCTTTCTGAAGCCCCCCTTCGCACGCGAGGGGTGCGGTAGCTTCGGCGAGAAGCCTTGAGCCTGACGGCCTTCGCTTCACCGAAGATAGCCTCCGATACAGTGACGGTTTTGAGCCGAAGCCGTCAAAGCCCTTGGGCCTTCGCACCAACACCCTCGGAGTGGACCACCACGGCTTCGCAGCTACTCCCAGCTCGAACTCCGTCAGTCCGTGTACCTAAGCCATGCATGGCCGAATCACCACAAGTCAACCTCGCTCCGGAGCTAGCCTCGCTCTGAAGCCTTCCTCACTCCGAAGCCCCACCTTCGGAGTACCACCCTTCGAAGTCCCTCCTTCGTCCAAGGCCTCCGCACGAAGCATTCCATGAGCACTTCGTCGCAGTGTCTCTCCTCGAGCACACTCCTCGACGAGCCTCACCCGGACCATGCCTTCGACGCGTCTCGACTTCTGAGACCTTCGTCGGGTACCTTCGAATGTCTCCCTCCGGAGCACACTTCGAACGTCTTGCCTCCGTAGAGGACTTGTTCCACCATACTCCGAAGTCACTCCATCCGGAGTACCCTTCGAAGTGCCTCGCCTCCGAGGACTTTGTCTCGAAGTACCTTCACCCGGAGCCACGCTCCGCACTTACTGCCTTCACCTGGTGCACCTCGAGCCGAGGACCGACCTCGACCCCTTCGCAGCCACCGTGACGGAGCTCCCTGCTCCCCTGGCATCAAGCCTTCCACTTGACCTAGGTTCACCTGCTACGAACCTGTCCGTCGTCTCCGCAGTCCCCTGCGCACCACAGACAAGCAGACAAGTGTATCCAGTGCTCCGAAGACCTCTCCGGGTTAGCAACCTTTGGCACACACTCCGGTGTACCGCCCAAAGTACCGAGACCTTTCGGTACAACCCAGTCATCGTGTACTGTCGGACCCCTCCGACAGGCACACTCCGCTGCAACAGCTGCAGCAACCAAACCACCGAACCCTTCGGTGAAACCACCTCCGAACACCTTCGGAGTTCCAACCTCCGAACCCCCTTCGGAGGTACCCCTTTGAATCAGAGGTTAAACTCTGTCAATCACTCATCACACTCCGAAACCAACCCTTGGTTTCTCACCTCACCGTCAGAGGATATATTTGCTAGTTTCAGCTGACATCCAGGTTTAGGCTTGGCAACAACCCAGGTGCATTCAAACAGCAATACTACCTAAATTACTTATAAATTTGAAAAAATAAATAAAATTTAAATTACTTACTTGAATCGCCCTAAATCTTTAGAAATTTGAAAAAAATCAATAAAATTTAAACAGCATTAAGGAGCCAAGCCGCCCGCTGGTGCGTTCCCCTTCTTACGACTAGCTAATGGACCCTGATCACTGTACACTAGGAATCTCACAAATCTCGAGGTGGAATAAGTGGACTAGCTAAGGCTAAGGGTGTGTTTGGTTGAGCCGTGGTTGTGGAAAAAAGCTGTCGTGGATTGTGGACTGTAGAAAAGTTGTTGTGGGCTATGGGTTGTGAGAAAGTTGAAAACCGTTTGGCTAAAACGACTGTAGAGAAGCTGCTTTTGAGCTGTGAGCTGTGTAAAAAATCTGTAATACTCTTGTTTACTTAAAACACTAATTATATGTAAAAGTCGCTAAATTGGACTAAAAGTATCAAGATATTAAAGTCATATACAATATTACTGCATTATACAGTACTTTAAATCCCAAATAGATTTTAGGTGAGATATTTTCTCAATATAAAATACTTTAAATTCAAGAAACATCTGATGAGCACGCAATTCACCTGGGAGGCATTACATCAAACAGGTTGTGGGCACCATCCTTGTTGTCAGGGGAGGGAGAGCAAATGTTGCAGAGGCATGAACACCGTTGCCGTGGTGGCCATGTTGATCTGTGCAGAAGCATGAACACCGTTGCACAAGCACACTTTTTGGCTAATGGCGATGTTGACCTATGTAGCAAGGTGGACAGGATTCTTGAGAGGATCACGCGGGGCCGTGCACCATCCTCTTTACGAGCATGGCCATGTACTTGCTGTGGTTCTCGACGAGGGCTAGCTCGAGCTCGGAGGGTGGCCTGAGCCGCCGCTGGAGAAGACCCCCGCGCCATACGGTTTTTGGCCGCCGCCCTAAGTGTCGGTGCTGACGAAGAAGCCAGTGGGCTTGCCGGTGAGGATATAGCGGTGGTAGAGTGGCTCGGTGGAGTCGAACCTGGCGGGGAAGCCGAAGAGGAAGTCGTCGGCGCTGGGGAGCCCATCAAGGTCGACGACGGGGATGTCCTCGCCGTTCGCCGCCTCCATGGCGCTCATATAGGCAAGGATGACGGGCAACAATGAAGAGGAGGGAGGAGTGAGAAGAGCACTGGGGGAAAGAAGCGGAAGCCGCCAAAGTTGGTTCGGAGGAGCTGTCACTTTAATACTGCGTTGAAAGCTGGTTTCGAAAAAAAGCTGTTGTGTTGAGTTGGTCCTTTGGTTGAGCTTTTGACTTTTAGGAAACAAAAAGTGCTTCCAAAAGCTCAACCAAAGTGACCCTAAGAAACACTAGACAAGCAATATGAGCCCAAATACTTGCAGCTGCGCACACACTGTATTCTTCTATTTCACACTATGAAAGCACAAACGAGCAATACAAGGAGTTTATCTCTGGGCTGATAGTGGTAGCACGAAACCACAAACTCCGTGCTGACTTTTATCCTGCAACTTTCGATCCACTCTCTCTGGCCACGTGCACGATGTGCACAAACACGCATGACGCTGTTGCACTCCAACGCATTACATGTAGCTCCTACTACATGCAACTCTTCTTTGGTAAGTACATGGGCAAGTTGCTCACGCGCACACAAACCAAAAATTAACTATCTAAACACATCAAACACTCTAATCCACATACATGTCAAGATTAGTGTTAACAGTTAGTGTAGGACCGAAAGTAGCGACCAGAGGGGGGTGAATGAGCGCCTAAAAATTTCTTACTAAACTATATTTTAAACCCAACGCCCAAAGAACTAAAGTAGACAAATAATATTTGCAAAGCAAATTTTGGGCATTAAAGTTGTTTAGCTTAAAAAATGACCGATGTCTTAATTAAAATGATATTAAAGATAAACTAAATATAAATACTGCAGTAAATAAAATTGGTACTAGAAAAATTTAATGACATACGCAAGATACCTAAACAAATTAATAAAATATTCAGGATGCGGTCTAAAAAGAAAATACTAATCAACTAAATAAAAACATGGATCATCCGGAAATTAATTCAGAAATAAACCGAAAATATTTCATGTAAATCTAGAATAAAACATTACTGCGACTAATAAATTTTTCGGTTTATGTGAGCGGATAAAAATTACTTAAATAGAAATTATGTGGATATAACTAATATTTTGCAGATTAAATTAATCACGAATTTTCTAAACAAATTTTCAGCTAATTAATTAATAGATGATTATCTCTAAAAACTGTTCTACAAAAAAATAGGAGATTAAAATACCAGAATCAACGTTTTGATTTGCGTTCCAAATTTTTCTCGCCGGCCACTGCGTTTACGTGAGCTAGTATTTTGCCATTTCAAACTTCATTTGCTGGAGCTGTGCGTCGCCGTCTCCTGTCCGTGGGGCCCACCGTCGACAGCCGTGGCTTCCGGCAGTCGTGGCTTTTGCAGCCTGCTTCACGCGTGGCGGGTCCCGCCAGGAAGACTTCTTCTACACAGCTGCTGTGAGATCGCACGGAAAAACGTGTTGCACACAGCTTTGTCTTGAGCCGCGCGCCACGCAGTGCTGGGCAGGCAGCCAGACGCCGTGTGACACGCCACCGCCCTGGAACGGCGCTTGGGCAATCGGCCAGGTGCCGTGGAAAAAAAAATTCTTGCCGCCGGTGAAAAGCGATCTCAGTTGCGCCGGAAGAACGAGAACGAATAAAATGTGGACTATAGATTGATCTAAAACAAAAACAGTCATCTATCCTCAAGGGGATAGGGGCCTATTTATAGGCAAATCCTAATACATGAAAAGACTACTTTACCTTTGGGTAAAATAAACTGACTCTAAAATAAATTCCGAAAATTACTAAAATATTATTAGAAAAATTAACTGACTCAAATAAAAATATTCTAAACTTAAAAACTAAATATTAATATCCTAAAAACGAATTAATAATAGATTGTCAGTTTTACGCCGAAACTGACAAAGCGTCCACCGTCTTCGCACCGGGTACCCGGATTGGGCCGACCCGATCCCGCAGCTCCCCCAGCCCGGCAATCGCTCGCCGCCCGTGTACCTGAGTCAAACCCAGTCAACAGACCGGTGGATCATCTGCCGCTCCTAGCCATGTACCCGGATTGGACCAGCCCGACTCCGCAGCTCCTTCAGCCCGGCCGTCACTCACTGCCCGTGTACCTGAGTCACATGCGCCTCAGACTCGGCAGGTCTTCATCTCTCCCTTCCATTTACTTCCGTTGACAATCACTCATCATATCTGGAATATCAAAACCATATTCTTCAACATGGTTTCTCAGTTAGCAGTTTGACAGAGTCGATGGAACCGACTGCGGTGGGGTCGACGGTACCGATGACAGCGGTGGACCGTTTGCAAGGTACGAATAGATTAAAATGGAGTGAACAAACAGAGGATAAGATGAGAATTAATAAAATAAGAAAAAAAGAAAATGATTAAAAATTAGATGGAAGTGATCAATGGGACAAATCTACAACCAAGCAAAAATAACTTTTAGGTATATTTTAAAATACTAGTCAAATGCCTGTGCTTTGCAACAGAATATTATTTTGCAAAGGTTTTTTGTGCAAAATTCATGTTTCTATATGATTTTTCAAAAATCTAATATTTTTTACACAAAATTCATATATCCATACAAAATACATAAATTAAAAGACTGAAATATAAAAATATATTTTTTTTTCTTATTTTTTCTATTTTTCTTTTTCTTCTTTTCTTTTTTGTTTCACACGGTTAGTTACTTAGTGCATGCGGAAAGCTGCCCAAGGCGCTCATGCGCCTTCCGTATTGCATGCAGGCGGTTGGAGGCCTGGCACGCGGGGATGCTACGCGCAAGCAGTGCAGCCGGGGCGGGCGACAGTTGCCGGTTTTTACGAGGTATATGCACGGGGAGGGAGACGCGCTGCGCGCGAGCGGACGGACGATTAACTCGACGCTTTTATATAATAGAGATATTTACAAGGAATATTAACGTTAGAGATATTTACAAGGAATATTAACGTTAGGTATATCAGCCAAAGATATGCCAACTCTAGGGTATACGTGCAATTTCGCCTTATTTTGTCCCCAAATCCGTCGTCGCTCACGCTGCTTCTCCTTCTCATAATCTCCGCCGCCTCTGCCTCCCCCTCCGACTCCGACGGGCTCACCGGCGCGCAGAATGGTAGGTGGTTCGATGCCCTTTCCGTCTGTCCGGCCGATCTGCGCCGCTCTGGCATGTTCTAGCCTCCGATCGTTAGGATTTGACACAACAGTTCGTGTGATCTGGGATGCATGCGTGCGTTGCCTATGTTGGCTCTTCTCTGTTCGATTTGGGCGTGATGGAGTCCGCTTGATCGATCCGCGGGGGATTAATCAGCGTGGCGCGTTCCGTTTTGAGGGATCTGGGCTTTTCTGCTCGAATTTGGATGGGTTTATTTATTTATCCCCTTTGGCTGGGATGTCCTATCATCTCATCGGTCTTAGAAAATTGAGACGGTTAGGGGGAATGGTGATCTGCTCTCAGATATTCCACCTTTAGGTTGATTACTGTCGCACATATCGATGGAGAAACATGAATCTGTGGTGGATCTGTGGTTTGGTCGGCATGTATCTGGGTTTTGCGTGGTAGATTTTATTTTAGTGTAGTCAAGTTGTGTGGCTTCAACTAGTGCGGTGGGGAAGGCAATGAACATGATCTAGGAGGAAATCGTGTAATCGATTACGTTGTTTTGAAGCTTCTTTTGTTGAAACGGTTAGCAACTAAAGTTAGAAAATATAAAGCCACAATATCACAGGCAATTGAATTAAGAAACAGATGCTACATCATGAGATGTGTATATGTTCGTCAGTCTTAGGCATTTCAGCCGTACTATATATGCTATAGCATGCCCATCGCTGTAATTTTAGATCATAAGTTCCTCTGAGCCTTGAAATTTCAGCATGAATTGGTCTTTGGTGTCAGAGATCTGAAGCTCATCGAAATTTTCACTAAGAGATGATCAATACAAACAGAATATCATAACTTTGTTTGATATTCCAATGTAGCATAGAATTATCAGCGTCGGATTTTACTTTAAGAACAACAAAGGTAGGTTTGCACCGCAATATCTTAAGGGTTAATAATTTTGTTTTGTTATTCTTGGACATACTCATTCCGGTCAAAAATACATGGCATTTGATGTTTTTCATGCTCTTTGATATGTAACTGATCACAATTTTATATTAGAATAAGTCTACAATTTTTTAAAAATATTGTTAGATTGCGAAAGTATTTTTAACACAAATCTACTCATACTATTCTTATGCTTTTTAACTAAGTATGTAAGTTATTAAAAGTTGAAGTTTCAAAAGTTTGATTGGATTTTGGTCAAATCGTCTTGTATTTTAAACCAGGAGTAATTGGATACTATGTCACCAGTGGTCACTTATATTTCTGTCTTCAGTTACGTACTAGTACTAATTACTGGTCTCTGCATTTCTGATTAGTACCACAATGTTATAGCATAATGCTAATCAGTGTCTTCTTGGTTTTAGCTATTTTTTCTGTGGTGAGAATTGTAGTTGTTGAACTACTGATTTAGATTCATTTGTAGATAAGACGAATTTTGATCATGAACAGGTCCATTGGGTCATTGAGTAGTTAGGTTAGAGGGATTTGGTAAAAAAATATTATGTTCTGTTAGTCAGAATTTTCAGTGGTCGCTTACCAGATAGTACTCCCTAATTATTAATCATGGAAGTAATACAAAGTGTGATGTGACATCATTTAGCTAGTCATTTCCTCCTGTTGGATAATATGTAGTTGTATTTTACCTTTTCCTTGTGGCTAGCAGATCTGTTCAGTGTTAACTATTTGTTTTGTTGTGATATTTATGAATTCAAATATGTCTGTCCATATGACACTGAAAAGTGTTATATTTTGTTCACTTCAAGAAAAAATACTTTGGTTTTATAATGTATCCTGAATCCCTTCATTGCATTCAGACTACGTCAAGGCGGCTTGCTGACAGGAAGAGTGCCAAGTTCCAGAAAAACATCACGAAGAGGGGTTCAGTGCCTGAAACTACTGTGAAGAAGGGGAATGACTACCCTGTTGGACCCATGGTGCTTGGGTTCTTCATCTTTGTTGTCGTTGGATCATGTAAGATTTGAACCTTCATTTCACTATTCACTCCTGTTTGATGTTTCAGTATGCCATGTGACATGGTTCTTTGGAATGCACAATAATATATATATGCCTCTTCAGTGTTATGAAAACAATCTGACTGGTTTTGTGATTGTTGAGCTGTTAACATTTTGCGTTGAAGCCATACTTGTAAACTTGTACCACTAGGTTGACTTATTTTGGGAGTCATACCACCTTAGTGTGAGTTCTCTTTTCAACAAGGCGTACTTGTAAACTTATACCACTAGGTTGATTTATTTTGGGAGTTGTACCACCTTAGTGTGACGTCTCTTTTCAACTGTCTATGCTAGCTCTTAGTCATAAGTTTGTGGTTGAGGTGTCCAAACTTTATTGGGCAAGATGTCTTTTCGCTGCTTTAGTGCTTTATATACGGATGGCACAATATTTTTCTTTAGGTGGGGCATTGTAAGCATGCTGGTTGTTGAACTTGACTAACCTCTTGTAGTGTAAACATGTAGTCATGTATTGCCGAAGATGAATACAATGTGGCTGAATGTGCTTCTATTCAGGGATGCTGTTTGTTTTTTTAATATGTTGAAGATATGGCCCGTGTTTGAAGGGAATGTAAATATTATCCATTTATTTACTATGTATTACAATTATCCGCCAAATTATTTTCCTGGATAATGCTAACTTCCTTTCGTGCCATGGTTCAAATGTTAAGCTGTTCATTGTCTTTTGTAATCTACTAATCTTGCAAGCCACCATCTAAAATATAATGAAAACTTGAACTTTTTTGCTTCAGTGAAATTTTAAGTTCCTGTTACGAAACATTACTTGACAGAGTGTGAAATTGGGAAGTGTTAAGCTGCTTGCTAACACCATTGTTCTGAGCTTCCACTTCCAATATTTCCCAATTCTGTTCGTGTATCTGTACAGCATATCTATTGATTGGTGAAAGTGTTGACTTTGTATATAATGTCCTTTTCTGGCTTATATGCAAGAACAACTGAAATTAAGAAGTGTTAAGCTGCTGCTAACATCATTTTTCTGAGCTCACTTCCTATATTTTCTAGTTCTATGTATATTTAGAACTATACAATATTTCTGCTTCATACATGTGCCTGCTTTGTCTGTCTGCATAAAATTTGTGATACGGGCTTCATTTGTCAACACAGTGTTTCTTACTAACTTGATAAAATCGAAACGGAATGAAATGACAGCCTGTATACTATGCTTGTTTTGCAGCCTTGTTCCAGATAATCAGGACGGCAGCTAGTGGCGGGATGGCTTAAAGCCAAGCTAAAATTAGATATTCATCTTGTGTGTTTGAGATGCAGTATCTGTGCTTCGTGGTGAAGTTTGTTCCTAGATGGAGTAGAGAGCCAAAACTGGTGTCTGTTTCCAGTTACTAAGTGTCAAGTCTAAACTAGATGTTGGTACATGAATCATGCACAGACTAAGCAGTATAGGACCATCCTATCTAGTCAGTTAGCTGTTTGGTTAGAGAGTGAAGCTGGATAGGATGGTTACTGAGAGGAATATTCTTTCAATATATTGGATAGAGATATTTAAGAAATTCTTTTGGATGAGCTTATCCAATATTAAACAAGATGCAATATTAAATAAGATGATGTGTCATTTCTTTATTGGTTATTACACATTTAATTTTTCGTTTATAAATATTCAAATGATTTTTACTTCCAAATTATTTATCTAATTTATGATCTAATTATATTATTGTATTGATTATAATTTAATCTATAAAATAAGATCTCATATTATATTTTATTAAAAAATATATTCATGGTTGTCACGGCGCCCCAGCGAAACCAGTCGCCAGAGGGCCGACTGCTGGACGCCTAGGCGTCGCCTAGGCGACCAGTTAAATTCAGCAAACAGAGGTCAGCACTTTGCATTTCAGCAAACATATCCTAGCACACATGTCCATAGCAAACAGAGGGCATACTTCATAGTTCATACTTCATAGCACACAACCACACATGCAAAATAAAGTTTCACACAAGTCCATAGCAAGCAAACAAAGTAAAGGTTCAAACTTCAAAGTTCAAACAAGCAATGAAACTCTCCTAATGGTTCTAATCAACATCAAATTCTATATCATCGTGGCCACTCTCATTGGCATTCCGTGGAGCACAATCTTGAGGACTAGATGGTGGTTGGCCAAAATCATCTTCAATATCAAGGTCATCGGCCATATAGTGATCTTCATCATCTTCCTCTCCTCCAGATACTTGTTCTTCTTCAATAATTGAGGTAGAAGCTGGAACACTTCGATGAGTACGAGCATACATCCTAGTTATCCTAGGTGCCCGAAGTGATTCACTTGCACCAATGGCTTCATCAACATGAGACCAAAAGAGATCATCTCCAGGATGGACTTCATCATTTCCCATCAAGTGAACCCATTCATTGTCCCATTGGAACTCTTCTAAGATCAATGGGTTGAAATTTGTTCCTTCAACCCGTATCTTTCTAAACCTTTCCGCAATCTTCATGTTGTATTGAATATAAACCAAGTCATTCAGTCTTTTGTGCTCCAAGCGATTCCTTTTCTTTGTATGGATCTACAAAGTAATTAATAGTTACTACTTACTAATATAACAATCTATGAATGAAAGACAAGTACTCAAGTAGACATGATTTGTAGTCGCTTACAAATTCAAATATGCTCCAATTGCGCTCACAGCCAGAAGCTGAACAACAAAGACCAATGATGCGTCTTGCAAAAGTTTGTAGCTCTCTACTTAGTCCACCAAAAGCACCCCACCAATCAACTACAATAGTTGTACAAATATGTTAGAGCTAGAACATAGAATATAGTAAGAATAGTATAGGATTGTAGGTCTTACGAGGGTTTTTGGTTTTTTGTTGCTTCACTGCCAATGGCTTTGCAAAGATCCCCTTGTGTTCTCATAGTCATCCGCTTGATTACTTATTTGTACAAGCAAGACATCATCATCAAACATCAGAGTCTCAAGGACATCATTGAAGGCAACTCGGAGTCTAGAAGCCTCATTGTCATCTTCTTTGGAGATGTCAAAAAATTTATTTGGATTCAAAAATAGTGCAGCCCCATGAAGTTTTTGCTCCATTTGATTCACCCACCTTGTATCTATGATGTCCAGTACCTTCTTTAGAACCCTAGGCTTGCTTTCAAGAGCAGTGCTTATCTTTTTTCTTGGTAGATACATAGCTGCAGCAATCTCTGGCATGGCAGGCTTCTCATCCCCATCAGCAATCCTCAAAGCAATAAGCAAAGGCTGGGATGCTCTAATGCAATCCATTACGGTATTCCAGAACTGAGTGGAAATCACAATATCAGTAGCTTTCTTCCCAGCCTCCGTGAAAGCCAATTTAGACCTAGTCCAATCATCACTAAGAAAGAGCTTCCTCAAAACATCCTTATGCTTCAATAGACTTTGCAAAGTGAGAAAAGCAATGGCAAACCGTGTGGCTGCGGGTTTAACCAAATCTCTTCCTCCTGTATGCTCTCTCATTGCATCAAGAAGTCTCCCATGCCTATAGATGAAGGTAGTCAACCGCTTGGCATTGTTGATGCCCTTCTTGAAGTCCTTTATGTTTGTAATGTCCTCTAACATAAGGTCTAAACAATGTGCAGCACAAGGTGTACAAAAGATTTTAGGATACTTGTTCCTAATAATTGCACCAGCAAGCTTAAAGTTGGCCCCATTGTCAGTGACTATTTGAACTACATTATCCACACCCACATCAAGAATCCTCTTCTCAAGCATATCTGCCCGGACTTGTTCAGTTGCCACCTAGGAGGATGCATCTACAGACTCTAAGAAGAAGGTCCCTTCAGGACAATTGACAAGGAAATTTATCAAGTGTTTCCTCGTCTTATCAGTCCATCCATCAAACATGATTGTGCAGCCATATTTTTTCCATGCAACCTCTAGCCCCTCTCTTATAGCTAAAACCTCTTTTTTTGCCTTGGCAAGTAATGGCACCCTTAGCTCATGGTAACTAGGAGGCTTGTACCCATGCCCATATTGTCCAACGGACTCCATCATAATCTCATAGCTCCTCGAATTAGCAGCATTGAATGGTATGCCACATTGATAAAAGAAGTTTGCAACATGTCTATCCACCCTCTCTTTTTCTTCCTTGGTTCTCATGCATTGCTCTATGGATGTTTGGGCAGGTTGCTTTGAATGCCTTTCCTCAACCACCTCTTCTGGAGTCTTCTTTAATATTGAAGCAACTGACTTTGTCACCTTAGCCACCGGTGTGAAACTAAGAGCAGCCGCCTTCCTTTTTGCCGCCGTCCCTGAACTTGGGATACTAGAAGACGCGACAGACGCCTTTGATGATGCAACTTGATTTTGATTGACCTCAACCTCCTGAACCTCATCATCTTCTTCATCATCATCTAAAATTATCCTACTTGATCTTGTAGTCTTCTTCATGTACTCTTGCATCTCTCTCATTATTGTCGTGGTTGTTTTGCTACATGTTTGCACATCACCAAAACCAGCGGCAAGGTGTTGCTTCAACCTTTTGATACCCGAATGCATTTGCTTCCCACATAAAGAACATTGCACCAAATCTTTGTTCGTCAAGTCCGGCCAAAATCCATACTTCCATCCAGGATCCTTCGACTTAGCCTTTCGCTTCGGATCCTTTGATGGATCATAAGCAACCTTCCCCTGTAGGGCACCACTACCTTCACCTGCATCTGCCATTGTGCTGCTTGCCTTGCTGCCTACTGCAGTGCTGCCTTTGCAGTTCTCCTTATCTGCTTGTTGCCTTCTCTGCTAGTCTGCTGGCTGCCTTCTCTGTTGCTGCCTTTGCAGTTCTCCTTATCTGCTTGCTGCCTTCTCTGCTAGTATGCTGGCTGCCTTCTCTGTTGCTGCCTAGAGTGCCTGCTGCCTTCTCTGCTTGCGCCCGTCGGCCCGTGCTCTTTTGCCTGCTGCTGCTGCCTGCTGCGGCGAGGGAGCAGAGGGGGAAGCAGATAATGAGCTGTCGTGCGCCCATGGTCTGTGCCTTCTGCTGCCTGCTACGGCGAGGGAGCAGGGGAGGGGGAAGTAGAGGCGGCCGAGCGGTCGGCGGCGCAAGGGGAAGCGGAGCCCGCGGCCGGCGGCGCAAGGGGCAGAGGCACACAGCGCCATGGCAGCGCAACTCGCAAGGGGAACCGAAGAAGCAGATCCGATGGCCGGCGGCGCAAGGGACTGAGGCGGCGGCGCAAGGGAAGAGGCGGTGGCGCAAGGGAAGAGGGAACCGAAAGGGCCTGGGCCACGCCTTAGAGGCTTAGACACTACCACGGACCCTAGGCGCCCGCCCAGACACGCCTGGCGACCACCTAGGCGCCATGGGCGACGTCTAGAAGCTCCAGGCGAGCGCCTAACTCCACCCAGGCGAGGTGATTCACCCTGGCGTCCGGCGGTGACCGCCTGGACGCCTAGTCGGTGCCTAGGCGTCGCCTAGGCGACGCCGTGACAACCATAAATATATTTGACAAGTAGGTCCCACTAAATTTAAGTTTATTTTATTTAAGTTATATACCAAACAAAAAATTGTTAAATCTCATCCATCTAATCAATACCTCAAATGTATCATTTTATTCCTAAATTTATAGATGAGATCATTTTATTTATCCTCAAACTAAATGGACTCTAATAAATAGCTTTGCTCGTTGGTTCCATTTGCATGCATAGTGTGACATGCACGGTGAGAAAACTGGAAAATATTATGATGATTTCAATCAAAATCTGTCACGAGTGAGAAGAAATTCAAGTTTATATGCCTCGGATGTAGGGGTGGCAACGGGGCGGGGCGGGTCCGGGTTGGTGAATACCAGACCCGAACCCGGACCCGGTAGGACCCGGCCCCGTTAGCCCCGCGGGTGAAATTTTTCACCCGGACCCGGACCCGTCGGGTCCCCGCAAACCCGTCGGGTCCCCGCGGACCCGTTTTGAAATTTAAAAATATACAAATGACATAATTTATAAATCACAAATATAACAAAATTCAAACTAAATATCACCGTAAATCATCTTGTTTACATTTTCCAACATTCCAACAAACAAAATTCATCAATATTAAAGTTAAGTTTTTTATCATCTTACATTAGACCAATATATATACATATACATATACATATACATATATAAATATACATATATAAATATACATATATAAATATACATATATACATATACATATATACATATATAAATATATACATATATATAAGTTTTTTTATTTATTGGATCGGGTACCCGCGGGGACCCGCGGGTTAAATAATAAACCCGAACCCGAACCCGACATTATGCGGGGCCCCGACCCGATGAACCCGCGGGTGAAAAATTGAACCCATCCCCGGCCCCGTAGGGGCGGGTCCCCGGCGGGTCCCCGGCTCCACCGGGGATATTGCCACCCCTACTCGGATGCTACATGGAATCTGGCAGCAATTCGACATGTGTCCTTTGGGTATGAAAGACAGGCCAGTTTGTATTTTAGTTCATGTAGCCATTTGTCCGATGTTATTCCAAGGCTGTAATCCCTGGGCTTGCTTCTATCAGTTCATCACTGACACCGGAGCAGAAATCTCTAAATTAATTTGAAGCTCTGAATATTCTTGATCTGTGATGCTTCTGCAAGATTGGTGTAATGAACAATCTCCAAAAACCAATGGTTCATGCAGCCCTGTGCGGATAGATATTATTGCAGGCAATTGCAGTCCGAATATGACTTTCTGTCCTTGCGACAATGCCAGGTAGCTTACCTGAAAATATCGCCAATTTTCTTTGCTGTGCAGTTCATAGCTTATTACTTGTTACCTTTGTTTCATAATGCAATGTGTTTTTAGTTTCATTAAAATCCATTATGAAGTATGTCTAGTTATGATTACAGAAAAATGTACCAATATCTATAATATCAATTTAGTTTCATTAAAACCCATCATGACATATGTCTTAATAGTGTATTTATTTAACATGTTGGTAAAAGCTAAAGAATTTTTGCTTGAGCAAAACTAAAAAAAATCTTACGATAAGAAACTGAGCGAGTACATGCCTTTCTGGGTTGGTATTTAAGGTGCCGTTTGGTTCGAGGGACGATGTAGGATGAGACATGACGGTCATATTTTTTACGGTGTTTGGTTTGGAGTTAGGTGGGACAGAGTCGTCCCACCAAAGAATATTCCTCCAATATTCGGGACGAACTCGTCCCTAAAAATGGAGGAACGAATTCGTCTCGGAGGCTCCAAGACCAGGCTAGAGGTTCCATGGCGGACTGGAGGTTCCGATATAGAGGTTTTAGGGATGAGCCGGAGATCTTGAAACGGACCGAAGGTGTTTCGGTGCGGGACAGAGGTTTCGAGGCAGAGTCCCGTTTCTCTCAACCCACCAACCAAACATAAAACTAGAACATCCTATCCCTCGTAACCAAACATGAGATGGGACGATCTCATCCCAAAAACTAGGACAAAACCATCTCATCCCACTTTGTCTCTGAACCAAACGGCACCTAAGGGTTTCTCCTAATATAATCAAAATTTCCAGCATGTTATGTATACAGTACAGTAACACAATTTTGCTTAATAACTTTTTTAACACAAGTCCTAAGTACCAATTAAATACATATGTTGATCAGTCCGCTAATCAGGTTGCAGAGATAAAGAGTACTCACTCTAAATTATAATCATTTCTAATTTATTTAGCACATACTAGGGTTGAGGATAAAAAGACTGGTGTTTGATTGGAGGTAACATGGAAAGAATGGTAGTCGATAGGGTAAGCAATACTCTACAAGTGTTTATATTTTATATAAATTTCGAATTATAGGAGTGTTTATATTTGGGAATTAGAAGTGTGTTATCTTTTGGGTCCCGTTTGATTCCCAACTATTGAAACAATTGGAATTCATTTCAAATTCCATTAAACGTTGAACTGTGTGGAATTTAATTGAAATCCAATATTTATATTTGAGTATTCAATAGAATTGAAATATGAGAACTAATTAACTTATTTAATTGTTCAAATAGTGGAATCAATTCTATTAATATAAGAAATATTAGCTATAAAAACAAGTTTGATGAAAGAATGCATAGAACAATGATCAATTTTGATAAACATAGGAATTCCAAATAATTTTTTTGAAGAGGAATTGGACAGAACTGTGAATCTCTGATTGAATTCTAGATCGGATTTGATAATTTTAATTCCCTGGTGGCCCAAACAACCCATCTCATGGAATTAAATTTTAATTCTTTAATTCTAAACCATTCCTAGGATCCAAACACGTCCTTAGCAACATTTACTTCTAAATTCTGACTTATTCTGATCTGCAAAACTTATTTATTGATTGGTGACAGTTCATTTTGTACACGAAGTCCTTTTCTGACTTTCATGCAAGATCAGATTTTTAGGTTAGACTGTTCAGCAGCACAAGTTTTTGATGACAATTACACCCAAGTTGTCACATCATCAATGATTGGTCCACATGGCCATTTTGTTTAGCAAGAACACAACCAAACTAAAAAAAAGAAATCCAAGGATGGTGAGATCTCAGCAACGACAGATGAAAAAACAATCATGGATTCATGGCTCACTTTCATAACAACACGTTAGAAGATGCCAAGATGCCTTTGGATGTCTCCAATTAGATGGGAATTCTCAGCCATGACTACCCTTCAAATACACATCCACACAAAAAATTAGTCAATTTAAGTATCACAAAAAACATTCAAATAAAATATTCAAGAGAAAGTCTTAGGCTATTCACAACGGGGGTTTCATGGTATTAATTACTATAACACATCAGATTTTTTGCTGACATGTCATTCAATTAATGAGAGAAGAGAAGGAAGTAGTGTTATTATCATGACATGATGCTAACCCGTTTCCAAAACGAATGAAACGAAATGAAACGCTCTCTGTGAGCTAAATCATTTCATCAGAGAGAGTATTTCATGAAAGCTAGTTGCATTTAATTACACTGGTTAGTCTAGAAAATAGTAAAATGAAACTCTCCACTAAAAAATAATATTTCATTCGGTTACAAAACTGACGTGACTTTCTAGGTAACAATATTATGAAACCTACCACTATTTAGTAAGTCAAATAGAAACTCAAGTAAACACAACACAATGTTTGTTTTGATTTTTTGCTAGATGGATTCTATAGCTATATATTAGTGATTGTTTCTACTGCTACTACTATTGAAAGCTGTAACAAAAATTAAATTTTAGAACATAACTTTAAATATCATATTAGGGGGTTTTCATCGTTTTTAGCAGATCAATATTTAGGACTATTAAAAATACAAATATAAAACTCTTACTCTAAAATTGTTTTTATTGCAAAGTTAGTTGCCTCGTCGTGGACAGTTGAACTCTCGTAAAAGGGAGATTTTGATCATATTCCCTCCCTTAAATAGAATTTAAGAAATTGATAATTTATTCTTCACATTTCAATGACACGTTGATCCACTCAGATTAATGACACGTGAATCGAGAAATTAAATTCTTAATTTCCATATAAAGAATGGTATACAATCAATTTTTTGCTCATAAAATAGATGTGATATTAGGAACCTCGACTATTTATCAATAGACAAACCAATTGCTTCAAGTAAATAAACTAGACCACTTTCACTATGTACCCTTATATATATGTACTCCTAGCTATATTAGAAAAATACATCTCTGTTAATCAACTACTCGACGCGTCGTCATCCTTAGCTTCCAAGGTTTATTCGGCGGGGTTTGACACTCGGAGCTAGGCTGCATCGTTTCGATCTCCAGCGAAGAGGTGAGTCCCGCCACCCCCGACGTTTATACCAATTAGGTTAATATCCTCATGACTGTATCAGATTGATCTCTTGAGGTGAACGTCGAAACAATACGGTCGCCGGTTGGTCTCAGTGTATTAGCTAGATCTAAGGCTGCATCAGTTCAGTTTGATCTCTTAGATAGATGTGATCTAAGTGAGATAATTTGAGGCTTCATCGGTTAGGTCCGATATCTCTTGCTATTGTATCTTTTTCATCCTATATATCATTCATCTAAATAAAACATGTCTGATAATTTAACATTTTATTAAGATCATCGTGATTAGCTACTGTTTTGGTTAGGTCCAATCTAGTTATTGTGATGATTTTCATAATATAGAATATGTTATCTAGCACATTGTATTTATTTGAGGCTTCATCGGTTAGGTTCGATATTTCTTGCTATTGTATCTCTTTCATGCTGTATACCATTCATCTAAATAAAACATGTCCGATAATTTGACATATTATTAAGATCATCATGATTAGCTACTGTTTTGGTTAGGTCCAATCTAGTTATTATGATGATTTTCATGATATAGATATGTTATCTAGCACGTTGTATTTATTTCTATCGGAGTACAAGCCGACAGATTATCTTCAATTCAATGTCACATCTTATTTGCTATCGGAGAGTGTCCATCATCCTGTATGTGTAAAGCTATTTATCTCATTGGCCGATGGCGTGCCCGTCAATTGCTTTGCCCATGGTCATTGGCCCTATAGTCGACAGACATGATATTCCATGATTTCGTCATCTTTGCCACAAAGATTGACTTGCCAACCGATTGGCTATGCTACTAATATTATATTTTCTATTCTCTTATCAGTTGCAGGGTCAAACTGATTGGCACGCCTTGAACCTTTTTTCTAAGAACGTATGACCTGCATTGGAGTTAAACAGATCTACTAGATCACGCGTATGTTAAAGTATGACAAAAAAGTACAAACAACCATCTTCGAAAAACTTTTGATAGAAGATACAACCTCACATGACAAATTAAATTTATGGCTTTTCCAAATTAAAAATCCCATAGAAATAAACGGCTTTTCCAAATTAAAAATCCCATAGAAATAAACGAATAAAATCGTAAAACAAATAAAATACATTGATGGTATGCATAGGTGTACCCCTAGCCATGAACTCCCCCAAAATATCACCTATTCCTTTTGCTGCAAGTCCACAACTTATCTCCCGTGGACACTGTGGTGGTCAGCATAGCAATTTAGTCAAATAATAATCAATGCCACGTAGGCACCACCCACTTGCCTACTCATTTCATCCAAATCTCTATCGAACTTTCAAACCCAGGTAATAATAATAAAACCCACCCTATCTTTGAAAAAAAACACATCGCCACATAGGCAAGCAGGGAGCAATGGCGCTGGACGCCGAGGCGCCGCTGCTGGCCGCCGCCTCCAAGCCCGACGGCGCCGCAGCAACGCCGCGGGCGCGCAACAAGTACCCCTTCTTCTGCGCCGTGCTCGCCTCCATGACCTCCGTGCTCATGGGCTACAGTACGTACGCTAAACTCGCAGACGCGACGTTGACATTGCGGGGAACTGAGCTCTCTCGGCGGCGTTCGTTTTGCAGACGTGGCGGTGACTAGCGGTGCGCAGATCTTCATGGCGGACGACCTGGGCGTGAGCGACAGGCAGATCGAGGTGCTCTCCGGTGCCATAAACATCTACTCCCTCATCGGCGCGCTCCTTGCGGGGTGGACCTCCGATCGCCTCGGCCGCCGCCTCACCATCGTGCTCACCAACGGCTTCTTCCTCGCCGGCCCGCTCGTCATGGCGCTCGCTGGCGGGTACGCCGCGCTCATGGCGGGGAGGTTCGTCGCCGGCATCGGCGTCGGCTACGCGCTCGTCATCGCCCCTGTCTACGCCGCCGAGATCGCGCCCGCCTCCTCCCGCGGCCTCCTCAGCTCCCTCCCCGAGGTAACCATTTTCAACAAAATTTACACAAAATGTTCAATTTCCGAATGAACATAATTTGAGCGATTCGTCCTAAAATTTCAAGCTTTTTGATGAAATTTCTCAAGTTTACCTTGTTTAGTATACACAAATTTTCAGTTACAGGTGACATATTAGTTGGAGCAACAGAGCAAGCGAATTTTGTTGAGTCCTATTTTTTTGGAATTTCTAGTTTGAATTTAAACCTTGTTTGAATAATTTCTCTATTGGTTTTTTGTTTGAAGATTTTTATCAATGGAGGAGTGATGCTGAGCTACGTGTCCAACTTCGTCTTCTCGGGGTTACCGGTACACCTGTCATGGCGGCTGATGTTCGCGGCGGGGGTGGTGCCCACCGTGTTCCTGGCGGCCGGTGTGCTCACCATGCCGGAGTCGCCGCGGTGGCTAGCGATGAAGGGCCGGCGCGACGAGGCCAAGCTCGTGCTCGACCGGACGTCGGACACGCCGGCGGAGGCCGAGCAACGGCTGCAGGAGATCGAGGAGGTCGTCACCGGCGGTGGCGGTGGCGGGAGCGGTGCTAGCGTGTGGAAGGAGGCGGCGACCAAAGCCGGCGTGCGGCGGGTGCTGTCCATCGTTCTGACGCTGCAGTTCTTCCAGCAGGCCTCCGGCATCGACTCGGTGGTGCTGTACGGCCCGCGCGTGCTCGCCGCCGCCGGCGTGACGTCGAACACCCTCCTCCTGGGTCTCAACGTCCTCTTCGGCATCGCCAAAGCCGGCTCCATCCTCATCGCCATGGCGCTCACCGACCGCGTTGGCCGGCGGCCTCTGCTGCTGGCCAGCACGGGCGGCATGACGGCGACTCTGCTAGTCCTCGGCTCCGTGTTCGCCGTGTTCGCCGGCGCGAAGGACGACGCTGCGGTGGCCACGGTGGCCGTGGCCGTCGTGGTGGCGTTCGTGTGCACCTTCTCCGTCGGACTCGGGCCGCTGGCGTGGGTGTACAGCTCGGAGATCCTCCCGCTGCGGCTGCGCGGGCAGGGCGCCGGCATCGGCACCGCCATGAACCGAGTCATCAGCGGCGTTGTCACCATGACGTTCATCTCGCTGTACGGCGCCATCACCATGGCCGGTGCGTTCTACCTCTACGCCGCCATCGCCGCCGCCTCCTTCGTGTTCATCTACGCCTGCCTGCCGGAGACAAGGGGCCGGAGCCTGGAGGACATGGAGGAACTCTTCCACACCAAGTGACCAATCCATCCATGATCCATCCATCTATACACGTTACACATTACAGGCGTTTGCATTGGAATTGGCAACTTGGCATCATCATCGCGAAATCTTGAATGCAAATTTGATTCTTTCCTCGTAAGATTATCAAAGAGATTTTGCTCATTTGCTGTTCATAGTACAAATTTTTTGGCACGGCCATGATAGCTTCTCCGGCAACAATGTTAGATAATTTGTCGCCTAGAAAAAAAAACAGATGTCTGCCTATTTCCACCATACATTTCATGATTTAGCAGTAAAAAAGAAGTGTGTTTACTTATTTATCACTCTACCCTACTGCCATACTTTCACGTAATTGCAAATGTTAAATAGAAAATCATCAAATAGTCAAGTTTTTTTTGAAGAAATCCACACGGGCCCGACCTACGCCTGAGAACGTTTGATATTAAAGTTCTAACGAGATTTGGTGCCAGCTAACTAACATCCTTTACACAAATAGTCAAGTTTTCAGAGAGATAAATTGTAAAGTTCACCAATTCATTCTTTACCACGAGGTATTAAGGCCCTATTTGCTAT
This sequence comes from Zizania palustris, assembly GCA_019279435.1. Lineage (NCBI taxonomy): Eukaryota > Viridiplantae > Streptophyta > Magnoliopsida > Poales > Poaceae > Zizania > Zizania palustris. The sequence goes on along the minus strand of JAAALK010000289.1, from coordinate 33,728,934 downwards.
AACTTTAGATCCAAATTTGTTTGAAGCTGGCCAAAACCAGCTCTAAAAAATTATAGATTTGGAGCTATGGATAATTTAGTGTATTTAATTGAAAAATCTGCTTTTTAACTAAAAATAAAAATTTAAATTATTTTATTAGAGTTGAAGATGTACGGAACAGTCCCTAAATTAGCATAAACAATAAATTACATCAGCTAATATCATTTACTGACATAATTATGGGCCAAATTCACGTTGGATGTGGACATAATGTCAGCACGTAGGAACAACGAAGAAATGCCATATATGAAATTTACTGACATTGTTTTTCGTTTGGTGTACATATTTTGAGGTTACTTTTATAAGTTTTTTTTGACACTTTTGTTGCCAAGCTCAATTTTCATGGTTTTTCATAATACAAGTATAAATTCAGTATAAGTTTGTGCTTCAAAATTAAACTTTAAATTTAAAAATTGCTGCAGATCAGCGTGGCCCTAATACCGGCCGATCCAAAATAATCGGCAGCCCTGTTTCCGGCCCATGTAAGATCCTTTCTAGGCTCAATATCTGCACGTTTACATTCCTGTTTGGGCCTAATTCTGGTCTGTGTCTTATCGAATGTGGGATTGTGGGATTTTTTTCATCGTAGGGTCTATTTCATATGTTACTAGCAAGTAAGGCCGGTGGCACCATCGATGCTGTAGAATGAACTTAGCAACCAAAAAAATAGCACCCAACCAGCTAACTCCCACAACAGAGTACAATCAAAGAACGAACACTTAGACATAGAAAGGCAATGAACAACATTACAGCAAGCAAAAAAACAAGAACATGGAAAAGGGAGAGGACTCACTGATATGCTCGAGGTGACAAATGCGGTGAAAAAGGAAAAGCGAGAGAACTCACCTAAGTATGCAGTTTATATATAGACAGTTCAGGTAACCAGAGAAGTAGGTAGTACAGTATTTCAGTACAGTATAACACACATTTGCAAGCTACAGCACAGAGAAGGTTAACCTTACCATGGTCAAAAGAGCAACTCACCTCTGATGCGCTCTAGAATGCTGTGAGCACTGCGCCTGCACACATACCAATGCGTAGCAGGGCCCCACCCACAGAGGACAAACATACCTCACAGCGAAGGAACCAGAGAAATCAGGTGCACAGAGGTCGAAAAGCGCATTTCTTTAGCTAATTTCAAGCAAGCAAGAATATATCACCAAGAACACAGATCTACATACAGAGATTCCCATTTTCAGCAAAGAGTCACAATTAATTTCAAGCAAGCAAGAATATATCAAGCTGTTTAACTCAGACAAAATCACATTCAGATCAGATACTTCTCAAATGAATCAGGATTCCCATTCAAATTCAGACACATTTAAACTCAGATGAACACTTGCTTTGTTTTAGCTATTAGCAACAAAAATTGTTCACTCTAATCTTGTCCAGATGTGAACCAGTACTGAAGAATATAGTTTTCAAACAACCTTCCAAACATTCAGTTTTAAAACAGAGATTCAGAGTTGCATTTTGTTTAAATCAGTTTTGAATTCAGAAAATTTGAAACTGAACCTCAAGAGTTCCTGCACTTCTAGATCAATCATAAATCAGAAAAATAACTTTCAAACCAGATTAGAAACTACAACACTTACAAAGGTTTAAACTCAGAAAACATGAGAATTTTTCATATGAGAAATACTTGTTCAGTAAATACAAACACTGAGATGAGTATGATTCAATTTGAAAATATCCTTTATGCAGCAAAACTGAACATGAACATGTTAAAATAATCTCAATCAGCCTTGGTTCAATCAGACCAGAGATTCAAACATCAGAAACAGAATTCAGAGCAGCAAGGATGCAATTCTGTCATAGAAATACCTGAACACCCAACACAAAATTTTCTTCAACACCATACACACTTCTGAAACGCTTCAGTATATAGTTCACTTGAGCTCCGGCCGTGTCCCCGTCAGAATGTACAACACGCAAGTCGGGGCTGTGCACGACGATCCCGAAGACAAGGGGAACGGCGGAACGGGGCGGTCTCACAAAGCACAGAGGCTGGGCCACCATGGGGAAAACTGGAGCGCAGCTCCGGCGACAGGGCGTATCCTCTCCGGTGAGGTGACAAAAACGATGCGGCCGCAGGTGAGGGCGACGGGGCGTACCCTCTGTGTGAACGGCGGCGAGTTGGGTGAGGGAAAGGACCCCAACGGCAACAGGAGCATCCCTGCGGGAACGGCGGCGAGCAAGCGAGCTCCGGGAATCGGCGGCGGGCTAGGGCTAGCTAGAGAAAGGCATCGCACACGCAAAAGGGGAACAGGAAGAGCTTATCCTTTCTCAGACTTTTGGACCGACCACAAATTCCGAAGAAAAATGAGGGGCTTTCTGCAAAAAAAGAAGCAAGGACTCCTGCATATTTACAGCAGAACCGGAGGGCCTCTCCGCGAGAAAGCCGACGTGGCTCGCTCAGAGCGCAGAAATTGGGAGAGGCTTTAAAGAGTTAAGATATCGTGACGGGAAAAATTATAATATTAAAAACATATAAATAATACAAATATTTTAAAACATGATAAAATAGTATTCATAATTCAGTTACAACTTTATTGCATAAATGTATCTAAAAATTACCACAAAAATTACATAATCATGATTGTCTAGCAAGTATGCTAACTAAAATTAACTTAAGCATAAAGATTATATCTACTTTTAGCAAATATTTAAACTTATCTCATAGCTACAAAATCATCATATGTTTTTTTTCATAAAGAGCTGCACTTTCTTCCGTAATATGTCATGCTTGTCTAGTAAATTTCTACCTCTTGATGTTATAGAGAAGGTTTCTCACTGGGTTCGTTGTTGAGACTATAAATCAATTAAAATAGATAAGTACAATAGAAAACAAATTAGTAAAATAATTAAATTAAACTTTCATTACCTTCGCCTCGGCTCATGTGCAATTGTGATGTTTGGCTCAAAGTAAACCCTTCTAAATTAAAATCTAAATAATAAAAGATCAAAGTAGCCATATGTTATATAGTTTGTTTATCGTAAGATAGATTGATACATTTTTAATAAGAATGCATTAAGGTTACCTTGTTCACGGTTTGCTCTTAGCATAGTAACAACAATGATAGCACGCTCATCAGAGTATCTTTCCCATTTAGTCAAATATGTAGTGAGTAATTTTTCCTCGACAACAATCATCATTTGTTTAAAACTATGAAATCATAAAAATGAAAATATAAACTTCATTACATATTGGAAACTAAATAGAAACACATGGAACTATAAGTATAATATGTTTACAGTAGCTCACATACCTTCCATCAATTATCATGATATTTTTAACTCGAATCTTTGTTTTATAGTAACCATCCACAAATCCTACAAACATAACCATGCCAATAACATTGGACACATGTGAAGAATATATTAGATAAAATTTTAATCTACCACAAATAACTACTAAGTGAATTGAAACACTTTACCAATATAAACATCGTTATGGTAGGTAAACTCATAAACATCGTTATGGACATCCTGGAAATATAATATGCATGTCCCTCTTGAAGTATGGGATCTAAACGATCCACTTGTTCATCACAAATAGTGGCTTCCTTCTTTGTACCCTATTAAAATAGATAAAGTTTGACATCATAATATTACCACATTATAACTAAAAACATAAATCAAGATAGGCCATAATAGAGTAAAGGTAGACAATATTGCATATCACTTTACATATGCATGTGTCTTGTATACAGTACAAGCTTGTAGGTAATGTAATTCATAAAACAAGATGTGGAATACAATTTAAATTCATCCGTTTTAAGATACAAACAGATCAATTACAAATGATGACGCCTTAACAAATTTGGTCACACAATATTGTCATGATATCAGATGTGTTGCATACTCCTGATTAAAGCTACTCTATTAGTTCTTCAAATATCACATTCATTCATGGGGAAAAGAGATAAAAATTCAGTTATGGTCTCAGTGATGATGTAAATACTATATTTATTGACAGAACATCAGTCTGGCCAAAAAAAATATCATGCTTTTGAGAAAATTTATCAATAATTGTTTATTGAATGATGTACATCTATGGTAATTTAACAAACAAACTCAGAAATACAATTGACTTGAGATGAAAAGTTGGGAGTTCTGACCTTTCTTTCCTTAGAGCTTAGAAGTGAAGTATTACCATATTATAACTAAAAACATAAACCAAGGTTGAAAAGATATGTGAGAAACACTACCTTCTCATCAAATAAAACGAAGGTTAGCCTCTTTCGACCAGGTGCAAATATCTCAACATGATACTTATGGTATACTCGAACACCTAAGCTCCACTTGGTTGAAGGATGAACATCTTTGAAGGTCAGAACACGTGGTGCTTCAACTCTCTTACGCTTCAATGGCCTCGTACTGAATTAAGCTAGTGCAAATGCTATCAGCTGCACAATAAATATCTAAACATTAAGAAGTTTTCTTTCTCATATTCCAACAAGAAACATAAAACATTCTAAAATGAATATATTTATCAATGAATAAAACTAAAGGCTAGCAGTGATGAAAACCGATGCAAATGATGTCAGCTGCACAACAAATAACTGAACATTAAATAGTATTATTTCTCATATTCCAACAAGAAACATCAAGCATTCTCAAATGAAATTATTTCTCAGTAATGAAAACTAAAGGCTAGCAGTTTTTAGGTGGCAACATGAAGTAATAAGCGGTGATGAAACTGAAGGCTAGCAGTTTTCAGATGAAACTGAAGGTTAGCAGTTTATTTGCATCCCGATGAGTAATGACACACTGACTGGACTCAAAACACACATAACAAAATGATTATTTTGTGTTAGGAAACCAAAATGTAGATGTCTAGACCATTTTAACAAAAAAGTGTAAGAAACCATCAACATGTAATGAAAATAAACCATTTATAGTTAATACTATATGCAAGTATCAGGATTCAAGAGCACAAAATTGAACAAGCAAGTTCTAGCTTCCTAAATTATGAAAGCTATAGTTTTTGTGCATATCAAATATGTACATGAAGAAAAATTGCAACTGACTCATACCTGATAGAGAAGCAATGAATGTGATAATAAAGAGCGCAACATACATAATGTTATTTATAGCTTCAGGGGGTGTTTCTGCATTCAATAGTTTGATCTTTCCACCCTGACAACAAAACCCATTTATCTCATATTGGAACTTCTTAGTGCTACAATGCTTATAGTTTGCTACGGGCTTCAAAACATGTGTGTTATGAGGTATGTTATTGTACACATGGTTGTAGGGATCAGGTGCAACAGAGACATCTTCTAGTTCATCAAAGTTTACATCCTCTTCATTTTCCCCACTCGAGTGGATTTAGTTTTAATGAGTGATACTATGCTCTACATGATAAAAAACAAGACAACCATGTTGAAAGTACCTCTGCCAGCAAACATGTAGTATTTATTATCCATGACCTCTCCATGGATAGTATCCATAGTGACCGTCACTCGTTAGAGCAAGATAAATTCTTATCACTTTTGTTTATAAAAAAATACAATGAATCTTACCATCATTCATAACAAATGATTTTTGTTGGGATTGAGCACCATGAAGGTCATAATCCATGCCTTCTCCTGAAGGATATTCCCAAGAAAATTTCATGGATCGGAAGTTCCGATAGGTAGTATCAGAAGTTCCGATTATTATCTGGTCTCTCGATACAGAGAGCAAATGTTGCTTTGGAAGTTCCGATATGGTATCGAAAGTTCCGACGAACTAGAAGTTCCAATTCAGAATCGAGGAATTTTGTACTGATCGGAAGTTCTGATATGGTATCAGAAGTTTTGATATGGTATCAGAAGTTCTAGGGTGGGTGATAACAAATTGGATGTATTGCGTGTCGTATTGTATTAGGAGACCTAAAATACCCTATTGGAAGTTTCGATCCAGGATCAGAAGTTCTGACGTAGGCAAACATATTGGATCTGTTATGGTTTTGAGGACTTTGAGATAGACACGACTAGGGGTCTATAAGCCCTATAAAAGGAGAGGAGGACATCTTGGAACCAAGAAATAAGGCTAAATTAGACCTAGCCACTAAAGAGCTCTCTCCTCCCTTTCTTGATCTCAATTGTTGAGATCAAGGATCCCCGTCTCTCACTTGTGGTGCTAGCACGTTGCTCCAATAGTGACGCTCGTGGACATCTACATACGAACGACTACGTCGTCTTGATCAATCGGATCAGCGAAGGGCTGCAAGGATGAAGCGAGGATAGGCTTGACGTGCTACTCTGACATCTTCTTCTGCTGCACCTAGCGCATCTCATGCTAGAAGGTACCGATCCATGATCTCACACGCGCATGAGTCTTGGGCTTAGGGCGTAAATTTTGAATTTTCCAGCTAACGTAGCTCTCCTATTCCCCAACAGTGGTATCAGATCCTACGTGCGTAGTGTTCGATATGGATTCCTCATGTATGGAGATACATGGTGGAAAAACAGATTAGATCTTTTTCTGTCTACGGCAAATCAGAAGTTCCAATAATGATCAAAAGTTCCGATGGCAGATCAGAAGTTCTGATGGTGATCGGATGTTCCGATATCGAATAATGATTCGATACAGAAAGCAATTATTGCGGTGCGGGATTCCAATATTGATCGGAAGTTCCGACCCAATCGAATTTGAAAAATCGAGCCTGTTGAGCCGGGTTTTTCAGATCTAGAATCCAGTCACTTGTAGATTGCTCGCCTAACTTTATTTTGCAGAGAATGATGTGACTGGCATGACCTTGGATAAATGTAATGTATGAGATACATGCAATGAATGTAAATTAAATATGGTCTGCCTATCATGGTTATTTACATGCCAAGGCTAATGTAAAATTTAATACGGCTTGCATGTCATTTCCACGGTGCTTCGGCCCATGTAATTAGTATAGACTATGCGAGATGGACTAGTACTCTTCATGGAGGTCGGGAGCACACACTCGATGATGGGAGCCATGGAGATGGAGATTGCCATGTGAAGAAGGCCATGCTTTGTCACAGTTAATACGATTGCCTGTGATGCTTTCTTATGTTCCTATTATTCTATTCTTGCATGTTTCGTGTGCACTAGGGACGTTATAGTGCTCGAATAGTTTTCCCTCAAAAAATTAAGTGTTGATGATCTTCCCAATAGCTGCACCCACCAAGGTTCGTGCTCATCGATAGTGGGCCTACCAAAGCAGGGTGCTATCTTTTATCTCGACCAGTTGGGGCGGAAGTCAAACTTCTGCATGCATAGTATTGGTTCACTTGACAAGACTATCAAAACGGTTTTGGGCTTTGGAGCATAGGAGTTGGGGTCGAGCATTGGATGCTTCTCCAACGACAAGAGTCACATACGATGTGATTAGCAAAGAGTTGCTTACCTATGCCAACTAGCTTCTAGTAGTGATGCCAAATCTCACTAGGAGATAGCATGACCATGGATTTTGCGCCACTATTAGTCATTAGAGGGAATGTGACTTGGTTTAAAATAGTGGAATATCTTTTATTGGATAGAAGATAAACATTGCATAGTGCTAAACCTTACATTTAATCTTTTGTAGATCATGACACCTACTACTTCTACTGTTAAGAGCACTCCAGTTTTTAATTTGTGATCTATACTTGAACATGAGAAATTATCTGGAACAAAATTTATGGATTGGTATTGAAATTTGAGAATTGTTCTCAAACAATAGAAAAAGTATTATGTTATGGAGGAACCTCACCCTGATGAACTAGGAGAGGATGCTTCTGCAGCAGACAAGCATGCTTATGAGAAGCATGCTAGTGATTATGTGGATGTCAGCTGTCTGATGCTTGCCTGCATCTTCTCTGAGTTTCAAAAACAATATGAGTAATGTGATGCTTACTATATGATCGTAGGTCTAAAGGGCTTGTTTCAGAACCAGGCAAGGGCAGAAAGATACAATATGTCTAAATGCTTGTTTGGTAGCATACTGGCTGAAGGGAGCCCAGTGAGCCCACACATTATCAAGATGATTGGTTGCGTAGAGACTAGGCACTCCACTGGATCCGTACCTAGCTATTGATGTCATTCTCCAGTCGCTCCCACTAAGCTTTGAACCGTTCATCATGAATTATAACATGGTTGGACTAAAGAAGACACTAGCTGAGTTTCATGGGATGCTTAAAACTACTGAGGAGAGTATCAGGAAGTTTCCTAATCAAGTGATGATGGTTCACAAGGAGGGCAAAAGAGGAGGAGGAAAAAGGCTAAGACTACAGATGCGATCTCTACTATGAAGTCTAAACCAACTGGAAAGTTCAGGTCTGGTCCTGCCAACTCTGATGTGTACCACCATTGCCACAAGTCTGGGCATTGGAAGTGCAATTGCAAGGTGTACCTGAAAGAGCATAAGAACAAGGAGGGAAGTGGGACTTTCGCTTCAAGTATTAATGTTATTGAAATTAATCTTGCTACTCGTCCAAATGATTCATGGGTATTTGATATTAGATCGATGATTCATACTTGCAAATCATTTTAGGGGCTGAGTAGAGTAAGAAAGTGTGCAAGTGGCGAGCTGGATATCCGTGTTAGGAATGGTGCAAAGGTTGCAACGTTGGCCATCGACATTTATCCACTATCGCTACCGTCATGACTAGTTATGGAGTTGAATAATTGTTATTTCATTCCCGCCTTAGGCAAAAACATTGTCTCTTCTTCATGTTTAGAGTAAGATGGTTTTGAATTTGAAATAAAGAACAAGAGTTGTTCAATATTTTCGAATGGCATGCTTTATAGTGTTTGTCCATTAGTGAATGGATTATATATTCTGAGTCTTAACGATGCACACGTTTATAACATTAGTACTAAGAAAAAAAAGACTCAATGATTTGAATCCTACCTTCGTCTGGCATTGCCGTTTGGGTCATATAAATGAGAAGCATGTGCAGAATCTTCATAGTGATGGACTTTTGGAGTCATTTGATTTTGAATCATATGGCACATGTGAGTCTTGCTTACTTAGCAAAATGACAAAAATGCCTTTTACTGGACAGATTGAGAGGGCGAGTGAGCTATTGGCCATAATACATACTGATGTGTGTGGACCAATGAGTCACATGGCTAGGAAATGATTTCAGTACTTTATTACTTTTACCGACGACTTTAGTAGATATGACTGTCTACTTGACGAGGCATAAGTGGGAATCCTTCGAAAAGTTCAAGGAGTTATATAATGAGGTACAAAATCACACGGGCAAGACAATTAAATTTCTATGATCGGATCGTGGGGGTGAATATTTGATCCATGACTTTAGTGATCGTCTAAAGTAGTGTGAAATTTTTCCATAGCTGACTCCATCTAGCACGCCTCAATGGAATGGGGTGTCCAAGCAGAGAAACCACACTTTGTTGGACATGGTGCGGTCCATGATGAGTCACACTAATCTTCCATTATCCTTTTGGGGTCACGTTCTAGAAACATCAGCTTTCACGATTAATAGAGTTTCATCTAAGTCAGTAGAGAGAACGCCATATGAGATGTGGTCTGGGAGGCGTCTCAGTTTATCTTTTCTAAAGATTTGGGGATGTGAGGCATATGTCAAACGTATGACATCTGATAAGCTCAGTCATAAGTTTGATAAGTGATTCTTTGTGGGGTATCCTAGGGAAACCAAAGAATACTATTTCTATAATAGAGAGGAGGGCAAAGTGTTTGTCGCTTGGAATGGTATGTTCCTTGAGAAAGAGTTTCTCTTAAAAATACGGAATTAGTGATGGGACCAGACTCTAAGAAATGGCTTGGAGCCATTGGATCCGAGTTGGAGTCCATGCGAGTCAACCAAGTTTGGAACTTGGTTGATCCACCCGATGTTGTAAAAACCATTGAGTGTAAATGGATCTTCAAGAAAAAGATAGATGTTGATGGAAATGTTCACATCTATAAGGCATGATTGGTGGTGAAAGGTTTCAAACAGATTCAAGATGTTGATTATGTTGAAACGTTTTCGCCCATCGCTATGCTTAAGTCTATTCGGATCATTCTAGCTATTGCCGCATTTTATGATTATGAGATATGACAAATGGATGTCAAGACAGCTTTCCTAAATGGAAACCTAAGTGAGGATGTGTACATGACCCAACTTGAAGGTCTTGACGGTTTGTGAAATACTGGGAAAGTTTGCAAGTTGCTAAAGTCCATTTATGGATTGAAGCAAGCTTCTTGAAGTTGGAATCTTCGTTTTGATGAGGTAGTCAAAGGGTTTGGCTTCATCAAGAACAAAGAAGAACCTTGTGTTTACAAGAAGGCTAGTGGGAGCTCACTTGTGTTTCTGGTCCTATATGTGGATGACATATTATTGATCAAAAATAATATTCCTCTCTTGAATGCTTTCAAGACTTCGTTGAAAAATAGGTTTTTGATGAAAGATCTTGGAGAGGCAGCATACATATTGGGCATTAAAATCTATAGAGATAGATCAAAATGGTTAATTGGATTAAGCCAAAGTATGTACATTGACAAGGTTTTGAATCGGTTCAAAATGCAGAATTATAAGAAAAGTTTTCTGCCAATGTCACATGGTATTTCTCTTAGTAAGACTCAGTGTGCTGCGACACCTGATGAGCTAGAGAAGATGAGTGCGATTCCGTTTGCCTCCACAATTGGATCCATCATGTATGTCGTGCTATGTACATGCCTAGATGTGTCGTATGCTCTAAGTGTTACGAGCAGGTACAAATCGAACCCGGGTGAAAGTCACTGGGCCGTAGTAAAGAGTATCATCAAGTGGTTACACAGGTGCTAGCTTTCAAACCGATAAAGATGATTCTCGATCACAATCTGGCTTTGTGTTCTGCCTTAGTGGAGGCACCGTGAGTTGGAAGAGTTCCAAGCAAGAGACGGTGGACGATTCTACAACAGAAGCTGAGTATATCGCCGCTTCAGAAGATGCGAAGGAGGTCGTTTGGATCATAAAGTTTGTTTCTGAGCTGGATGTTGTTCCTAGTGCGTCCAGTCCAATGGACCTCTATTGTAACAATAGTGGTGCCATTGCGCAAGACAAGGATCCTAGGTCGCACCAGAAAACCAAACATATACTTCGGCGATATCACCTGATCCGTGAGATCATTGAGAGAGGTGATGTGAAGATTTGTAAGATGCACACGAATTTAAATATGGCGGATCCGTTGACGAAGCCTCTTCCACAGCCCAAGCATGAGGCGCATATGAGATCCATGGGTATTAGATACTTGCGTGAGTGAGTCATGTTTTTGTGGAAGATGCTAGTAGAGTCTATGCTAATGTATGAGGATAATTGTTATCATGTTCCTTGAATAAATATCGTTTGCATTTAATTAATGAGTCGACTTGTTATGTGAAACTATTTGCTTTATGACGATGTTGTTCAAAAGGGTCCCTAATATTGTCATCATGTGGGACAATGATGATATATGGATTAGCACATCCGACTAATTGATGATTGTATTTCACATATCATAGACATAGATATGTCAAATCAATGATGTGGACATAAGTTGGTGAACATGGTGTTGGATAGACCCACTTGAGATATTACTGGGATTGTTATTGTAATGTGCCAACAGTTGTCCTTTCAAATGGTGTAACAGTAGAGTCCTTGGACCTAAGATCGTCATTTGATTCCAAAATACGTAGTGACACACTTAGATGCTTCCTAATGCTATTTCGTAACAGGGTAGTAATAAGGGTTGTTTTCAGGTGTGTTGTGAAATATGTCTTGGGATATGAGCGGTCAAGATGGAATTTACCCCTCCTAATAACGGGAGAGTCGTCTCTGGGCCCCTCGAGGTATTGGATTGGAAAAGTGCATGGCCATGCCACTATGACTAAGGAGTTAGTCATAATTTGAATCCGATACTTGATCGAGTGAAATGTCGAGCTAACCAACAAGGGTGGCACGTATCTCGCCTTGAGCTTGACTGATGGTGCATGGTAAAGGGACTATTGCTTGCGTATATCAAGGTTCATGAAAATTTGATTTTGTACGCTTTGGGGGTCAATATGTGCTGCTAGGTACCACTTTTGATTAGTGAGTCGGAAATGGTTTCCGGTGAACAACCGTTAGTGTATGAACCTATCGGGTCACACACTTAAGGGGATGGATTAAAAACATGCAAAGAATTGGTTCTTGTGCAAGTGGGAGATTGAAGGATATGCCCAAGAAAATTATGTGGATCAGAAGTTCCGATAGGTAGTATCGAAAGTTCTGATTATTATCTGGTCTTGATATAGAGAGCAAATGTTGCTTCAGAAGTTCCGATATGGTATCGAAAGTTCCGACGAGCCAAAAGTTCCGATTTGGAATCGGGGAATTTTGTACTGATCGGAAGTTCCTAGGTGGGTGATAACAGATTGGATCTATTGCATGTCGTACTGTATCGGAAGACCTAAAATACCCTGTCGGAAGTTCTAATCCAGGATCGGAAGTTCCGACGTGGGCAAACAAATTGGATCTGTTATTGTTTTGAGGACTTTGAGATAGACACGACCAAGGGGGCTATCAGCCCTATAAAAGGAGAGGAGGAGGACGTCTTGGAACCAAGGAATAAGCCTAGATTTGACCTAGCCATCAAAGAGTTCTCTCCTCCCTTTCTTGATCTCCATTGTTGAGATCAAGGATCCCCATCTCTCACGTGTGGTGCTAGCACTTTGCCGTGGGAGGTTCTCTATCCCCGTACGTGTGGACTCCATGGAGGCGTTGCTCCAATAGCGACGCTCATGGACATCTATATACGAACGGCTACGTCGTCTTCATCGATCGGATCTGCAAAGGACAACAAGGACGACGCGAGGATAGGCTTGACGCGCTACTCCGACATCTTCTTCCGCTGCACCTAGCATGTCTCGTGCTAGAAGGTACCGATCCATGATCTCGCACGCGCATGAGTCTTGGGCTTAGGGCGTAAATTTTGAATTTGCCGGTTAGCATAGCTCCCCTATTCCCCAACATCTCCATGGTTAACAATAAATGGATTTACGGATGAAGCCCTAGAATTTGGGCATTGCATTGCAATTGATTCAACACATGGCGTATCTCATCTAGATGCATAGCTTGCATTTCATCGATCTAACAATACTTGCCTCTCGTCTAGACATAAACTTTTTCTAATTGCTTTTCTGCGGGCATTCAACTTCTGTCTCTCGTATGGTGTTAAATTTTGTCATTGTGCTCTTTGACGGTCTATTTTTGCTTGCCTTTTGATCTAGTGTAAGGCTAGCATAACGAGCCACTTCACTGGAACATTTGAGTGCTTAAATAAACCAATGTCAAATAATTTTAATGTTCAACTATATATGCATGACTTGTAAAAGTGAAGATTTTTAGTTTTAAGTCGATAACCTTTGAGCTTTATTCTTGTTCCAAAGATTGAATTGATGTGAAAGTATTATTTATAGGATTGGAAGGAAAATACAAATCTGATTGATTTGTTACATCTTCATCCGACGATGCAAAACTTAAATGTGCACAGTTTGATGACTTATGTATTGTCAAACCAGTTGGAGTACAATGTATAGCATTGAGACGAGATCTTTTCATATTCTTAGGTTTTTCCACCACACCGCCAAGACAATTTATAATAGACATATGAGTGCATCCGCTATATTTACAAATTATCAGGGTATTATAAATAATTTTAAGTGGCAACTCACCTTGTTTTCCTTTACCAACATATTTGCCAAGAGGATGGGACACTATTGGCTGATACCTTCATTATTAAAAAAACAAATGAATCAAGCAATTGATAAAACCTCACTGGCATAACGGAACAAATCAACAGTACAATATTATTAATAAATTAATATTTCACTCCAGAAAATGTCAAATCCAATCTCTATGCAGAAATTGAGAAACAAAAATATTATTTTTCATCAGAATTTAACTTTTTATCTTGATGCTTGTATCTAATTTAGATTAAAAATTTGTGGAGCATAAGATGCCAACATACTCTTTGCTGCTAATTTTTTTAGATTTTATTATTATTATTCACATGTAGTTTTTTTAGTCTTTATATACCCGTGCTAAAAAAATGTTCTGTTAATTAAAAATGAAACATGCTTACTGTATGACAACCTCAAATGTCCTTACAGTTGGTGAAATACCTTATACACCATGAGTTTACTGTATATTATTGTGTTCTGACCCAAATTAAATGAGTAAAAAAGAGTAAGGAAGGCAATGATAGGGAGAAGGATTCTACAAAGGATTCATCAGTAACAACAGAAAAGGAGAATGCAATACTGGAAAAAGCTGCATCTGATGGAGCTGTTAAAAGTGTAAATCACATGATATAGATCCTAAGGACAAGAAAAGAGAAAAATGATGTAGATGCAGGAGAAAGGCATGAACAAAGGAGTGATTATAACGACGAGGATTCAAATAGCATAATTGATGATTCCTGATCTTGATTTAGTTGGTAATAAATTTATTTAATATGTTTCTGTATATCTTCTTGCAGGTCGCAAGGTCAGTCGTATATCTTCAACTACAGCTGAATAAATGTAATAGGGGTAGTGATGCTTCATTTCAATTTTGAAACTGTTATTGAAATATTTGCAGCAAATTTATTTAATATGTTTCTGTATGTCTTTTTGCCAGTCACAAGATCAGTCATATATCTTCAACAGTTCAACTACAGCTGAAAATATGTAATAGGGGTAGTGATGGTTCATTTGAATTTTGAAACTGTTAATCTTTTATTGAAAGCTTTGCAGCAGATTTACAATTTTTGAAACCCCTTTACATATCTCACATTGGGGGCAATATATTTTATGCTTTTGCTGCATGTTTTGGTGTTCTTTTCTGTTAGCCAAAGAAGGGGAAAAGGTGTAACCAGGGAAATATAATATTTGTGAGGATTTAGTTGCAATTGAATGTAATGATTCTTTTTTGTGCAAGGCTGGTATGCAAAGTTGGTTTTGTACAAATGAACTGACAAATAATCAAGGTGGGACATATGCATACAAGTGCCATGTTACTGCCTCACTGGCACTGCTCTGCACTCAAATGCTGTGGCCACCATTGCCAACAAAGTCAAGGAACCTCTTGCTAATGGGGATACACATGCAAAGCTGCTGCAGCTGCTGCTTGCTCAAGAATCATGTAGTGCATGCAGCATGCTCCTGGCTTGTTTCAGCAATAGTGTGCCATCTATCTGGCACATCTAGCTAGTCAATGCTTAAACTGATTATGTTTAGTATGATGTGACAGTTCTACTTTAGACATTGAAGTGCAGATGAGACTTGTGTGTGTTGGGATTTTTTAACCGGCCTTTTACTTTGGAAAGCTAAAAACTAAACCAAATAGCTCAACCTAGCGACCCAGATTCGTCACTAGATTCTTGAAGTGCAAAATAAAAGTTGCCCGGACCTAGATTTTACAGATCTTCAACCAACTACAATTAAACATAACCATAAATTTATGTGATATTTACCTACCATATCATTACATAGATGATATTTGTTCATTTGTTTTAGCTAACAACAATTTTTACACAAGTCACATCTTCTGATCTTCTTTTTAAAACCAATAGCTTAATCAAACAAAACCTTATTGGCTTCTAGAGAAAGTATCTTACGCTTGGAATTGAATTGTTGTTGGATAAATGGATATGTGAGGGAATAAAATTATAACAAACATGATTCTTTGTGTCTTTTCTTATGAGGGTCTTTATAGCAATTTCAGTCATCTCTCACAAAATTAGGGTGAGAATACACATTCTGCAGAATGATTCCATCGAAAATAACAAGCATATTAACAACCATTAGCAGGTGATGAATGTCTTTGTTGCCGCCACACACGAAAAGTTTCAGCTAGAGTATGAAGAATAGGGGAGAATACCATGGCTATTCACTTGGAGAGGGTCCGCCGCCGCCACCGTCATTGCCACATGCCCTTTACAGCCATCACTGAGGCCACATGACCTTCATAAACACCACCGGGACCACTGTGGCCACATTCGATGTGGCCGTCACTAACCGAACAAATCACCCCATCGCTGTTGCGTGGATCTGCGGTTCGGAGGAGAGGAGTGGATTGGGGGTGTGAGGGAGGCGGCGCAAGCGGCGGAGGGTGATGGTCGGATGAGGCATGCGCAGAGCTGTGGTGTGGGGTCGCTGCCGACGAATGGAGAAATAGAGGAGTAGGGGAGGAGAGGATTGGTGCGTCCGCCATTGCCACATGCTCTTTATATCCACCGATGAGGTTACGTGCCCTTCATAGTCACCATCGGGACTGTCGTGGACACGTTCGATGTGGCTGTCGCTGACCAAAGAGAGCACCCCATTGTCGTCACCATCGCATGGATCTGTGGTTTGTTCTCAAGAGAGGAGAGGAGTGGACCGGAGATGTGAGGGAGGTTGTGTAGGTGACGGAGGGAGATGGCCGAATGGTGCAGGAAGTGGACGTGTGGAGCGGTGGCACGGGGTCACTACCAATGAGCGGAGTAGCAAAGGAGTGGGGAAGGAGAGGGTCGACGCATCTGCCATTGCCACACACCCTTTACACCCACTGTCGAGGCCACGTGCCCTTCACAGCTACCACCGGGACCACCGTGGCCACGTCCGCATGGTGGATAGGGCTTTCGGTGTAATTATGCCATAAGTCTTAGGTTATCACATCCCATAAACTGCCTTTTAAATGTGGTTTTTAAAATACACCCTTCTCTCGTTTGTGGTGTTTTTTTTTTAAAAAAGCATACCAACATGTATTTTGAGGGTGTTTTTACAAGATTGCGATTCACGAGAGCAAAATCTAGTTCCGCAAATTCATAGACATACGAAATTAAAAATAAAATTTATCAATGGTGACTACCTCGATGTTTATTAGGGTTTTATTACCTAGAGGTGAGTACTTACTTCTAAACTCCACATGCAGATTCAAAAAAAAGTCGGTGAAACATTTATTCTCCTACTCTACCAATTTATATTGTGAAAGAACTAGCTCTATAAATAGCGGTTCCACAGAATGATAGAGCATAAGTATTTGGACAAACTCCACAATACTTCATGGTTAAGTTTAGCTCCTGATTGTTCATTATAGTAATCCAGTGATTGTTCATCATAGTAATCTACTTTATATAAAAAAATTGAATTAGACTAGATTATTGAAATATTATAATATATGTGACATGTTTATTCCAGTATATAAAAATTAGCTATATTATTATAATCTTAGAGCTAGAGCTAGAGTTTCCTAAATTGCTCTGGTATTGTTGATGCCAAGATTTGGTAAAGCCTAGGACCCACCAAGGATGTCGTACGATCAATGAAAGTCAAGAAGAGTCCGATCAAAGATAGTCAAAGAATCCCATGAGGAGCCATGCTGAATAGCGTGGGCCTCATGGCTCCAGATGTGATGAGTCATTGTCAACGATAGTCAAAAAGGACTGAGAAGAGTAAAGATCTGCTGTTTCATGGGCCGCGTGTGACTCAGGTACACGGGCAGCGAGCGACTGTCGGGCAGAGGAGGCTGCGAAGTCGGGCTGGCCCAATCCGAGTACATGGGCCAGGAGCAGTAGAAGACCCACTGGGCTGTTGACCAGGATTGACTCAGGTACACGGGCGGTGAGCGATTGCCGGGCTGAGAGAGCTGTGGAGTCGGGCCGGCCCAATCCGGGTACCTGGTGCAAAGCCGGTGGAGGCTTTGTCAGTTTCGGTGCAAAACTGACAACCGTTGATCTTGTATCCGATTGTCCAGAAGAGAAGCCGTAGTCGCTACGAAAACTTAGCTTCCGGATAAGTCATCTGTATCTCTAGGCCCACAGTCAGTCAGTCGTGTCTGTAAAAATACCTAAGGGCAGTAGAGTCTTTTCCTTTATTCCTGCGTCTGTAAAAAACCCTAAGGGGCTAGTGGAATATTCTAGGCCATTGGGCAGCCTATAAATAGGGCCCCAATCCCTAGGGTTGGACTACCCTTTTTGCTGAAATCATTTCCTACTCTATTGGGTCATTTTTGTCTCTCTCTCTCTCTCCTGCTGTGCGCCGCCAAGCTTCTTCTCAAGCCATTTCCATTACTGCATCTTTGCTGTTCTTCATGTTGTTGTGAATCTTTATTCCCTGTTGATTTCATTCAGAGTGCAGTGTGTGTTTTTGTGGAGTAAATGCTTTGGTCTACTTGCGCAGCCTGAAGTTATTCGGGAACAGAAGCTTCTCTGTTGCGTGTGTTCTTCACGCAAGTAGTACTAGTTCTTGCTGTTGCAAGTAGTACTACTACACTGTAGAAACAGTACACTAGTACTCGAGCCTTACCTTTTTTGCGCAGCTTTTTGATCGAAGTTGACAGGACTGAGTACCTTTTCTGACTGTTTTCTGGCGAAGCCACCCTCTCTGTTCGAAGCCCCTTAGCTCCATGAGGCAGGCTTCGATCTGATATACTCGAAGGCTTCGTTTGAACTTCGTACTTAGTTTTGTGTCCTGAGTTGCTAGCTTCGAAGTACTTCTTGAACTGTCAGCGTTTCATACTTCAAACGTCTATGCGAAGGTACTCCGACTCGAGCTCTTCGAAGTCCATACTTCGACAGGTTTCGAAGTTGGCTTCGAAGCTTGTCTTTCTGTTAGACTTCACACAGTGTTTGCTTCCGTCTTCTTCGAAGGTCCTCGATGTGTTCGTTCGAAGGTAGAGTGTAGGCTTCGTTTTTGGTTCTCTATCGCGTGTCAGCCTTCGCTTCTCCTTCTAAGGTAGTCTTTGTGTGTGACGTGTTCGTAGGTCTGTTCGAAGGTTGTTCATCTGTCCATTGTGTTCGAAGCAATCTTTTCGAAGAATAGGCTTCGAAGCACTCGGTTCGAAGCTAGCTTCGATACTTCCATATTTCGCTTCGAAGCATACTTCGCTCCCTGCCACTTCGAACTAGGCTAGACCAAAACACCTTTGGCTTTTTCACAACAGCCTTCGGCAGGCTTCGCAACTAACCTCCGAAGCAGGCTTCGACCAGTGAAGCAGGCTTCGACCAGCGAAGCAGGCTTCGACCACCGAAGCAGACCTCGACGGGCGAA
This sequence comes from Zizania palustris, assembly GCA_019279435.1. Lineage (NCBI taxonomy): Eukaryota > Viridiplantae > Streptophyta > Magnoliopsida > Poales > Poaceae > Zizania > Zizania palustris. Next base: position 33,709,910 of record JAAALK010000289.1, on the reverse strand, counting down.
GCAGGCTTCGCCAAGTTCTGAACAGGAGACAAATCTGAACAGTAACTTCTCATCTCACTTTATATATACTTAGATCATTTCATTGAGAAGTTTGGCCTGACATGTCTAGTATACTTTGTTTATCTGCCTAGTTGCACTGCTTTGGTAGTTCTCTGTTTAACATCAGTTACTTCTAAGCTAGATACCTTTAGACTTAGGCTATCTGTTCATTTTCTGTTGCTTGGTCTTTTGAGGTGCGTTGGGTGTTGGGAACAGGCCAAATATTCGAAAGAATTTTTAAGGCGCCCATTCACCCCCCCTCTGGTCGTTACTTTCGGTCCTACAAGTGGTATCAGAGCGAGGTTAGGGTTTTTCCATACCTTAACCGGTTCTAAACCCCAGTAGTGACCATGACGTCTCCTGGCAAGGTCCCGTCCTTGGAAGCCTATGGCTATAACTATTGGAAGACTCGCATGCGAGCCTATCTCATGAGCCAGGGTTCAGACATTTGGGACATTTGTGTTCACGATACGTTTGTCAATTTGCCAGTTGCTGAGCATGGTACTCCTGGTATCATTGCCCAGCATTTGAGCAATAGTAAAGCCGTGAACATTCTCTTTTCTGGTTTAGGTCCCACTGAGTTTGAGCGTGTGAGCCATCTCTCCATTGCGAGAGAGATCTGGGCTACCCTCAAGGCACACCATGAGGGAATAGCCCAGGTCAAGGCTCGGCTCTATCAGACCTACCGGCGTGAATATGAGAATTTCACACAGAAGCCGTGTGAATCGATTGAAGCTTTGTTTGGTCGCTTTCAATCGATCATCAACAAGCTTCGGGACAACAAGGCTGAGGGTGCTCAGTTAGTCTCAGATCACGAGCAGGCGCTCAAGGTTCTCCATACCTTGGACCCAAAGATCTGGGAGATCAAGGTATCCTCTATTGTTGAGAGCACTTCTTACGATACCTTGACCATTTCTGAGTTGTTTAGCAAGCTGAAGGCCACTGAGGTAGATATCCAGCTGAGATCAAATCTCACTGGTTCTGGATCAAAATCTCTAGCCCTTGCTACACCTTTTGTTGATCCTTCTTCTGTGAGCTGCGCTGGGTTCTCTTTGATGTCTATCACTGAGGACCAGCTTGAGTTGTTGGGAGATGATGATTTGTGTCTTTTTAACAACCGGGTGCGTCGTGTCTATGACAAGAGAATGTTCAAAAGACACGGCACAAAATCCGGGTGCTTTGAGTGTGGTGATCCAGGACACTTCATCGCCGACTGCCCCAAGCGCAATGGTCACAAGAAGGGCACCGGTGGTGGCTTCCACGACTCCGGCAAGCATGAGAGCTCATCCTTCAACAAGGGCAAGCCGAAGACTCGATTCTTCAAGAAGGCCCTGAAGGACTACTGGCGAGAGAACAAGAAGCGCGACAAGGCCTTCTTCGCCGAAATGGAAAAGAGCTACTCCAAGCGGTCCACGTCATCTTCCTCTTCATCGAGCTCAAGCGATGAGGACATCGCCATCAGGAAGGGGAAGGACAAGGACGATCCGGCGGGCCTCTGCTTCATGGCTTTCGGAGACAAGCCGAAGAGCCGTTCACACCAGCGTCGAAGATCCCGCAAGAGCTTCTGTTCAATGGCTCTTGGGGATAAGGAAGAAAAGAGCTCCTCCGACGACTCCGACGACGACGACAATGAAAAGGTATCATCCTATGAGCGTGAAATCGTTGATTTACTTGAGATCAATCGTCAGGAGTTGAAATATCAGGAAAAGTTGCTTAGGGGGGCTAAGAAGAGGATAGATGAGTTAGAGAGTGAGCTTGCCGTGGCCAACGGCAGAATTGAGAGTCTATCTTCTTCCCCTTGCTTGGGTGATAGCAGTGAGTGCCCGAAGTGTGAGGTGCTTCTGTGTGACCTGTCGACTCTGAAGTCCAGGTACACAGAAAGGGTTGATGAGAGGGACGCTTTGGCCACTGAGCTTGAAAGCACTCAGCTGGAGCTGAAAAATGCTCAAGCCACTGTTGTCGCACCCTGTGCTGATTGCCCATCTCATCTAGCTGTCTTAGCTAAGCTGAAAGCCAAGGGCGATGAGCAATTGGGTGATTTAGAGAGGTTGAGAGCCGAGCTTGCCCAGACTAGGCTAGAGCTTGAGACACTATCAGTTCCACCCACTGTCTATGAGAACTGTCTGTCTCTTAGAATGGAGTTGATCAAGCTGAAAGCCGAAAAGTCTGTCCAAGTAGAGAGTGAGTGTGAGACCTGCTTGTCTCAGGTGGAGGTTCTAGCTTCCTTGAGAGAGGAGCTAACTGATTCTCAGAATGAGAATTTTTACCTCCGTTCTATCCTGAGTTGGATCAGTGCCAGAGAGCCACAACTCGGCATGATGATCCAGCAGTTCAAGAGGCAGGATGAGTTTGGGGTAGGTTACACCTACACCAAGGCTGACTTTGAGAGTGCCATTAGCCGGGCAGTGGAGTGGAGTAGAATGACTCCTGAGCAGAGATATCCCAAGACTCACTCCACTGAGTCATCCTAGGCTTGTCAGCCCAAGGATGGAGTAATCCATGAACCACCCAAAGCTCCACCCAAGAAGCCTATCTGGGTTCCAAAGCCCAAACACCTCCACTCATCTCTGGATTCTCTTCCTGGACCCTCTCAGCCCAAGAAGACAACACCTAACACCACTAAGCCCAAGAACCCCAAGTCTCAACCACAACCCAAGAAGCCCACCTATCATTGTGAGTACTGTCAGAGAGACGGGCATCTTGCGGAGTTTTGCTTCAGGAGGAAGCGGGTTGAGAGAGCAGAGAGAGCTCGTGGTGGTTAGGAGCAGTTCTACCAGCAGGGTGGTAGACTACGTGTTCCTCGACGCGGGGAGAGGCTGGAGGCCAGGCCACGCCGTGTAGGTGGTGGTAGAGGAGACGGCTTTCTTGCCCGTGCTCCAGTTGGTGGTGTCCGTTCCGGCAGAGTTCCAGGCCGTGTTGGCTACGGTCCTGGACCTCGTGGCCGTAGGTTTAGGCAGAACCAAGGACCGCGCTTTGAGCAGCGTCTTGGTCCAAACTATCATGATGATTTCTGCTTTCCATCTTTTGAGCAGATGGCTCGACACTGGTTTAGCTCTTTTGCTAAGCCTGGTGCCGGACCATTTGCTCCCACTTACAACCACTGATTGTGCAGGACCGGGGACTAGAGGACGTTTGGATCATGGACTCAGGATGCTCCCGCCACATGACGGGACATCGCAGATGGTTCTCCAGTCTCACTCCCCCGAGCTCCAAAGAGTACATCACCTTAGGGAACAGTGGTCAAGGGAAAGTAAGTGGCATTGGCTCAATTCGCATTTCAGATCATTTCTCTTTGAAGAATGTTGCTTTGGTTAAAAATTTGAATTTCAATTTGATTTCTGTTTCGCAACTTCTTGAGGATGGTTTGGAAGTGCGTTTTAAGAAGGGCAATTCTTCTGTGTTTGATACTAGAGGGTCTTTGATTTGCCAGATCTTACCATTTGGTAAAGTTTTTCGAATTGACTTCTCTAGTTCTTTTGGCCCTTCTTGCTGTTTGATTGTTGGATCCTCCTCTGAGCTCTGGAAGTGGCACAGGAGGTTAGGTCATTTGAGTTTTGATCTGCTAGTCAGGTTGAGCTCTATGGACCTCATCCGAGGATTGCCCAAGCTTAAGATGGAGAAGGATCTAGTTTGTCATCCCTGTCGTCATGGGAAAATGGTTGCCGCGTCTCACTCACCTGTGACTCAGGTGATGACTTCGTATCCGGGCGAGCTTTTACACTTGGACACTGTTGGTCCAGCTCGGGTACGTTTAGTCGGTGGGAAGTGGTACGCACTTGTCATTGTTGACGATTTTTCTCGATTCTCGTGGGTTTTCTTCTTGGAGTCTAAGGATGAAACTTTTCAGTTTGTTCATGACCTGATTTTGAAGCTGAAGAATGAGAACAATGGTCGGATGCGAGCAATTCGCTCCGACAACGGCTCTGAGTTCAAGAACTCTCAGTTCGTCAGCTTCTGTAGTGATCAAGGTCTTGACCATCAGTTTTCTTCTCCTTACACTCCCCCACAGAACGGCGTTGTGTACTGAAAGAACCGCACGCTAGTCGAGATGGCCAGGACGATGCTCGATGAGCACATGACTCCTAGGCATTTTTGGGCTGAAGCCATGAACACGGCTTGCTATCTGGCCAACCGCATTTTTCTTCGAGCTTACTTAGGTAAGACTTCGTATGAGTTGCGGTTTGGCAGATAGCCCAAGGTGAGTCACTTGCGAGTGTTTGGCTGCAAGTGCTTTGTGCTCAAGAAGGGAGGGCATTTGGACAAGTTTGAGTCTCGTTGCTGGGATGGTGTTTTTTTGGTTATGCATTGCATTCTCGAGGTTTCCGTGTTTGGAAACTCGAAACCCAGCAGCTTGTCGAGACTTGCGAAGTTTCATTTGATGAGTCCTTGCCTTCTTTAACTCCTTCTTTTGAGCTTTCTGGTGATGATGAGCTCGGAGAGTCCATCTTCGAGGAAGATGAGGATACTCCAGTTGCTGATGAGGGTGGGCCTTCTGCACCCCCTGCAGAGCCCACACCTTCTGAGACTTCGACTGAGGATGAGGGTGGACCTCTGATCACTTCTTCCACTACGATCGAGCCCCCTCAGTCGAGTCCAGAGGTGCCAGCTGCTGACTCCGGTGAGGTGACTTCAGATCACCAGGGAACCCGAGCAGTTCAGCATGATCACCCCTCAGAGCTCATCATTGGTGATTTGACTGAGAGAACTTTGCGTTCATCTACCTCTCTTGCTGTGTTTACTGAATCTGCTTTTGTTGCATCTTTTGAGCCCAGAGACGTTTCTCATGCTCTTTCTGATTCTAATTGGATTAATGCTATGCAAGAAGAGCTTGAGAACTTTGTCCGCAATCGGGTTTGGACACTAGTTGAGCCGCCACCAGGATGCAACCCCATAGGCACCAAGTGGGTATTCAAGAACAAACAAGGTGAAGATGGGGTTGTGGTGCGCAACAAAGCTCGACTAGTTGCCCAGGGTTTTTGCCAGAAAGAGGGTATTGATTTTGAAGAAACCTTCGCCCCTGTTGCCCATCTTGAGTCCATTCGTATTCTCTTAGCTTTTGCCGCTTCGAAGGGTTTTAAGCTTTTTCAAATGGACGTTAAGAGTGCTTTTCTGAACAGGTTCATAGAGGAGGAAGTTTATGTTAGGCAGCCCCCCGGTTTTGAGAACCCTAAGTTTCCTCGACATGTTTTTAAATTGCAAAAAGCTTTATACGGGTTGAAGCAATCCCCCAGGGCTTGGTATGACCGGTTGAAGCAATTTTTGTTGGGGAAGGGCTTTGTGATGGGTTCTGTGGATAAGACTCTCTTTCTGCTCAGAGTTGATTCAGATTTCTTAGTTGCTCAGATTTACGTGGACGATATTATTTTTGGCGGTACTACTGATTCTCTTGTGTCCAAGTTTTCTGAGCAGATGCACAGCGAGTTTGAAATGAGCCTCATGGGTGAGCTCAAGTACTTCTTAGGGCTCCAGATCAAGCAGACCAAGGATGGCACCTTCACCCACCAAGGTAAGTACACTCGCGACATGCTTAAGAAATTTGACTTTGGTGGTGAGTTGAAGCCGCAGATGACCCCGATGGGCACATCTGGGGGTCTTGACAAGGATGAGAGCGACGTCAAGGTCAATGAAAGGGAGTTTCGAGGGATGATCGGTTCGCTGTTATACTTGACGGCGACCAGACCGGACATTCAGTTCGTCGTGGGACTTTGCGCACGTTTTCAGTCTTCATCACGCGCGTCTCACCGGCAAGCTGTCAAGCGCATCTTCAGGTATCTCACTTATACGCCCGATCTTGGTCTTTTCTATTCAGCATCATCTTCTCTCGATTTATCTGGATTTTCGGATGCTGATTTTGGTGGGTGCCGGTTGGATCGCAAGTCGACTTCCGGTACTTGCCAGTTTCTTGGTTCTTCTCTTGTCTCTTGGTCTTCTCGAAAGCAATCTGGAGTTGCTCTTTCGACCACAGAGGCTGAGTACGTAGCTGCTGCTAGCTGCTGCTCACAGTTGGTTTGGATGATTTCCACTCTGCGAGATTTTGGGTTGATCTTTCCTACCAGAGTTCCCTTGTTTTGCGACAGCACTAGTGCAATTAGTGTAGGGAAAAACCCATGTCTCCATTCAAAAACCAAACATATTGATGTGCGCTTTCACTTTCTGCGGGATCAATATGAGAAAGGTGTCATTGACCTTGTTCATATTGATACCCATCATCAGTTGGCTGATATTTTCACCAAACCCCTAGATCAGTCTACCTTTGAGCGTTTGCGAGGGGATTTGGGTGTTGTGTATCCTTTCTAGGATATTTTGCGTCAGTTTTCTTTCTTATTTACTCTTTTCTTGAGTCTTTTTGTGTGTGTTCATAACTTGCATATTCACATATCACACTTTAGAGCTGCTTCTGTTATATGATTGAACTGCTTTACTTAATCTAGCTGGTACATGCTTTTGAATACTTGTCTTTGATCATGCCTTGGTTCAGTTCACTTGATATGTCTGATATCTGTCATATGCATGGCGTTTATGCTTTAAAATTTGAAAAATGATCACCATAGCTTCTGGTAACTTGCATGTGTAGGCTGAATGTTTTTGCTATCTGTTACATGCCTTGTAGCTAGTTCCTGACTTAGATGCAAACATGCAACTTGGACATCCTTCTGCTTTAAAACATGGAAATGTGCTATAAAAATCAAGAAAAATGAAAATTCCATGCCTCTTTATGCATAACTTGCAAAGATCCAGGTGGGTTTGCTTTGTCGCATTGCATTGTTCTGGACTGCGTACCATAGCACTTTGGTATGAACTGGGACAATGTAGTGTATGCCAAGACCAATGTCTTAAGCTTCTGATGGTCTAGTTCTGGCCTAGGCTTGACTTGGTCGGTCAGCATAAGGTTTGACACGCAAATAACCCCTATCATAAATGAAAAAGAGAAAAGAAAAAGCTTGAAAATTGAAATGATAACAAGTTTGCTGAAGCACTTTGTTTTGGACAATGCTTTTCTTGGTAGATATCAGTTAGCTTTTGCATCTCATGCTTTACCTTGCTTGTCAACTGGAACATGTGGTGATGTTTTTGTTTACAAAAACTAAAAAATGTGTGCTAATGACTTTCTTTAGATATCATCTGTTGCACTGATCATGCCATGTATCGTTAACAGTATGTCTTTTGCTGTATCTGTTAGATGTTGTAATTGCAGTCAATCATATCTGAGAAGCATGATTTATTCACTCCTCATGCACCCCAGTTGCATTCATTACATATTTTGAGGGTGAGTTGCATTTCAGGGGGAGTCTGTGTCTCTGTTGAGTGCTTGATGAGTTCACTTGTCAACAAGGGGGAGAAAATTTGGGATCAGAGTTTAAGGGGGAGTTTTTGTCTTGCTCTCGCTTGTTTCTTACTCTATTGATATCCTTGTTATTCTGAAATCGCACTCACTTTTGAGCGTTTTACGTTTTGGTTAACCATAATGACCGCTCCTTGCTGTTGTTCGGCTTTTGGTCATTAGGGTTACATTTTTACCTTATTTTCTTCTTGTTCTTTGTTTTTCTTGTGCTTTGTTTTCGTGTTTCCACATGTGCTCGCAGGTGCTGAAGAACTGAAAAAGAGGAGTGTTGACAATGCACTCATCAAGGGGGAGATTGAGGAGCCATGCTGAATAGTGTGGGCCTCATGGCTCCAGATGTGATGAGTCATTGTCAACGATAGTCAAAGAGGACCGAGAAGAGTGAAGATCTGCTGTTTCATGGGCCGCGTGTGACTCAGGTACACGGGCAGCGAGCGACTGTCGGGCAGAGGAGGCTGCGAAGTCGGGCTGGCCCAATCCGAGTACATGGGCTAGGAGCAGTAGAAGACCCACTGGGCTGTTGACCAGGATTGACTCAGGTACACGGGCGGTGAGCGATTGCCGGGCTGAGAGAGCTGTGGAGTCGGGCCGGCCCAATCCGGGTACCTGGTGCAAAGCCGGTGGAGGCTTTGTCAGTTTCGGTGCAAAACTGACAACCGTTGATCTTGTATCCGATTGTCCAGAAGAGAAGCCGTAGTCGCTACGAAAACTTAGCTTCCGGATAAGTCATCTGTATCTCTAGGCCCACAGTCAGTCAGTCGTGTCTGTAAAAATACCTAAGGGCAGTAGAGTCTTTTCCTTTATTCCTGCGTCTGTAAAAAACCCTAAGGGGCTGGTGGAATATTCTAGGCCATTGGGCAGCCTATAAATAGGGCCCCAATCCCTAGGGTTGGACTACCCTTTTTGCTGAAATCATTTCCTACTCTATTGGGTCATTTTTGTCTCTCTCTCTCTCCTGCTGTGCGCCGCCAGGCTTCTTCTCAAGCCATTTCCATTACTGCATCTTTGTTGTTCTTCATGTTGCTGTGAATCTTTATTCCTTGTTGATTTCATTCGAAGTGCAGTGTGTGTTTTTGTGGAGTAAATGCTTCGGTCTACTTGCACAGCCTGAAGTTATTCGGGAACAGAAGCTTCTCTGTTGCGTGTGTTCTTCACGAAAGTAGTACTAGTTCTTGTTGTTGCAAGTAGTACTACTACACTGTAGAAACAGTACACTAGTATTTTATCCTTGCCTTTTCTGCGCAGCTTTTTGATCGAAGTTGACAGGACTGAGTACCTTTTCTAACTGTTTTCCGGCGAAGCCACCCTCTCTGTTCGAAGCCCCTCAGCTCCGTGAGGCAGGCTTCGATCTGATATACTCGAAGGCTTCGTTTGAACTTCGTACTTCGTTTTGTGTTTTGAGTTGCTAGCTTCGAAGTACTTCTTGAACTGTCAGCGTTTCATACTTCAAACGTCTGTGCGAAGGTACTCCGACTCGAGCTCTTCGAAGTCCATACTTCGACAGGTTTCGAAGTTGGCTTCGAAGCTTGTCTTTATGTTAGACTTCGCACAATGTTTGCTTCCGTCTTCTTCGAAGGTCCTCGATGTGTTCGTTCGAAGGTAGAGTGTAGGCTTCGTTTTTGGTTCTCTGTCGCGTGTCAGCCTTCGCTTCTCCTTCTAAGGTAGTCTTTGTGTGTGACGTGTTCGAAGGTCTGTTCGAAGGTTGTTCGTCTGTGTGTTGTGTTCGAAGCAATCTTTTCAAAGAATAGGCTTCGAAGCACTCGGTTCGAAGCTAGCTTCGATACTTCCGTATTTCGCTTCGAATCATACTTCGCTCCCTGCCACTTCGAACTAGGCTAGACCAAAACACCTTCGGCTTTTTCACAACAGCCTTCGGCAGGCTTTGCAACTAACCTCCGAAGCAGGCTTCGACCAGTGAAGCAGGCTTCGACCACCGAAGCAGACCTCAACGGGCGAAGCAGGCTTCGCCAAGTTCTGAACAGGAGACAAATCTGAACAGTAACTTCTCATCTCACTTTATATATACTTAGATCATTTCATTGAGAAGTTTGACCTGACATGTCTAGTATACTTCGTTTATCTGCCTAGTTGCACTGCTTTGGTAGTTCTCTGTTTAACATCAGTTATTTCTAAGCTAGATACCTTTAGACTTAGGCTATCTGTTCATTTTCTGTTGCTTAGTCTTTTGAGGTGCGTTGGGTGTTGGGAACAGGCCAAATATTCGAAAGAATTTTTAAGGCGCCCATTCACCCCCCTCTGGTCGCTACTTTCGGTCCTACATCCCATCAGTTACAACACTGGCTGGATATGGAGGAATCGAAGAGAAGATAAAGATTATCCAGAATCGGTTGGGATAGATTACTTGGACGACAACTCTTTGGACTATAAATATGTACCCCTTAGTTAGATATGAACATACATCTCTATCAAACAAATACTCCGCGCATCGCCACCCTTGCCTTCCCAAGGTTAATCCCGGTGGGATTTGGCACTCGGAGCTGGGCTGCATCATTTCAATCTCCAGTGAAGAGGTGAGTCCCACCACCCCCGATGACCGTATCGACTAGGTCAGTATCCTCATAGCTGCATCAGATTGATCTCTTGAGGTGAACGTCAAAACAGTACGGTCACCGATTTCGTGGTGTATTGGCTAGGTCTAAGGCTGCATCAGATTGATCTCTTATATTGATGCGATTTAGGTGTGATAGTTTGAGGCTTCATCGGTTGAATCCGACATCTCTTGCTATTGTATCTTTTTCATGTTATATACCTTTCATCTAAATAAAGTATGCCTACTACTTTGATATATATTAAGATCATCGTGATTAGCTACTATCTTGGTTAGTCTGATCTAGTTATTGTGATGATTTTCATGATATGGACATGTTATCTGGCACGTTTTATTTATTTATGTCGGAGTACAAGCCGATAGGTTATCTTCAATTCAACGTCACATCTTATTCGCCATCGGAAAGCACTCATCGGCCTATATGCGTAAACTGCCCATCTCATCGGCCAATGGTACGCTCGACGGATTGCTTCACCCATGGTCATCGACCCAATGGCTGATCATCATGATATTCCACAATTATTCCATCCTCATTGCGGTCATCGGCTCGATAGCCGATAGGCTATGCTATTGATCATCTTTTCTTATTTCCTTATCAGTTGCAGGGTCAAACTGATTGACACGTCTTGAACCTTTTTTCTAAGAATGTAGGACCTACACTAGAGTTAAGCAGATCTCCTAGGCCACATGTGTGTCAAAGTGTGACCAAAAAACGCACCAACATGCTTTTTGGCACGCCCGGTGGGACACCAGACTTCGCCCGTCAATCATACGAGACTCAAAACAGTAACACCATTGGAGTAACAGATGGCGGGGTTGGACCAATCCACAGTAAACAACCCAAGTTCACCCTATGAAGACGACATCGATGAAACATATGGTAAACTCGGCCAGGGTTTCACCGCGGCCGATGAACTTCAAGAAGTAGACATTGGACCCGACGATAGGCCGAGGCCAACCTTCATAAGTGCTCAACTTCTCAAGGAGATAAAGAGTGTAGTAATCACGTTTCTATGGTAATATCGGGATTGTTTTGCATGGGAGTATCATGAGATGCCAGGTTTAAGCCGATCGATCGTAGAACATCGACTACCAATAAAACAGGGATATCAGTCGTTCAAGCAGTCACCTCAGCGATTCAAGGCGGAAATATACCCATATATCAAGGCCGAGGTAACAAGGTTATATGACACAGGGTTCATAAGACCGTGTCGATATGAAGAATGGGTGTCGAATATAGTACCAGTATGGAAGAAAAGTGGGAAGCTCAAAATTTGTGTTGATTTCAGAGATCTGAATAAGGTGACCCCAAAAGACGAGTACCTAATGCCGATCGTAGATTTGTTGGTGGATGCCGCATCAGGTCACAAGATCATCAGCTTCATGTACAGGAATGCAGGCTATAATCATATTTTCATGGCTGATGAAGATATTCATAATACGACTTTCTAGTGCTCAGGGGCCATCGGGTTATATGAGTGGGTAGTGATGACCTTCGGCTTGAAGAACACTGGAGCAACTTACCAAAGAGCCATGAATTATATTTTCCACGACTTGATCGACATGTTAGTGGAGATATACATTGATGACGTTGTGGTAAAATCAAGCAGCATTCAAGACCACATGGCCGATCTAAGACAAGTTGTAGAGAGGGCTCGGAAATATGGATTAAAGATGAATCTGAAAAATGTGCCTTTGGTGTATCAACGAGGAAGTTCTCGGGCTTTATTGTGCATTAAAGAGGGATCAAGATCAGCCAGCGCAGTATCGAGGTCATAAAGAACACTCAACCCCTGTCGATAAAACTGAATTGCGGTCATTGATCGGGAAGATAAATTTCCTCAAAAGGTTCATAGCGAACCCCTCGCAGAAAATCGAGTCATTCACTTTGTTGCTAAAGTTGAAGCCCAACTAGGAATTCACATGGGGGAGACAAGCAATAGAGAGCTTTTGACGAAATCAAAGAGTACCTAAGTTCACCACCAATATTGATGCAGCCACAAAAAGAGGCTCCATTCAAGTTATATTTATCGGCCGATGACGAAGTCATCGGCGCAGTTCTGATTCAGGAAGTCGATAAGCAGGAAAGGGTAATTTTCTATCTCATTAGGAGGCCTCTATATGTTGAGACCTGATACCCGGTGGTGGAGAAGCTCTGTCTATGCTTGTACTTCACGTGCACTAAGTTGCGACATTATCTGCTTTCGACGGAGTGCACCATAGTATGTAAGGTTGAGTCATCAAATATATGCTATCGGACCTAGTATTAAAGGAATGTATCAGAAAATGGGTCCTCGCTCTAACCGAATTTGATCTCATATATGAATTGGCTAAAGCAATAAAAGGTCAAGCGATAGTCGATTTCATAGTTCAACATAAGAACAAGATAGTAACCCATGTGGAGTCGACACCATGGACATTGTTCTTTGACGAGTTGGTATGCCGACATGGATGTGGTATCGGCCTGGTGATCGTATCCCCTCAGGGGGCATCATTTGAGTTATTACACCATCAAGCTATTCTCCACCAACAATCAGACCGAGTATGAAGCAATGCTGAAAGGGTTGCAGTTATTGGAAGTAGGGCCGACACAGTGGAAATTCTCGGGGACTCTCTGCTGATTATGAGACAACTGTTAGAGGAATACGAATGCAAGGATGATGTACTAAGAGGATACCATGATCGATGCCAAGCCATAATGACGAGTTTCCGAAGTGCGGCTTTCACTCACATACCAAGAGAGCATAACTCAGAGACAAACGATTCGAATGGCCAGGTCGATTTAGGTGGAAATCGCATAAATAGAAGCCGATGATTGGAGGCATGACATCATCAACTATTTGAAGAATCCTTCGACGTTGGCGCTAAGAAAACTCAGTTACCAAGCAACAAAATCCATCCTGCTCAGCAAAGACTTGTACCACCGGATGATTGATGCGGTTCTCCTCAAGTGCATAAGCATCAAAGAAGATAAAGTGGTGATGTGTGAGGTACACAATGGCATATGCGGGACACACCAATCGGCTCAGAAGATGAAGTGGTTGCTTCGGAGAGCAGGTTATTTATGGCCGACTATGGTGGAAGATTGCATAAGATATTATAGGGGGTGTCAAGATTATCAGAAATTCGGAGCCGTCCAAAGGGCACCCTCATCGGCAATAAACCCAATAATCAAACCCTAGCGCTTCAGGGGATGGGGTATCAATATGATCGGCCAAATCTATCCGGCATCAAGCAAAGGTCATAAGTTCATAATAGCAGCCACTGATTATTTCATGAAGTAGGTAGAGGCCGTTCCACTTAAAAAAGTCACATCTGTCGATGCCATCGAATTCATCAGGGAACATATAATATATCGGTTTGGAATCCCATGGACTATCACTATGGATCAAGGGACAGTTTTTGTGTCGGAGGAATTTCAGTAGTTCACAGTCGGTATGGGGATCAAGCTCTTAAATTCATCGTCGTATTATCCACAGGATAATGTCAAGAAGAAGCATCCAATAAGAGTTTGGTCAAGTTAATAAAGTGTAAGATCAATAAATAGTCGAGGCGTTGGCATCAGTCCTTATCGGAATCACTCTAGGCTTATCGGATGGCACGTCACAGATCCACTTAAGTGCGACCATATCAGTTAGTTTATGGCCATGAAGAAGTATTATCGTGGGAGAATAACATCGGCTTAAGAAGGATCACGTTACAAGACACTCTTATAGCCTATGATTATTATAATATGATGACAGATGGTCTAGACGATCTAGCGTAGGTCCGATTGAGAGCCCACGAAAAAGTTGAAGAAAACTGAGAAACCAAGGGTTGGTTTTGAAGTCTGTGATGAGTGATTGAAAAATTTTACCCTCTGATTCGAAGGGGTCCCTCCGAAGGGGTTCGGAGGTGGTTTCACCGAAGGGTTCGGTGGGTCTGATTGTTGCAGCTGTTGCAGTGGAGTGTGCCTGTCGGAGGGGTCCGACAGTACACAATGACATGGTTGTACCGAAGGGTTCGGTATTTTGGGCGGTACACCAGAGTGTGTACAGAAGGTTGTTTACCCGGAGAGGTCTCCATACACTTGTCTGTCTGTGGTGCGCAGGTGACTTCGAAGGCGACGAATGGTTCGTAGCAGGTAAACCTGGGTCAAGCGGGAGGCTTGATGCCAGGGGAGAAGGGAGCTCCGTCACGAAGGCTGCGAAGGGGTCGAGGTCGGACCTCGGGTCGAGGTCGGACCTCGGGTCGAGGTGTGCTAGGAGAAGGCAGCAAGTGCGGAGTATGACTCCGGGTGAAGGTACTCCGAGACGAAGTCCTCGGAGGCGAGGCACTTCGAACGGTACTCCGAATGGAGTGACTTTGGAGTATGGTGGATCAAGTCCTCAGCAATGAGGCAAGGCGTTCGAGGTGTGCTCTGGAGGGAGACACTCGAAGGTATACCCGACGAAGGTCTCAGAAGTCGAGGTGCATCGAAGGCATGGTCCGGGTGAGGATCATCGAGGAGTGTGCTCGGGGAGAGACACTGCGACGAAGTGCTCATGGAATGCTTCATGCGGAGGCCTTGGACGAAGGAGGGACTTCGAAGGGTGGTACTCCGAAGGTGGGGCTTTGGAGTAAGGCTGGCTCTGGAGTGAAGCTGACTTCGGAGTGAGGCTAGCTTCGAAGTGAAGCAGACTTCGGAGTGAGGCTGGCTCCGGAGTGAGGCTGGCTCCGGAGTAAGGCTGGCTCCGGAGTCTAGCTTCGGAGTGAGGCAGGCTCCGGAGTGAGGCTGACTTGAGGTACTTCGGCCATGCATGGCTTCGGTACATGGACTGACGGAGTTCGAGCTGGGAGAAGCTGCAAAGCCGTGGTGGTCCACTCCGAAGGTGTTGGTGCGAAGGCCCAATGGATTTGACGGCTTCGGCTCAAAACCGTCACTGTATCGAAGGCTGACTTTGGTGAAGCGAAGGCCATCAGGCTCAAGGCTTCTCACCGAAGCTACCGCACCCCTCGCATGCGAAGGGGGGCTTCAGAAGGGTCCAAAACTGCAAAGGCTGACAGCGTCTGCTCTTCAAAAGCTGGTGTTGTCCCCTCTGCGAAGCTGACAAAAGAAACCTCCAAATAAAGTAGACTACCAGTTGTACCCCCTTGTTCTGATGAGACAAAAACAGTGTAAACCCTAGGGGTAAAATAGTCTATTCACAGGAATGAATAGTGCCTATAAATAGTGGAGGCTGGCTAGGTCACATCAACACTTTGAGCAGCCATTGTAGAACTCCTGTGCTAGCCGCCACACTCTCTGTATTCATCCTGTGAGTTCATTTTATGTTCCCTGTTCAAGCAATGAAGTTTTGATTCTGTTTTCATTTACTGCTTGAACTTGTATGCGTACTTCACTGCATGCTTTGATTTCTCTGTGCTCCATCTTCTTGTGAGTTTTCTAGAGAGGTGTGTGACAAGTTTGTCTGGGTGAAGTGTGTTTTTCAGTGTCTATTCGCTCTGTGTAAACTGGAGGTTAGACCTCTCTGATTACTAGCGAAGCACTGTTCGAAGCCCATTTTCTTCCCTTGTCGAAGTCCTCGGCGAAGTGTGTTCAGTGTGCGTTTAGACCTCTGAAGTACGAAGCCTAGTACTAGTTGCTAGCGCTGAGTATTTGGTCGAAGTCCTCAGAGGGAAGTCTGCTCTTGCGAAGGGTGAAGTGTGAAGCCTGCTCGAAGGCACCTAGTGTGTTGAGCCTGCACTGACTTAGCAAAGCTGATCAAAGTCCTCAGAGGGATGTCCGCTCTTGCGAAGGGTGAAGTGCGAAGCCTGCTCGAAGGCACCCTGTGTGCGGAGCCTGCACTAACTTAGTAGAGCTGAATTTTCGGGGTTGTGGGTAGAGCGAAGTCTTCTTGGCTTCGAACTTTTGCTCCTTGCGAAGCCTGTGTTCGGAGCTGTAAAATACCTCCGAACCAGAACTTCAAAGGGTGTGTTCGAAGCCTGTTCCGTAGAAGACAGTATTAAAACAGAAGGCTATTTTTGGTCTGAAATTTTAAAAAGCTCCCATTCACCCCCCCTCTGTCGTCGTTTCTGGTCCAACAAAAACAAAGCAAGGATTGCCAGGTTCTATAATAAGAAGGTGGTGCCTAAATCGTTTGAACAAGGAGAGCTTGTATGGAAACTTATCCTCCCGATCAGGTTTAAAGACAATCGGTTCGGTAAGTGGTCCCCAAATTGGGAGGGACCATTTTGGATACATCGAGTAGTGCCTGACAATGCCTATTTACTTGAAGGAGTGTACGGAGAAGTATTCGAGAAAGCATTGAATGGGACATATCTAAAGAAGTACTTTCTAAGCATTTGGATAAACTCCTAGGGATCTACGCGCCAAAAAGCCGATACCAGTGGTATCACCTTCAGACGGCTGATGTAGAAGCATCGTATGCCACAGAACACAACTTGAAATCAAGTCATACGGAATTAAAAAAATACATCCAGTCTCTAGATTACAAGGCAAAAGTGTTACACAAATTTATGAAGAAACTTCCTAGCGGGCTCCATTTGGCTTTACTTTCAAATCGGCTTCTCCATGAGATAGCCGATCGAAGTTCCTCAGCACAATCAGCGATCTAGGACTGCCTTCCGTTCACCCACGTTGTGGGAGTGGGGGCGCTAGCGCCCAAGTTTGTAGTTGCCGATACCGGCTCGTATTGTATCGGCCGGCCACTAGAGCTCACCAGGGGGCATCGTGATCATCATCCTATAGAAAGCAAGTTCAATCAGATGAAATAAAAGACGATAGAAACAAATGGAAAGGGGGGTCGAAGCGTTTACCTCGGGCCCTGCATCGGTGTCATCTGGGTGAAGCCACTCCCGGTAAATCAATGAGGAACAATTGAAAATATGTTGCTTCAACTCTTCCCACCATCGGCGGAAGGCGATGGAGATCGCTCGACAGGTCGTCTAGGAAATGAGATCTCCGCGGATCCCGTCGGTTATATGGGAAAGGCGATCCCACTCCAAGGCGCTCGTGACTCTCCCACGGCTTCGAATCTGACCAACGAAAAAGAGATGGGGCGAGACTTAGCCAAAGCCCAGCTGCCGGGAGAAGACCGATGAGTGGTAAAATTCATAGGAGGTCTGATGAGGACGTTCATCGGTAAATTCGACAGGAAGCAAACAAGGAGAGGTTGCGGCTAAGAATATACAAAGGGATTCTTCATCTTGGGACACATTAGGCAAGACTAGCCGATGAGGACGTTCATACTCTGAGTAATACCCGAAGGGGAACTAGATGGTCCGATCGAAGAACCCAAGGTAAAAGCTTTTGAAGAAAATGGACAAAGCCACAAAAGACAAAGAGAAAGCAGGGAAGGATGCTGCCAGTTCACCCAAGGAAGAGCAGCGGCGATAGGCGGGATGACTGATTCTAGAAAATTGGCAGGAAAACACGATTGGGCAAGAGGGATTCCTCCAATGACATCGGCCATATAAATACTGAGCCAAAGCTGGAGGAACCACTAGGGGCCTCTAGGTCAGTCGATGATGTTACTAGTCGATAGGTTGGCCGATATGAGGTGAAGGAGACGGTAGGTCGCTCTAAGGAGATAATGACCAAGAGGAATCCGTACACAGGCGGCAAGCTATTTGGCTAAAAACCGAAATTGAAAAGTCAGGGCCAGAGCCTGTATGCAGAAAACGAACTCTTCCAACCATAGGTTCAAAAAAGCAATGTGTTCAACGGTATCTACGAGGCCAGTTTTTCTGTTGTGCCTCGCAATATATCGGCCCTAGCCATCAATCGACGTGATGCTGAGGCGATGGGATGGTTGGAAACGAAAAGAGAAGGGGTTGGTTGGTGAGTCAATATCAAGACAGGTCAAAAAGAAGACATCAAGCAAAGTGAGACTCATCGGCCCGTGACCAAAAATGAAGGTATTCAAGGCATCAGATCAGAAGTAACAGGACTCAGCTAGCATCGGCTCGTTCAGATATGGCTCAGCTAGATAAAGGCTGATACAATGACCGATGTCGATGTCATCCCAGAGGGGCGGTAGGTGGACGATAATCTACGATACCAATCACGCCAGCCAGGGATAGGAGAAGGAAAAGAATTGTAACCATAGACCCAATCAGAAGGACACATGGGGGAACATTTGAAAGGGATTCTACGAGTTTCGTCGTTTATTAAATCAATAGGGGCTAGGTTGCCCAAAGGGCCTAGGAAGAAACTAGAAGGATGAGTGGCTATGGGGATTAGGATCTGATCCTACAGGTTCTACGAAATTAAAGGGAGAGAAAATAAATGTGATAAGAAGATGTGAAAGAAAAAGAAAGGACGGCGGGGAATAAAAACTTACCTCAAGAATCACATTGAGAGTAGCTATTCCGGTGTCACCGAACTGCAGGTTTAATAGAATAGAGAAAGAAGCAAACAACACTCGTGGCAAGTAAACAGCAGGCAGAGGGCAGAAAGTGTGAAAGGAAGAAATTAAGAAAGTTGAATACTTACAGACTAGGGTAATTCTTCGATTGGCAAGCCAGGCTAATCCTAAAGGAGTTGTTGGGGCCGCTCACGGTGTCCGACGGAAAAAAATGGTACGATGTCGTCAAAAGTAAATGTGTTAGGCGACGTCCATCGTAGTCGTGAATGGCCGAATATGAAGAAGCAAAAAAAATAAGGGAAATTGTAAGGTCGGAACCTTGGGTGAAGATATAAAGGTACTATAAGGTGAAGAGTTTCGGCTAGCAATTAAAGAGAATGGATCATGCGGATAGATTTTGAAAATACGTGGTGGCAAGGGATAATGATGGATAGTAATTTTGAAGCATCAGAAGCCACTTAATGCTCTGAAACTAGGGGGCATGTGTTGACGCCAAGATTTGGTAAAGCCTAGGGCCCACCAAGGATGTTGTACGATTAATGAAAGTCAAGAAGAGTCCGGTTAAAGATAGTCAAATAAGTCCATCTTTTACAACACTAGCCAGATATGGAGGAGCCGATGAAGAGAAGATAAAAATTATCTAGAATCGGTTAGGATTGATTACTTGGACGACAAATCTCTAGACTATGAATATGTACCCCTTAGTTAGATTAGAACACACATCTATGTCAAACAACTACAAGGCGCATTGATACCCTTGGCTTCCCAAGGTTAATCCCGCCGGGATTCGACACTCAGAGCTGGGCTGCATCGTTCCAATCTCCAACAAAGATGTGAGTCCCGCCATCCCCGAAAACCATATCGACTAGGTCAGTATCCTCATGGCTACATCAGATTGATCTCTTGAGGTGAACGTCGAAATAATACGGTCACCGGTTTTGTAGTGTATTGGCTAGATCTAAGGCTGCATCAGATTGATCTCTTAGATTGATGTGATCTAGGTGTGATAGTTTGAGGCTTCATCGATTGAATCCAACATCTCTTGCTATTGTATCTTTTTCCTGTTGTATACTGTTCATTTAAATAAAGTATGTCCGATACTTTGATATATTATTAAGATCATCGTGATTAGCTATTGTCTTGGTTAGGTCCGATCTAGTTATTGTGATGATTTTCATGATATAGACATGTTATCTGACACGTTTTATTTATTTCCGTCGGAGTACAAGTCGATAGGTTATCTTTAATTCAACGTTACATCTTATTCGCCATCGGAAAGCGCTCATCGGTCTATATATGTAAACTGTTCATCTCATCGACCGATGGCACGCTCGTCCGATTGCTTTACCCATGATCATCGGCCCTATGGCCAATCAGCATGATATTCCACGATTATTCCATCTTCATTGCGGTCATCGACTCGATAGCCGATAGACTATACTATTAATCATCTTTTCTTATTTCCTTATCAGTTACACAGTCAAACTGATTGGCACACCTTGATCCTTTTTTCTAAGAATGTAAGACCTGCACTAGAGTTAAACAGGTATTCTAGGCCACGCGTGTGTCAAAGTATGACCAAAAAATACAACAACATGTATATCTCGGATTTTTTTAAAATAATATATTTTTTGAAAAAAAAATCAAATCTGATACACAATTTTAAATAATTACAAAAGTAGCCTCCTACTCGTAATCGGCCAAACCCATATACCTAGTTCATTACCAAATAAGCTAAGTAAGTTAATTGAATAATGGGGCCGGTCGACCGAGCTCTGGCTCTCCTGTAGTCGACACAAATCGTGGGCCTAGTTTGTTCCTCGTTTAATAGAGCGTGGGCCCATACGTTTGCCGCGAGAACAAGGAAGATGACGCGCTACACGACAGAAACATGCGGCTTGACGCGCGCCTACCGCTGCATGAGGATGAGTGGATCATCTCATCGATTTCGGAGTTTTAAGATATATAAATATTTACGATATTAAATAAATACTTTGTTAAGATATTTTTTATGATGATATTTTGATTTCAAAATAACAAACTTTTTATGTCGCGGTGGATAATTAGTCAAATCACGGGCTGTTTTCGTAAACAAGAGAGAAGAGAGGAACAAGAGCTCGGATAGCACTTTTAGGTAGAGTTTGGTTGATGAGTTAGGTAGAAGTGAGTGATTTTATTTTATTTTATATGTGTTTAGCTTATAATTATATAATGGAGTGACTCCAAAAAGAAATATTCCACGTAGATTTAGAACCATCTGCTCCCAAAAAAAACCACAGAACTGAACGATTCGCCTCCCACGCTATCTATTTTTCTTCTCATTTCCTCTGTTGCTCTTGAACTAAACAAGGGACAAAACCGCTCTGTTCTATCAGATTCTAGAACCAAACAAAAAATAAAATAATTCTGTTCTTACTTCCAAACGGGGAGCACATTTTCAAAATCTAGAACAAAACCATTTCATTCTATCAGATTCCTAAACAAACGTCATCTTAGAAATGGTATATATTAATCCGTAGATAATAGATAAGGATATGGGTATAATTTTTTTAGTATGTGCTATCTCATCACCCCATCACTATGCATTTCTCTCCAACTTCTCAACATCTAAACACATGATTATCTATTCAAAATGTTAGTTTTTTATTTTAAGCCTCTCTTAACTATTAGTACATTTTAATCACCTAGCTTTAATTATGACTCTAGAAATTCTAGATTAAATGGGCTAAGCCCAATTAAATCCAACAGTACGTACATACAATATACGAAACAAATGAAGTAGATTCATACATTTAATTACAAATGTTAAACTTTTGTTTTAATTTGCGATAAATCATTGGTTTAGGTAACATCGAACACTTTAAAATAATAAAATATCTTAACTAATATAAAGCGTGAAAACGTCCTTCTGCCGCTCGTGCAGCGAGAATTTCCCCCAACGCCACCTCCGCCTTCATTGCCTGTACGCAAGCGTGTGCCGTTTCACTCCATGCACTTGTACACGGAGCAACCGCCACATGCATCAGTTGGGCCAAGCTTAATCGGGCCGGAAGAAAATCATAAGAAGGAAAGAAAAAGAAAAAGAATAAAATAAAAAATAAATTTGCATTTCAATACTTTAATTTATATATTTTACGCAGAAATACGAATTTTACGTAGAGACTCTTAGATAAAGAATTTTGCGCAGACGTTCCTAATTTACGAAAAATCATACAAAAAACAAGAATTTTACGTATGGGCCGTTAGATTCACTGAATTTTGCATTCGTTTTTCCATTTCAGCAATATGTTCATAATGATGCAATATATTAATGATTGACATTATCATTAAAAATAAAATTTTGTTGCAAAACACGCGCATGACCAGTACCTAATAAAAACCAACACTTTGAACGGTCGACCATCGATCTCCTGCCTTTCTCGCACACGGCAACAGCAATCCACTGAATCAGCCACTATCATATCCGAGTCAGCACTCATGATAGGCACTGATATTATTGCCTCCAATTATTTATACATATCGTTTTATCTTTTCAGCTATTTCTTAATTTGTAGCCACTACCTTTTATATATCTTTTCTTTTATTTTATATTTATGATTGTGTTAAATAAACGATGGCCCTCGATCTTGCAACTAAACAATTAATTTTTTTTCTGAAACAGAATAAACAATAAACAATCAAATCATTCAAATTGATTCCACAAAAAGTCTTGAGATACCTACGAAATCAGATTGAGTACACGACGAATATGCATGTATTGCAACGAGACAAATTAAGGAGAGTCCCGGCCGTATGTGTTTCTGTCTCTCCTGGCTTATAATACGTCGTCGTCGTCGTACTTTGTTTGTCGCAGCTGACAGATTCCATGGCTACTATGGATGATCCACAGATAACACACGTACGCTCTTTTTCATCTCCATCCATGGATAGATCACTCCTGACCAAGTTAATTCATCGATTGATCGATCTGCAGAACGGTTAAATATGCAAGCAAGAGGCGAATTAAACGGAAATTCAACGGCCTCATGTTCTAGCTTGCACTACTGCGATCTATCCAGCAGCTAGCCTGCATGCAAGAACTATATCCATATCTGTTGGTATGAACCCTAGCCACAAATTTAATTTATTTCTGTTTCACAGTTCCATCACATACATATATTGACATAAAATATCAATTCATAACACTGCTATAAAAATATGGCAACTACCTACTAGCCAATGTCAACCGTACTACTAATTATTCACTACTACAAATCGCTACTGTAGCGGCGGGCAAAAACCACCTATAGTGGCGGGCATCAAGTCCGCCACTGCTCTAACGCCACTGCTATCGGGGGTTAGCAGTGGCGGTCAGAGCGCCCGCCACCGCTGTATCAACAGCAGTGGCGGGCACGCTGACCTCATCTGCCCGCCACTCCTATTGATAACAGCAGTGGCGGGCAGATGAGGTCAGCTCGCCCGCCACCACTATGTCAACAGTAGTAATGGGCGCGCTGACCTCATCTGCCCGCCACTACTGTTATCAATAGCAGTGGCGGGCAGATGAGGTTAGCGCACCCGCCACCACTGTGTCAACAGCAGTAACGGGCAAGCTACCTCATCTGCCATCCACAAACCAAAACACAGAAATTATATGCTTCACACAGCCATCCACATACACAGCAGCAAAACATCCACATATCCACATGCACATCCACAATAACAACACATCAACACAACAACCATCCATCTCATCAATTTTCTAAAATTTACAAAGTTTACATTATATGCTTCACACAGCCATCTACATACAAAGCACAACAACAACACATCTCATCAATTTACAAATTTACATTTCAACACATCAAGTCTAAAAAGTTTACATCTATCAAAATTTCAAAATTAACCATTGTTTCACAAATACATGCTGTTATCTTGTGGATTGCTGGCTTTGGGCATGCATCTTGTTTTTCAGGCTCGACAGCAACTAGCACTGGCACTTTTGTTATGGGCTTGGCCACCGGCACTTGAGGATCAGCCGGAACTGGCACTTGAGGCTCAGCCGGAACTGGCACTGGCATTTGATCTGGCTTTGGCACATTTGTGTTGGGATCATTAGTGGGCTCAAGCACTGGCACTGGCACTGGCACTTGAGGATCAGGCTCAGCCACTTTCGATTCTATCACTTCTGCCACTTTATCGGGCACTTGCTCTTCCTCTGCCTTTTCCTCTATCTCACGCTCATCAACAAGTGATAAAGATCCTATATTTTGCACTTCATGAGATGAAAGATATGTGGGGGATTGTGATGAGACAATAGGTGATTTACTCTGAGAACTTGTCTGCAGTAATTTGATATCTCGGCTCGCCCATAGGACAAAGTTATTTAGAGCATCTCCGATTGTCTCAATCCCCTCATCAGGCATTGGAAGATCCAAGGGGTCATTAATAAATCTGTCGTTGGTGATCTCATTGACCTGAACCTTGGTATAGTCAGCAGGAATAGGCCGATTGTGAAATAAATCCCCAGGCATAGCAATGCCTCGTGCAGCCTCTTGGGAATGCCCTTTGCGCCCTATCGGTACATGCAGGCTGCATGGTGTGTCCTCTTTAATATAATTTACAGGAAATTTGTCTTGTACTGATCCAACACTGCTTGGTACGTCGAGTCGTACCTCTGGCACAATTATTTGTCCCGCTGCAGCCTGCATTATGTTTGGATTCTCGTTAATAAATTCAAAAAAATGTCGCTCCCACTCTGCACGGCGCTCTGTGGCGTCGTCTGTGCGTGCTTGACGCTTCTTGTATGTGGCACCCTCCTATTTCTTGAAAGTATTTTTCCAAGGTGCTATAGAAGAGACACTTCGGGTGCGCCCTCGATGTTCCTCGTTTCCGAGAGCGGATGTAAGCTGGTCATTACATCCCTCGGGCTTGAACTTTCCAGTGTTCTCCAACTCAGCGATTTCCTGTGCTTTCTGGAATACTTCACTAGTCCGTGAGTCGGAGAGCATATATTGGCCCTCGGGTGTTTTTTTAGCTCGACCTAGGAGCCATCTCTTAGTGCGCTGATCAGCACCTGAAAACTGTTCAGGTAACCCAGCCGCACGGTCCTCCTCCTCCTTTCTACTCCACTCATCCTCCTTGGCCTTATATCCACCTAGCCCAAGTTTATGTGGGAACTTATTCTTCTTATTAAGTTCTTTGAACACGATGCTCTCTTGTTTGGATTCTTCCAAGCAATGCTGCATTTTGAATTTGTTCCATTCATTTGGCGTTATAAAGCCGTAGTCGTTGAGTGGCGACTCATCTTTCTGAAGGTATTGTGTGTTCAGTTTAGTCCTAAATGTACGGAGAGCCTTCCCGATAGTCTTCAATGTGGCAGCTTTAGCGTCTTCTAAGCGGTCTTCCGGGAATTTATAATGCGCTTTTATATGCTGCCACAATTCGTTCTTTGTAGCTTCAGGGACAGTCTTCCAATTTTTCCAAACTATCTTACATCGCTCCCTGGCGAGACATCCACAGCCGTTACGCCACTTCGCTGTGATTTCTTTTGGCTTCTTTGGAGCCCCATCAACATGCACTTCTTCAACCTCATAGATAGTTGTATGCAGCTTGTTCTTCTCCCGTTTCCCTCTCCTCTTCGCATTTGCAGACGATGTTGTGGCAGCGAGCTCAACATCTGTTCGCTCAGCTGACTCAATAGCTGGGACAATAGTTGTTCTTTTCTCGACTTGGAATAATCGACGCTTGCTTCCTCGCTTTGGACGATCCTACGATGATAGACAATGTGAGCTTTAGGAATATAATCCTCGGTTAGAAGCTGCTCTGACTTGTTACTAACATAATAATTACCTCCGCTTGAGCTTTAGGAATGTAATCCTCATCGGCGTCTTCTCTCGCTCTCTTCTTCCTAGGCTCCATTGGATGTTCATTCTCCGGAGAGTGGTACGAAGATTTGCTATCGGAGGATCCTTCAGATGAACCTTCTTTATTTGTTTTTGCGGGAGACTCGTAGATGAGCTCCTCGATGGAACGTCCTTCTTCCGCCATAGATAAACTATTCATAGTTAAGAGGCTAATGTATCAGAATTTTGGTTATGCAAAAAAGGTCTGATATCATATTAATCCTAAAGTTAGGATATTGTGTTGTTCTCTCTCTCTAGTGTTGTTGAGGCCTCAGCATATTTTGTGTTGTTTCTCAAAATGTTCATGGGTGCCATGGAACCATGTGCACATCCATTCCCTGTCAGCAACACGAGAATGAAGAAGCTATTGACAAGAATGGATGTGTCACATGGTTTGATGACATACATGAGATAACTCAATAACAATTTGCATCATAGGCCCCTAAAAGGAATTGTGGAATCTAATGTTGGCCTTCAGCCGGATGAACTTGAGGATTAGTATATAGTAGCCTTAGAAATAATAGCAGTAGTAAATTGATCACAATGTTGTTTAGGCCTCAGCATATTTTGTGTAGCTTTTCAAAATGTTCATGGCTGCCATGGAACCATGAGCACCACTACAACAAAATAGGCAACTTTCGTCGGCCAAAGCCGACGGAAGTTAGCCCTTTCCCGATGGAAGAAGCTAACTTCCGTCAGCAAAACACTAACTTCCGTCGGCCTTTGGCCGACGGAAGCGAGGCGACGAAAGTTACCTAACTTCCGTCGGCTTGACGTGGCCGACGGAAGTTAGCCCCGAACTCTGCCACGTCAGCAGGGGGCGCTAACTTCCGTCGGCCAGCCTGGTCGACGGAAGTTAGGGGCAGCTAACTTCCGTCGGCTTTGGCCCTAGCCGACGGAAGTTAGCCTTTCTGCCCACGTGGCCGAAACCAGCTAACTTCCGTCGGCTATGGTAAAAGCCGACGGAAGTCTGCTGGTATTTTTTTTTGTTTTTTCCTGGTTCCCCTACTCACACTCACATCCAACCACAATTTCACATACATTCACAATACACATCCAAAATCACATTTCACATCCAAAATCACATTCAAACTTCACATATAACATCCAAAATCACATCTCACATCCAAAATCACATCTCACATCCAAATTCACATCCACACTTCACACATCACATCCAAAATCACATAATATAACTGAATTCACATCCAAAGTCACAGTACACATCTGAATTCACATATAACATCCAAATTCACATACAAATTCACAAAACACAGCGAGAGCCACATACAAAGTCATATTTGTCCATATACTCACTGATCGCCCACATTTGGGTCGTGGGTGCCGCCGCTGCCTCCCGCTTCACCCACATTTGGGTCGTGGGTGTCGCCGCTGCCTCCCGCTTCATCCACATTTGCCCGAGAGGCTCCATCCTGGCCAGGCGTACGGAAAGTCTGAAGAAATAGACAAAATTAGAGAACGAATTAACTCAACTACTCTTCTAAACACTAACTTAAGTATCTGAAGTAACGATATGTCAGGAGGTACCTCAGGTGATGTAGAATATAATGGTGGTGGCGGGGGAGGTAGTGGTTGGAAATTGGACATGTCCAATCCACCATGCTGCTGGGCTAGTTGCTACACATGTTGTAATGTAATTAGTTAGTTCTAAACCTATTTCTGAATACTTTTGAACTACAACACTCCAAACTAAACTTACTTGGATCATCTCCTGCTGTTGTGCTAAGCAGGCGGTATAGTACTCGTCGCGCCGCCTCATTTCCTGCCTCATTTCCTCCCTCACCCGATCCACCTCCGGGGTTTCTGAAGAGCGACGACGGCTGGAGCCAACTCCGACGGAGCTCTACGATGACTGAGCTGACTTCTGAGCTCTCACCGCTCTCGAGTCAATAACTCCATTGAACATGGAGTACCTGCAACATTGAATGAGTTAGTTACCATCACAATACCATACACAAAACATTAATAAAAACATTATCTCACCGTCCATGGCTTTTGCCACCTCCGCTGGAGTACACGGCCATTTGGTCGATAGGTTCTCTCCGCCAATCATAGTCCTCTCCATGGAGTCGAACCATGTGTTCACCATACTGCGTCTGCAAAAAACATGTCCGATTAGCTAGACGCAGAAAAATGAAATTACGTAAACTCTTAATAACATATCACCAAATGGTCAGTGGTTGTCTGGCTACACAAGACATCTGGCTGTGTAGGATCGCTTCCTTTGTGACCAAAGGTATACACCTCTATGTCACTTGGCACATTGCCAGATTTAGCTTCCTGTACATTAGAAATGAGTTAGTCGCATTACAATGTATCTATAGCTAGAGAGTGACAGAAGGAGGTCTTACCAAGCGTTTAGCGTGGCGAATATGTCCGTCGGCACCATATCTGTGCTTCGGATCCATCCCGCGGCATTGTCTTTTCTGCTCGGAAGTCTTCTTAAATGCGGCTGAAGACCAAATCTTGTAGAATTCGATATATGCGTCCTCGCGGTTTGCAAACCACGGAATCCTCACCTGAACAGAGATGCTATTTGTATTATATGACAACAAATCTCAACAATCGAAGATTTAAAAAGTTAGAATTGTTTACCGAACGATATTCTTCTTCAGTCAAATAGATTGACGATGAGCCCGTCGCCTTGCTCATTCGTTTCCCTAGCTTCTCCTTGTAGTAAGCATTGTTCGCTTGAATGCGGGCATACGAAATGGCGTCCTTCACCACCTTATGTGCATTGTTGTTGAAGACTTGAAGGGCATAGTTATGGTGATTGCCGACTTCTGGCAAACAAACGCGTAACTGCAAAAGTAATGATTAGTAAAGTGTTGTAACTCGAAAAGCCTAAAAGAAGATTGAAAAAACACTTGCATACCCAGAAGTCATGAGACACCGCCCCCTGAGCAGTTCCGTGGCGCCCGTCAGGAGCAAACCAGTACTGGTCCCATGTCTGGCATAGAACCCGCTCACCGGTCGGCATTATCAGCACCCCTGGGTAGTGCAGACGACACAGGTTACCCAATATCTGGTTAACCTGCCTAACCCTCGAAGTGCCATCAAACCGAGAGTCAATCCAAGATCTAGAAATACATAATAAATAAAGTTAGTTTAGTGAAAGAAATTTTTTGAAAAAAAAGCAAAACAACAGAAGAGTATTACACTTACCCGTCACCTACAGGCGTAATCTCGATCTTGGCTCCACCGGAAGAGACTACTGGTGGGGCGACCTGGTGGCTCGTCCTAAAAGATATTGAGGACCCGCCGGCAGCCTCAGCACCTTCCTCCTGACCCGCACCCTCCGGGAGATCCCCCTGCCTGGGTCATCCCCCTGCCCCACACCCTCTG
Organism: Zizania palustris; assembly: GCA_019279435.1. NCBI lineage: Eukaryota > Viridiplantae > Streptophyta > Magnoliopsida > Poales > Poaceae > Zizania > Zizania palustris. The sequence goes on along the minus strand of JAAALK010000289.1, from coordinate 33,681,383 downwards.
GGTCATCCCTCTATGCCGCACACTCTGGGGCATCCCCCTCCTGCCCCCCACCCACCGGATGATCCTCGTGACCCGCACTCTCCAAGTGTTCTTCCTCCTACAAAACAGTATTGAAACAATTAGTAATAGTTTATAACTGGCATAATAAACAATCTGAAAGTTACCTCATCCTCTAGTTGAAATGCAATAGGCCGACCAATTAATGTCGGATCTATGCATCTTAGGAGCTGCTCTTGACGACGTCTGTTTGACGAAGAGGAACTACCCTGGAATAGGGTGTCCTCCTGACTCGTCAGTGTACTCGCCGGAGTACTCGCCGATGAACTCCCCAAGCGGAAGAGCTTCCTCGTGACACTCTTCATCTTTTTTGACATCCTATTCAAAACAAGCACAAACGAGCATTTATTAGTAAAGAAGGTTTGAACATATAAAAAAACATGTAATATGAAGTATATTGCATATGCATGTATGAAAACAATTACTTGTCAATTATCATCAAAATCAGGATCAATTTGTCCTTTTCTCCCCAAAGCACGCCATGTTACTTTTTTCTTCTTATGTTGGTGTTTCCTTTTCTCGGGAACTGCCACATCATTAGAATCGCCGAGAAAAGAATCTGTCGACGATTCTGACTCTACATTAAACGAAGTCGGCAATTCATCATCTTGGTAAACCTCATCGATCTCTTCAACCTCCAATTGATAAGCGCCATCACTAGGGGTGTGTAGACGTTCCCGAGGATTCACTTTGTAGACTACCCACCAAGCACTTAGTTTTTCACATGGGTAGGGCATATAATGCACCTGCTCGACTTGGTGAGCAAGGACAAAATTGTCGCAACAAGATAATCGTTCCGCGTGTTTGACTTCAACCATCCCAAATTGGTTTTCACCAGTACCATGTTTAGGGTCGAACCAATCACAATCGAAGAAGACTACTTTAATCTCCTTATTCCCGGCAAATTTGTACTCGATTATATTTTTGATGATTCCATAATACATAGTTTCGTGTCCTTGTCCATCAACGACCCTTGTAACAACTCCAGTATTAGTTGTTGCGGCTAGAGGTCGATATGCTTCAAAAATAGTTGAACGGAAGCGGAAACCATTAACATCATAGCGACCGTAACTTTTGGCACTAATACTCCCGTAAGAGAGCTGTCGCAAGTCTATATGTACATTGTCAGCGAGCACACACTGCAAATCATAGGAGATTATCAGATAATTAACCTAGTATACTAAAATAATACGTGTCACAAAAGGTAAGGATTTACATGTTCTCTGAACCAAGTGAGGAAACTAGGCCCGCCATTTACTCCTTCTCGACGCAATTTATCTAATTGCTTCTCCGTTGGTTGACGACCAGACGTCAAGTATTTCAAATCAAACATACTGTCATTGTAACAAATAGGTAAACAAACGGGTATAAAATTTGGAGGTAAAATATAAAACTAAAACGAATCACTTACGCGAAATATTGTTCCATCTCTTCCATATTTGAGTACATGTAGAGCAAGGCATTTGTTCGTTCTTCCTGAGTTACATAATATGTCATGGAGACACCAACAGTTATGCCCTTCCACCCAAATATTTGGAGATCACTACAAGGATGGTCTTCATCCATATGGTACCATGTAGCAGGTGTGTTGACATTGTGATGCTCAACGAAGTATACACTAGTGAAGTATGCTATCTCTTTCAATTTAAACTCTTCTACGATGCAACCTTCAACTCTGGCCTTATTACTAACCATCGCTCTAAGCTTCTTTAGGGACCTTTCAATATGATACATCCACCTATATTGCACAGGGCCACCTACCTTAGCTTCATATGGCAGATGAACCAGTAAATGTTGCATTGGATTGAAGAACCCTGGAGGGAATATTTTTTCCAGTTTACATAAAAGCATCGGGATCTCTTTCTCTAGCATCTCCATCATATCTTTCTTAATTTCTTTCGCACAAAGTTGTCTATAAAAATGGCTCAGCTCAGCTAACGCCTTCCACACATCATCATTCAGGTACCCGCGAAACATTACAGGAAGGAGTCTTTCCATTATTATGTGGTAATCGTGACTTTTCAATCCATTTAATTTCCCTGTCTTCAAGTTCACAGCTCTTCTAAATACCACGGCGTAACCATCTGGGAATTTCAAATTTTTCAACCACCTCATTACTTGTTTTTTTCTTTAGGTTTTAAACAAAATGGGGCACGTGGCTTGCCACCACTATTCGTCAACTCAAGGGTTGGTCGATTACAAATCTCAGCTAAATCTCGTCTCGCCTTTACATTATCTTTTGTCCTGTCAGTAAAATCCATACATGTACTTATAATGCTTTCACCAACATTACGTTCCTGATGCATAACGTCAATGTTGTGCATCAGAATTAGTGATTTGACATACGACAGTTCCCATAAGCCACATATGTGGGTCCAATTATGTTCGGTTCCAAATCCTACAAATCCATCCTCATTTTCATTAAGGACCAACTCATTCAGCATATCAGCGATTTCTGTACCATTTAAACGCCTTGGTGGTCCCTTTACAACAATGTTGTCCTTCTTGAAATTGTTCCTCTGTAACCTAAATGGGTGATTCCTTGGCAAAAAGCATCTATGGCAATCAAAGTAACAAATCTTTCCCCCGAAGTTCAGACGGAAACAATCTGTGTCCTTCGCACATATCGGGCATGTCAACCTTCCATGACAACTCCAACCAGAAAAATACCGTATGCCGGGAAATCGTGGACCGACCACAGATACGCAACTCGAAGATTAAATTTTTGTTTCTGGTCATAGTCATATGCTTCAACTCCTTTCCACAATTGTTTCAACTCTTCAATTAAGGGCTTCAGCATCACGTTTAGTCGTGTTCCAGGATGATCTGGACCGGGTATAATGAGACACAGGAACTTAAATTCATATTTCATACAAAACGAAGGTGGAAGGTTGTATGGAATAGCAAACACAGGCCAACAAGAGTACGACGATGCCGTTACATTGAAAGGCGTGAATCCATCAGTTGCCAACCCGATGTGAACATTTCTTGCATCACTAGCAAAGTCTGCATCAAAATCATCTAGAGTCTTCCATGCCGCACCATCAGATGGGTGCACCATTACTTGATTATTCTCACGTACACCTTCTTTATGCCATCGCATATGTCTAGCGGTTTTCTTTGAGAGAAACAATCGTTTCACCCGAGGTGTAAGAGGCATGTAACGAAGTTGCTTATGAGCAACCTCTGTCGTCACCTTCTCTCCGTCTTCATTTACGACCTCTACGAATCTCGGTTTACCACATTTTAAGCATTTCACCTCATTACTATGTTCTTTCCAGAACAACATACAATTATCTCGGCACACATCAATCTTTTCATACTCCATACCGAGAGCAGAAAGCATTTTCTTTGACTGGTACATGTCTTTCGGCACCTTATGGTTCTTAGGAAGGATATCGCTGATCAGATTCAAGAGCTCCTTATAACAATTGTTTGAAAATGCAAACTTTGACTTAATAGCCATAATACGAGTCACGAAAGCGAGAACGCTTACGGTGGTGTGCTCATGCAATGGCTCTTCTGAAGCTCGAAGGATGTCGAAAAACTTTTGAACCTCCGGTGTTGGAGGATCCTCGGGGTCTGATTCAAACTCCGGTCGTATAGCATCAACCATCTCATCCATCCTATCATCAGCAACGCTATCATCTTCTTCTTCCACTACTAATACCGTTTTTTCACGGCCTGTCTCGCCGTGAAAAGACCAAACTTCATAACCTGGCACGAAACCATATTTGCAAATATGCAATGACGTCCTCTTGTCTTGCCAACGAGAATTTCTGCACTTCATGCATGGGCACCTCGCACCAGTGTTTGTTGTCAAAGCGAATACACGATCAACAAATTTCTCAGCGTTGATTACCCACTCCCTCGTGTGAGCTCCACTTTTCATCAAACCACTATACATCCACCGTCGGTCGTCCTCAGCCATTCTATATGCAAAACATTCATTCAATCAAGAATATAATGCAACATGCATAAGTACCGTCGGGCCAGAAGATTCACGCACTGGCCGCTATAAAAGGGCTCGCAACATACACATATCCTGGCCACCCCCCGCCTCCGCCTCCGGACAACGGAGGGGAAGCAGAGGTGGCCGGGCGGCCGGCGACGCAAGGGGAAGCAGAGCCCGCGGCGCAAGGGAATAGGGTTAACCGAAAGGCCTGTGCCACGCCTTAGACACTACCACGGACCCTAGGCGCCCGCCCAGACACGCCTGGCGATCGCCTAACTCCACCCAGGCGAGGCGATTCACCATGGCGTCTGACGGTGACCGCCTGGATGCCTAGTCGGCGCCTAGGCAACGCCGTGACAACCATGGTCTATAGGAAAGATAGGTCCTAAACCCACCCAAGAGTGACCGACAAAATGTGGTATTTATGACGAGCCATGAGTCCGAACGAAATTTCAGCAGCATAACCCCGCTGTTCTCCAATTGCACGCCTGATAGTGGTGCAATGGAGAACAACAAGGTTATGTTACTGAAATCCCATTCGGACTCATGACTCATCATAAAACCATGCTCTGTCGCCCACTCTGAGGCTGTCCAAAAAGGGACAATTCCGGACCTACACATCTCACACGCATGACACGTGTGAGACATGTTGGTCCGAAACGGGTGACGCATAGGTTTCGTTACACTATCTACGTTGTTGTCAAATAAAAATTGCATACGAAAAGAAATATATATATATATATAATAAAGTATATATATACAAGCATAAGTATTCACAAGCATAAGCATACATACAACATCACAATCAACAAAATCATAATATGTACCAAAAGAAAAATGTACACGTGTAGTTCATGTTACCATCAAAATATGTTATGCATTAAGAATCCTGAAAATTCACACATCTAATCAAGCAAATTCAAAGTTCTTGAAAATTTCTCTAAATGGCGACACTGTTCCTTATTCGACAACAACCTATACAACACATATTTTCATTGCATATATACTTTTAGAATACAACTTCTAAACAAACATCTAGAGTTAATAGCAATTTTTACTATCCAATTCAATTGACTCAACCAACAAATTTGTTCAAACCAATTTCAACTAGATATCCACAAGTTTCATAAATTTTGAACACGAGAACTTAGAATTCAAAGCTTGAAATCAAGTTTATAGCATTACTTAATTGTCGGGTGGCGACGGCGAGCGGCGACGGGCGACGGGCGACGAGCGACGGTGTCCGGATGGTGACGGCCGAATCGGGGGCGGCGTCCGTCGGCCGGCAGCGGCGGGCGGCTGCGGGGGCGGGCTGTGGGGGCGGGCGCGGCGTCCGACGGCTCGGACTGGCAACGGTGGGGCACGGCGGCGGTGGGTCGGAGGTGGGCGGCGCCGGCGGCGGCGCGGGCGGGAGGCGGCGCGGGAGCGAGGAGGCGGTGCCGGCCGGTAGCGGGCCGGTGGCTGGCGGCCAGGCGGTGGTGGGCGGCCGGGCGGCAGCGCAGGCAGGAGGCGGAGGCGGCGGCGTTGGGAGGAGGCGGCGGCGCTGGGAGGCGGCGGCGGCGGGAGGCGGCGGGAGGCTGGGAGGCGGCGGCGGCGGGAGGCGGCGGGCGGCTGGTGGGCGGCCGGCGGCCGGAGCGGTGGCGCGGGCCGGAGGCGGGCGGTGGCGGCGGCGCGGGCTCTAGGCTCGGGAGGCGGCGGCAGATACTGCTGTGCGCGTACAGGGAGTTAGGTCTCCCTGTACGCGCGCGCGGTTGGGGAAAAAACCCTTAACTTCCGTCGGCCAGCATTAAAGCCGACGGAAGTTAGCTAACTTCCGTCGGCTTTAATGCTGGCCGACGGAAGTTAAGGGATCTGATCGGCCGCGGAAAATTCCCCCACTAACTTCTGTCGGCCACTGTGAGAAGCCGACGGAAGTTAAGTTAACTTCCGTCGGCCTCCAGGAGTCGACGGAAGTTATTTAACTTTCGTCAGCTTGCCCAAAAGCCGACGGAAGTTAACTTGGCCGACGAAAACTTCCTGGATTGTTGTAGTGCACATCCATTCCCTGTCAGCAACACGAGAAAGAAGAAATTGTTGACAGGAATGGATGTGTCCCATGGCTTGATGACATACATGAGATAACTAAATAAAAATTTGCATCATAGGCCTCTAAAAGGAATTGCAGAATCTAATGTTGGCCTTCAGCCGGATGCATGAACTTGAGGATTAGTATATAGTAGCCTTAGAAATAATAGCAGTAGTAAACTGATCACAGTGTTGTTTAGGCCTCAGCATATTTTGTGTTGCTTTTCAAAATGTTCATGGCTGCCATGGAACCGTGAGCACATCCATTCCCTGTCAGCAACACGAGAAAGAAGAAGCTGTTGACAGGAATGGATGTTTCACACGGCTTGATGACATACATGAGATAACTCAATAACAATTTGCATCATAGGCCTCTAAAAGGAATTGCATAATCTAATGTTGGCCTTCAGCCGAATGCATGAACTTGAGGATTAGTATATAGTAGCCTTAGAAATAATAACAGTAGTAAACTGATCACAGTGTTGTTTAGGCCTCAGCATATTTTGTGTTGCTTTTCAAAATGTTCATGGCTGCCATGGAACCGTGAGCACATTCATTCCCTGTCAGCAACACGAGAAAGAAGAAGTTGTTGACAAGAATGGATGTGTCGCACGACTTGATGACATACATGAGATAACTCAATTACTATTTGCATCATAGGCCTTTAAAAGGAATTGTAGAATCTAATGTTGGTCTTCAACCGGATGCATGAACTTGAGGATTAGTATATAGTAGCCTTAGAAATAATAGCAGTAGTAAACTGATCACAATGTTGTTGAGGCCTCAGTATATTTTGTTGCCATGGAACATTAGAGGGAAAAACAACACAAAATATGCTGAGGTCTCAACAAAACTAGAGAGAGAACAACACAATCTCCTAACTTGAGAATTAATATAGTGGCTTCGGAAGTAATAGCTGACTATTGTAGCCAAGAAGAGTTTTCATACATTTCCCACCTTTGACACTGTGATCAGTTTACTACTGTAGCCTCAGAAGTAATAGCAGTAGTAAACTGATCACAGTGTCAAAGGTGGGAAATGTATGAAAACTCTTCTTGGCTACAATAGTCAGCTATTACTTCTGAAGCTACTATATTAATCCTCAAGTTAGGAGATTGTGTTGTTCTCTCTCTCTTGTGTTGTTGAGGCCTCAGCATACTTTGTGTTGTTTTCAAATATGTTCATGGCTGCCATGGAACCGTGAGCACATCCATTCCCTGTCATCAACACGAGAAAGAAGAAGTTGTTGATAGGAATGGATGTGTCCCATGGCTTGATGACATACATGAGATAACTCAATTACTATTTGCATCATAGGCCTCTAAAAGTTGTTCTAAAAAGTGGTAATGTGGTATGCAATATTTCTCATGGCATAACTTAGATATAGAAGACTTCACCCAAAATTAGACTAATATATATTGGGTGAATGGTACATTTCCATTAATCAATGCCAAAATAGGTGTAACAAAGTAGTATACAGTGGTTCTACAAATGATAACTATCCACAAATGTAAGAGCATCTCCATTGTATATAAATTGATTAAATATAGCTCCATTTGAATAGCAATTCACATTTAGAAAGTACAATGGAGATGCTCTAAGGACAATAAACCCTAGAAACCTAACTTAGCTTGTGTTGGCCTACCTCTCTCAAGAATACACTCAAGAACATAAGAACACTCAAGAACTAGAGGGGGGTGAATAGGCGCCTCGACAAAATTCTTTCGAATTAGATGGCCCTTTCAAAACACCCAACGCTCTTCCAAACTTAATCACAGATTTAGCTCCAATGAGTCAAATTAAAGACTATATCACAAACTTAGATATAGAAGACTTCACCCAAAATCAATGCCAAAATCAATGCCACTTCAGAGTACCAAAATCAATTCCCAAAAAGTGGTAATGTGGTATGACAAACATGAGATAACTCAATGCCAAAATCAGTGTTAATCACATAGAGTACCACTTCACAGTGGATGAATGGTGCAATCAGGAATCATTTTCAGCTTTTTGACCATATTCAGAATAAACTGCAAAATTTACCAACTAAAACAGTTTATATTAATATGATTGAAGATGGGCTAACACACATATAAGTTCAGGAAGAACATAGTTAGGACAATCCTCTTTTCAAGGTCAAAAACTCACAACACAATCAAACAAACTTTCAACACACTTAAATCACACTTAAAAATCTAGAGACTAAAAGCAGTAGGTAAATATAGAGACTAAAAGCAGTAGGTACAAAGTTTAGCAACCTGAACAGGGACGGCGACGTGCGCTCGGGGAAGGGGATGGCAGTGATGGCTCCAAGACGGCAGCGCGGGGTCCAGGGACAGCGACGTGGGCTCCGGTGACAGGCGGAGCTCGGGGCGATGGCGGTGACGGGTTCTGAGGGTGGCAGCGCGGGCTCTAGGATGGGGATGGCGGCGTGCGTCGGGGATGGGTTCCGAGGGTGGCGGCGTGGGCTCCCAGACAGGGATGGCGGTGTGCGACGGCTCCGAGGCGGCGGCGAGGGGTCCGGGTACACCGACGCGGGCTCCGGTGACAGGCTTTGAGGATGACTGCGATGGCTCCGAGGTGGTGGCGAGGGGTCCGGGGACACCAACGGCTCTTTGACGTCGGTGACGGGCTTCGGGGATGACAACGACAACGGCGGCGCGGGCTCTAGAAGCGGCAGCAACTGGCGGGAGAAGATTAGGGCTTAGGGTTTTTAGACGGCGGGAGTGAAAAATTTATATAGGCGGATTAGTAGTGGCGGGCACACGCTGATGTCAGCATGCCCGCCACTGATATTTATCGTAGTAGTGGCGGGCAAAGACATAGTAGTGGCGGGCCGCTGACGTCACCGACCGCCACTACTAGGGTTTAGTCTGGGCGGGTGGAAAAAAGTATAGTAGTGGTGGGCATACGCTGACGTCAGCATGCCCGCCACTACTAAAAGGACAGCAGTGGCGGGCTGGTGATGTCATCATGCCCGCCACTACTAATCCGCCGCTGGTGGGGTTATCTAGCATACGTTGCCACTCATGTCGAGAAACACAGTGTAGCGCAGTGGTGTGGGGGTTGCTTTGGTGCCATGCGGTTCGAGGTTCGAACCTTGCTGCCTGCAGGCGGTTTGAGGTTCGAACCTTGCTGCTAGCATCCAAACATTTTTTTTACATTTCTATTCTAATTTTCATGACTTTTTTATTCATGTTTAAATTCTAGTTTGAACTTGATTTTTTTAACAATAAAAATACATCATAACTTATCAAATTTAAAAAATTGGTATTATTCTGCCTCACTTTACTTTTTCTCCCTTAGTTTACTGTTTTTATTTCATTAAGTGTGTTTTTATGATCAAAGTCAAAATAAGTTCAATTTGAACTACAAGACATGAAATAATTCACCAAAATTTATAGAAAAACCATATTCATGTTTTGACTCTATAATTAGTTATTATTATCCAGTAAATTTAAAATCATCATAAAAAATGTAGGTTTCCACAACACTCGATCGACAACTTGTATTTTTATAGTTTTTAATCCTCAAAAAATAAATAAAGTCTAAAAAGATGAGACTTTTCATGTTGTTATGATATGATCGATCCATAGAGTTGTCATAAAAAATAAAATTGTTTCGAGAAAATAATCACGTAGGGCGTTACGAAACCTAAGATTCTGCGGGGATGAATTAGAGTTTAGAGATGAAATGACCTAGGTTGAAAGAAAACCTATAGTTGATTCTTCCTTTGAACTTGAAAACTTTTTGTACAATAAAATACAACACCAATATTCTAATTGCAAAAATTGGTATCTTTCATTAACAGAAATTGGTATTTAAATGCAAAAAAGTCCACGTAGAGGTAGGGATTATCTAGCATACACTGCACAAATAGCCGAGAAATACTTTGTAGCGCATTGGTGTCGGGGGGTTCTTGGTGCCATGTGGTTTGAGGTTCGAACCTTGCTGCGCACGGGCGGTTTGAGGTTCGAACCTTGCTGC
>JAAALK010000289.1:32287764-32327023 GCA_019279435.1 Zizania palustris | reverse complement strand
GGTGTTCGTTCCAGCAGATCTCCAGGCCGTGTTGGCTACGGTCCTAGACCTCGTGGCCGAGGTTTTAGGCAGAACCGAGGACAGCGCTTTGAGCCGCGTTTTGGTCCAGACTCTCATTATGATTTCTGCTTTCCGTCTTTTGAGCAGATGGCTCGACACTGGTTTAGCTCTTTTGCTAAACCTGGTGCCGGACCATTTGCTCCCACTTATAGCCACTGATTGTGCAGGATCAGGGACTGGAGGACGTTTGGATCATGGACTCTGGATGTTCTCGTCACATGACGGGACATCGCAGATGGTTCTCCAGTCTCACTCCCCCGAACTCCAAAGAGTACATCACATTCGGGAATAGTGGTCAAGGGAAGGTAAGTGGCATAGGCTCAATTCGCATTTCAGATCATTTCTCTTTGAAGAATGTTTCCTTAGTTAAGAATTTGAATTTTAACTTGATTTCTATTTCGCAACTTCTTGAGGATGGTTTGGAAGTGCATTTTAAGAAGGGTAATTCTTCTATGGTTGATTCTAGAGGGTCTTTGATTTGCCAGATTTTACCATTCGGTAAAGTTTTTCAAATTGACTTCTCTAGTTCTTTTGGCCCTTCTCGCTGTTTGATTGCTGGATCCTCCTCTGAGCTCTAGAAATGGCATAGGAGGTTAGGTCATTTTAGTTTTGATCTGCTAGTCAGGTTGAGCTCTATGGACCTCATCCGAGGATTGCCCAAGCTTAAGATGGAGAAGGATCTGGTTTGCCATCTCTGTCGTCATGGGAAAATGGTTGCTGCTTCTCACTCACCTGTGACTCAGGTGATGAGTTCGTATCCGGGCGAATTGTTACATTTGGACACTGTTGGTCCAGCTCGGGTGCGCTCAGTCAGTGGGAAGTGGTACGCGCTTGTGATTGTTGATGACTTTTCTCGATTCTCGTGGGTTTTCTTTTTGGAGTCTAAGGATGAAACATTTTAGTTTGTTCATGACCTGATTTTGAAGTTGAAGAATGAGAACAATGGTCGGATGCGAGCAATTCGCTCCGACAACGGCTCTGAGTTCAAGAACTCTCGGTTCGTCGGTTTCTGTAGTGATCAGGGTCTGGACCATCAGTTTTCTTCTCCTTACACTCCCCCACAGAACGGCGTTGTGGAACGAAAGAACCGCACGCTAGTCGAGATGGCTAGGACAATGCTAGATGAGCACAGGACTCCTAGGCGTTTTTGGGCTGAAGCCATGAACACGGCTTGCTATTTGGCCAACCGTATTTTTCTTAGAGCTTACCTAGGTAAGACCTCATATGAGTTGCGGTTTTGGCAGACAGCCCAAGGTGAGCCACTTGCGAGCATTTGGCTGCAAGTGCTTTGTGCTCAAGAAGGGAGGGCATTTGGACAAGTTTGAGTCTCGTTGCTGGGACGGGGTCTTTCTTGGTTATGCATTGCATTCTCGAGGTTTCCGTGTTTGGAACCTCGACTCCTAGCAGCTTGTCGAGACTTGTGAGGTTTCATTTGATGAGTCCTTGCCTTCTTTAACTCCTTCTTTTGAGCTTTCTGGCGATGATGAGCTCGGAGAGTCCATCTTCGAGGAAGATGAGGATACTCCAGCTGCTGATGAGGGTGGGCCTTCTGCACCCCCCACAGAGCCCACACCTTTTGAGACTTCGACTGAGGATGACGGCAGACCTCTGATCACTTCTTCCACTTCGATCGAGCCCCCTCAGTCGAGTCCAGAGGTGCCAGCTGCTGACTCCGGTGAGGTGACGTCAGATCACCAGGGAACCCGAGCAGTTCAGCATGATCACCCCTCAGAGCTCATCATCGGTGATTTGACTAAAAGGACTTTGCATTCATCTGGTAACTCTCTTGCTGTGTTTTCCGAATCTGCTTTTGTTGCATCTTTTGAGCCCAGAGATGTTTCTCATGCTCTTTCTGATTCTAATTGGATTAATGCTATGCAAGAAGAGCTTGAGAACTTTGTCCGCAATCGGGTTTGGACACTAGTTGAGCCGCCACCAGGATGCAACCCCATAGGCACCAAGTGGGTGTTCAAGAACAAGCAAGGTGAAGATGGGGTTGTGGTGCGCAACAAGGCTCGATTAGTTGCCCAGGGTTTTTGCCAGAAGGAGGGTATTGATTTTGAAGAAACTTTCGCCCCTGTTGCCCGTCTTGAGTCCATTCGCATTCTCTTAGCTTTTGCCCCTTCGAAGGGTTTTAAGCTTTTTCAAATAGATGTTAAGAGTGCTTTTCTGAACGAGTTCATAGAGGAGGAAGTTTATGTTAGGCAGCCCCCCGGTTTTGAGAACCCTAAGTTTCCTCGACATGTTTTTAAGCTGCAGAAAGCTTTATATGGGTTGAAGCAAGCCCCCAGGGCTTGGTATGACCGGTTGAAGCAGTTTTTGTTGGGGAAGGGCTTTGTGATGGGTTCTGTGGATAAAACTCTTTTCTTGCTCAGAGATGCTTCAGATTTCTTAGTTGCTCAGATTTAAGTGGACGATATTATTTTTGGCGGTACTACTGATTCTCTTGTGTCCAAGTTTTCTGAGCAGATGCACAGTGAGTTTGAGATGAGCCTCATGGGTGAGCTCAAGTATTTTCTAGGGCTCCAGATCAAGCAGACCAAGGACGGCACCTTCATCCACCAAGGTAAGTACACTCGTGACACGCTTAAGAAATTTAACTTTGGTGGAGAATTGAAGCCGCAGATGACCCCGATGGGCACATCTAGGGGTCTGGCCAAGGATGAGAGCGGCATCAAGGTCAATGAGAGAGAGTTTCGGGGGATGATCGGTTCGCTGCTGTACTTGACGGCGACTAGACTGGACATTCAGTTCATCGTGGGACTTTGCGCGCGTTTTCAGTCTTCACCATGCGCGTCTCATCGGCAGGCTGTCAAGCGCATCTTCAGGTATCTCACTTATGCGCCCGATCTTGGTCTTTACTATTCAGCATCATCATCTCTTGATTTATCTGGCTTTTCGGATGCCGACTTTGGTGGGTGCCGGTTGGATCGCAAGTCGACTTCCGGTACTTGCCAGTTTCTTAGTTCTTCTCTTGTCTCTTGGTCTTCTCGAAAGCAATCTGGAGTGGCTCTTTCGACCACTGAGGCTGAGTATGTAGCTGCTGCTAGCTGCTGCTCACAGTTAGTTTGGATGATTTCCACTCTGCGAGATTTTGGGTTGTTCTTTCCTACTAGGGTTCCATTGTTTTGCGACAACACCAGTGCAATTAGTGTAGGGAAAAACCCGTGTCTCCATTCAAAAACCAAACATATTGATGTGCTCTTTCATTTTCTGCGGGATCAATATGAGAAAGGTGTCATTGACCTTGTTCATGTTGATACCCATCATCAGTTGGCTGACATTTTCACCAAACCCCTAGATCAGTCTACTTTTGAATGTTTACGAGGGGATTTGGGTGTTGTGTATCCTTTCTAGGATATTTTGCGTCAGTTTTCTTTCTTCTTTACTCTTTTCTTGAGTCTTTTTGTGTGTGTTCATATCTTGCATATTCACATATCACACTTTTGAGTTTCTTCTGTTATATGATTGAATTGCTTTACTTATTCTAGCTGGTACATGCTTTTGATTACTTGTCAATGATCATGCTTTGGTTCAGTTCACTTGATATGTCTGATATCTGTCATATGCATGGCTTTTATGCTTTAAACTTGAAAAATGATCACCATTGCTTCTGGTAACTAGCATGTGTAGGCTGAGTGTTTTTGCTATCTGTTACATGCCTTGTAGCTAGTTCCTGACTTAGATGCAAACATGCAACTTGGACATCTTTCTGCTTTAAAACACGGAAATGTGTTGTAAAAATAATGAAAAATCAAATGAAAGTTCCATGCCTTTTTATGCATAATTTGAAAAGATCCAGGTGGGTTCGCTTTGTCGCATTGCATTGTTCTGGACTGCGTACCATAGCACCTTGGTATGAACTAGGACAGTGTAGTGTATGCCAAGACCAATGTCTTAAGATTCTGATGGTCCAGTTCTAGCCTAGGCTTGACTTGGTCGGTCAGCATAAGGTTTGACACGCAAATAACCCCTGGCAAAAATGAAAAAGGAAAAAGAAAAGGCCTGAAAATTAAATTGATAACAATTTTGCTGAAGCACTTTGTTTTGGATAATGCTTATCTTGGTAGATATCAGTTAGCTTCTACATCTCATGCTTTCCCTTGCCTGTTAACTGGAAAATGTGGTGATGCTTTTGTTTGCAAAAACTAAAAAATGCGTGCTAATGACTTTCTTTAGATATCATATGTTGCACTAATCATGCCATGAGTCTCCGACAGTATGTCTTTCGCTATACTTGTTAGATGTTTGTAATTGCAGTCAATCATATCTGAGAAGCATGTTTTCTACACTCCACATGCATCCCAGTTGCATTCATTGCATATTTTGAGGGGGAGTTGCATTTCAGGGGGAGTCTGTGTCTCGTTTGAGTGCTTGATGAGTTCACTTGTCAACAAGGGGGAGAATTTTTGGGATAAGAGTTTAAGGGGGAGTTTTTGTCTCGCTTACTCTTTTGATATCCCTGTTGATGTTTCTGAGATCGCACTCATTCTGAGCCTTTACCTTTGGTTAACCATAATGACCGCTTCTTGCTTTTGTTCGGCTTTTGGTCATTAGGGTTAAATTTTTACTTTATTTTTCTTCTTCTTTGTTTTCTTGTGCTTTGTTTTCGTGTTTCCTCAGTTGTTTGCAGGTACTGAAGAGCTGAAGAAATGAAGTGTTGACAATGCACTCATCAAGGGGGAGATTGAGGAGCCATGCTGAATAGCGTGGGCCTCATGGCTCCAGATGTGATGAGTCATTGTCAATGATAGTCAAAGAGGACTGAGAAGAGTTAAGATTTGTTGTTTCATGGGCCGCGTGTGACTCAGGTACACAGGCAGCGAGCGACTGTCGGGCAGAGGGGCCGCGAAGTCGGGCTGGCCCAATCCGGGTACATGGGCTAGGAGCAGCAGAAGACCCACTGGTTTGTTGACCAGGATTGACTCAGGTACACGGGCGGTGAGTGATTGCCGGGCTGACAGAGCTGCGGAATCGGGCCGGCCCAATCCGGGTACCTAGTGCGAAGTCGGTGGAGGCTTTGTCAGTTTCGGCGCAAAACTGACAACCATTGATCTTGTATCGGACTGTCCAGAAGAGAAGCCGTAGTCGCTACGAAAGCTTAGCTTCCGGATAAGTCATCTGTATCTCTAGGCCCACAGTCAGTCAGTCGAGTCTGTAAAAATTCCTAAGGGCAGTTGAGTCTTTTCCTTTATTTGGGCAGCCTATAAATAGGGCCCCAATCCCTAGGGTTACACTACCCTTTTTCTGAAATATTTTTCTATTCTATTGGGTCATTTTGTTCCCTGCATTCTCTCTCTTGCTCTCCTGTTCATGCGTGCGCCGCCAGGAAGTGTGCTATGAGTTCATCTTGATTTCTTCTCTGATCTGGATGTGTTTCTTCCAGCTGTTTGTGTGTGGCATTTAGTTGAGAACCCAGCTGTTTTCGGGTTGAATGCAGTGATTTATTCCCGAATCGAAGCTTCTCTGTTTGCCCCATTTTGTTCTTCACGTGAGTACTAGTTCTTGCTGCTGCAACTAGTACCTACTCCCTGCAGCAACAGTACCATAGCATTGCTTTTTACTGTGTTACTTTTTGATCGAGTAGACAGGGCTGAGTACCTTTTCTGGCTGTTTTCTGGCGAAGTCCCTTCTCTGTTCGAAGTCACTCAGCTTCGTGAGGCAGGCTCTGATCTGATATCTTCAAAGGCTTCGCTTAAAACTTCGACTTTGTCTTGAGTACTGTGATCCTAGCTTCGGAGTATGTTTTGTGCTTAGTGTTGATTAGCTTGTCATACTTCGACCGTCTTTGCAAAGGTGTACTCTGACTTGAGTTGTTCGAAGTAAATACTTCGACAGGCTTCGAAGTTGGCTTCAGAGCATGTCTCTCTGATAGACTTCGCTCGGAGTATGCAGCTGTCTGTTCCGAAGGTCTCAGTGTGTGAGTTCGGAGTTTGTTTTCTCGAAGTGTGGTTGTAGGCTTTGACTTCTTGTGTGTCAACATCAGCATACTTCGATTTGAAGCTAGTCTGTGGTTCGAAGGTCTTACCTCAATACTGCTAGCTTCGAAGGTAACCTTGTTGGCTTCGAAGTTGATCTTGCTGCTGCATGTTTTGCTTCACTTATTTTTCGAAGGTTGTTTTTCTGTGCATCGTGTGCGAAGTTTTCTGATCGAAGGTTAGGCTTCAAAGTTCGCTGTCCGAAGCAAGCTTCGACCCTGTCATACTTCGTTTCGAAGCATACTTCGCTCTTTGCCACACTCGATCTAGGCTAGACTAAACAAACCTTCGGCACGTCAACATCAACTTTCGCACAATTTCGACAAGGGACTCTGAAGCAGGCTTCGACACAGCGAAGCAGGCTTCGGCACTGCGAAGCAGGCTTCGCCAAGTTTCGAACAGGAGACAAATTTCGAACGGTAACTTCTCATTCCTCTCTTTGTGCACTTAGATTGCTGTACTGAGAAGTTCGATTTGCTCTATCTTGTGTATACTGATTATTTGTCTACTAGCACTGTATTGGTGTCTCTGTTTTATCATCAGTTGCTTCTAGGCTAGATACCTTTAGACTTAGACAATCTGTTCATGCTTTGCTGCTTAGTCTTTTGAGGTGGGTTGGGTATTGGGAGCAGGCCATTGATTCTAAAGAATTTTTAAGGCGCCCATTCACCCCCCCCCTCTGGTCGCTACTTTCGGTCCTACAATATGTGTTCACCCGTCACTAATGGACCACCTTTAGATTGAACTGACACCCTTTAGTGACGGGCCACAATATCCACTTGTCACTAAAGGGTACCCTTAGTGACGTTTATATTGTGACCCATCACTAAAGGGTGTCAGTTCAATCTAGAGGTGACCCTTTAGTCATAGATTTTTATTTAGACCCTTTACTAATATTATGGTCATATTGTAAAAATAATAATTTTTAGGTTGCATCCTGAATCAAAACTAGGATTTTGCGACCAACATTGTACATTATAAATACATCACATAAGTTTTATCACAAAATACCACAACACCACAACACAATTCGTATTGCAAAAGCAAAGCATAAATTACATAAATGAGTCATTCACTAACTGTTACAAGTCATGTTTACATTGCAACCAAAAAAAATTATTTCATACCACTACAATTGAAATCTTCCTTCGAAGAGATGACTTGATCCATTAAGAATATCCCTAGCCATCCTCAGATGCCATGCAAGTCAGTCTCCTTAAGAAAATGCGAAATTATTTTTTACATTAGTCGATGTATGCATAAGTGAAAAGTAAATTTAACAAAGTAATCACATATATGATATTATCTTACTTCCGACTTTTGAAGTTTTGTTGTCGTTAAGGCCATCTACATATGGTATGTGACATAAAATTCACATTGGTTTTCTACAAGGTTGAGTGTAGCACTACGATAGAAATACACTATTAGTGAGGATGACACATTTAATTTGAATAAGGCAAACATTTATAGACTTACCAGCATTTTGGTTTTTTGTACCAACTATCAGCGTTCCATTGCATTTGATATATCGGTATCAACATTGAATGCTCTATAACGAGCTACAAATAATGAGTTTAGAAAGAATAGGTTAAAGTTTCAACTTGTAATAATAAAATTAAGAAAACATTACTCATTGATTATGCTTCTAATTAAGGAGTAGTCTCTCTCGGTGTGGTCATCATTGAGTCCAAACGGTCTTACCGTGTCGATATACCACATGTTCCACTATTCACTCAATGAAGAGTTGGCCTAGTATAAGGATGTGTTACAACTAATTAATTAAATCTTACCACTAAAGGATATTGAAGAAAAAGGTGACTTAAAGGAACAAACTATTTGATAATGAGTATATATTGTAATAACATTTCATGAACAAACTAGGCCAACTCTTCATTAAGCAAATAGGGAAGCATGTAGAGGAGCACATGAGAAAATTAGATACCCTAGGCATAATGAGTTCATTCATTTATAGAACACATAAATCAAGTTGATCATGTATACATATAAGGTATACATAAGTACGAAGGAGTTGCAAAGAAAAAAGTAACCATTGAAAATAAAGTACTACTTTTTAGATTGAGTAGATAAATATTGAAAACTAAAAAATGGTAAAATGGAATTCACAGAAGTATAAATATGGCACAGGTAAATATCAACGTTCATAGATTCACTGAAGTACCAACATTATAGGAAATATCAACATTCATATATAGATACATTGAATGGGCCAGCTAGGGTTCTTAGAGAATAAAGGTAAGTACCTTGGAGGAGAATGAAGAATCAAGATGAGGCGGTGACGAGGATGAGTCGGCAATGGAGAGGCATGATGAGGTGGCAACGAGGAAGAGGTTGCGTGCTCTGATGAGGAAGTCCATGCACACCAACAAGGAGAAGATGGCAATGATGAGGGGGAGGTGGCAGAGATGAGGGAGAGAAGTAGGGTGATGTGAGCAGCACACGGCGTCGACGAGGAAGAAGAGATGACAGCGGTGATGAGAGACTAGGGTTAGGTATCAGTGCGAAGTGAAAGTGTGGCTAGTTCAATTTCATCCTGCCTATTTATACTTAGGAGATACTCATCGGTGACAGGTCATAACGTGATGCGTCGCTAAAGCGGGCGCCCATATTTAGTGACAAATGTAAAAGAACACGCATTAGTGATGGTTCATATGATGACCTGTCACTAAAGAGGATGCAAATATGGGTCGTAACATGATACATCACTAATGCTAGTCCCTTTAGTGACGGTTCACAGTATGAACCATCACTAATGGGGGTGCCCCCTCTTATGAAGCAATTTAGTGACGAATGACATTATGACACATAACTAATGGTGTATCTTTAGTGATGGGTGTAAAATAGTTTGTCACTAAAAGTATTGTTGGGGGAATAAGTTTTACCTTGAAGAGGGGCCAAATGACGTTAGCCACCTGCTGAAGTTATTTCCAAGCCTCCGGAATCCTTTCGGAGCCCTCCGGAGCGAAGCCTCCAGACTCCTTTTGGAGCCCTCCAGAGCGAAGCCTCCAGGCTCCCTCTGAAGTCTGCTAGAAGCCAAGTCTTCAAGCTCTCTTCGAAGTTCTCTTCAGAGTTAGCCTCCGGGCTTTCTTCGGAGTTAACCTCTGAGCTCCTTTTGGAGCTCCCCAGAGCCCGTCTCTGGACCCTCTCTAGCCAATTCGAAGCTAAGTCTCTGAGAGCCCAGTTCAGAGTTTAGTTCGGAGCACGCTTCGAAGTCCACTTCGGAGTGCCCTTCGAAGCCTTCATCACAGTCTCTGCCTGAAGGGCTCCGGCCACTACTCTGAACCAAGAAAATATCCCCACTCCGCTATAGTGTAAGCCATACTAGGGGCCCCTCCGTCCCAGGTATGTCGTTTAGCTATTCAGAAGTGATATTTATCTGACACGTCTGTAAAGATGTAAAGCACTTTGTATAGTAGACTAGCCTTTTTTCCCTTCTTGCCCCTATAAAGCCTATGACTTATAAAGGGCATTTAGGTCTTTTCCTTTGGCCTGCGTGCCTATAAAAGCAGGGCCAAGCCCTTGTAATCGCCAGACTCTCTAGATCCATTAGATTCAATTGAGGAAAACTATGCCAAATCCACTACAAACTGGACATAGGGCTATTATCCCTTTGGGGAGGTCCGAACCAGTATGAATCCTTTCTCCTTCTGAGAGAACCCTTCGAGGTTCATTTTATACACTGTATACACACAAAACCTGTGTTGTAGCTAACACAATTGCTACAACAAGTATATTAGTGACACATGTCATTTATCCGTCACTAAAGATCCATTACTAAAGACCATTCCTGTGGTAGTGTGCAGCCCCCAAGATTGGAGTTTCTTTGAGAATAAGCTTTAGTCTTAAAACATTTTAAAATACAACTAGCTAGATTTTTTGGCATCCATTAGAACCATCTGTTGACACGAAAATGTGCCCCCGCACTTGGGTCAGTTCGACGATCCAAAAATGTGCGGATACTTAGGGACAGGCCTAAGCATGACGCATCACTGATATCGCGTTCCGACTACCCTTAGTCGTGATAAGGGGGGTGGAGTCACCAGGCAATCAGATCACACAAAATAATCCAATTAGCCAAAAGAAATATATTTAAACAGAATAAATCAGCAAACTGGTCAGAGCCTGTCTGCTTCGGAGTGTGATGCAAAGAGGGTCACCGAAGTATAACTTTGGCGTCTGGTGCGAAGTATCCCGCCGAAGGGTGCCTTCGGCGTTCGGACTGATCTAGTCGAAGGTGAGCTCCGGACGGATCTGGACGCGATGATCACCTCAGAATGGTGGGGTTCGGCGTGAGGTCTCTGATACGGCAAGACATAGAATAATGATGCGAGGGCCGTGTGCGGGCGTAACTTCATCCAGAGTAGAGTACGAACATGGCGAATCCTAGCGTGACGAAGTGTGCTGGCGAATCCTAGCATGACGAAGTGTGCTGGCGGAGCGTGCGGTCAAAGCAGAATCTTCGGCGAAGGGTGTCCTGGCGATCTTCGAAACCGATCTCTCAGCTCCGGAAACCTTCGACGAAGTAGCTTCGAATGTGGAAACCTACAACAAAGAGGGTTCGAAGTACTAATTCAGCCTGAGGACCGAATTCTGCAAAGTGTTGCACTAGTAGCGAAGGTAGCAATATGTTACGTAGATTAGTGAATACTTCACAGGCGAAGTAACAAGGCGATAGCAATCTATTACGTAGATTAACGGATACTTCACAAGCGAAGTAATAAGAATTACCACTGTTCCGAAGTGGCCGGCGGAGGGCTTCTAGGCAAACCCACGAAGAGGTATAGAAAAGTAAAGGTAAATAAATGCGATCAAAGCTAGGGCTTTGTGTTTGATTTGTGTTTGGCGGGCCTCTAAGCTGGCCTCGCCTCTTTATTTATAGGGGTCAAACTTCTGATCTAATCTACTATATATCGGCTTGGAGAGAAATAAAAACTTAGCCGGAATTGTATCCAACTCTGTCTCTGCCGAAGTGGGCTTCGGCCAGGCCCGTCGAAGCCTGCTCCTCGGGCCGAAGCTTTGGCGGCGTGGTCCTCCGAAGGCTTCCTGGCCGAAGGCTGTGGGCTGGCCAGAGGCTTTCGGAGCCCATAGCCCAATGGACCTTTGGCCCTATAGGGCTTCGGCCTGACCCCGGACATGATCTTGCTAGCTCACCCTCTGAAAAAATTTCTAAACTACTGACTTCGGGATGCCCCCCGAGCCATTCCTGATCCTACGAAGTCTGGCCGGACTGGTCATTCGGAGTGTGCTGGGCTGAAGCCCTCCGGAGGGTTCGGACTCCCAGGAGCCCTCACCATGCGGGAGGCTTCGGCTTACGGCCTCCGGCATGCTAGGTCCCTCGGTTGGTAGAGTACTCTGGTCCAGGGACCTCGGCTCGCAGTGGCCTTCGGCGGCTGGAGGGGTCCGACCCGGAGGGGGCGCTTGCCCACCGTCACTGGCTTCGGTAGTGAGACCAAGCATCGGTTTCTCCAATACAGAAAATTTTCCTCTCCTGACTTGGTAACCATATGCTTGCTGAGCCAAATCATTTGCGACCGAATTGGCTTCTCTTGACACGTGAGAGATTTTGAAGTCATCAAAAGCAGCAACTATGTCTAGACATTTATCTAAGTAACTATTCAGCAAGTCGTTAAAGCATTGAGCACTTTTAGCTACTTGTTGCACTACTAACAAGGAATCACCATATGTGTGGACATGTCTAGCACCTACAGATTCTAGTAATTCAAGACCTAGCAATAAAGCTTCATATTCAGCTTAGGTATTAGTGGAAGGAAATTCTAGACGGGTCGAAGTCTCAAAGTTCATTCCATTAGGTGATATGATAACCACTCCAATACCTTGTCCACTCTTGCAAGCCGAACCATCAAAATAAAGCTTCCATGGCACTACCTCCGAAGTGGGCTTCGGCCAGGCCCGTCGAAGCCTACTCCTCGGGCCGAAGCTTTGGCGGCGTGGGCCTCCGAAGGCTTCCTAGCCGAAGGCTGTGGGCTGGCCAGAGGCTTTCGGAGCCCATATCCCAATGGACCTTCGCCCTATAGGGCTTCGGCCTGACCCCGGACATGTGTATTTTTGGCCCAAATCACCAAAATTGATATTTTGATAATCTCATCCATTAATGCCATTTTTTACTATCAACACCATCGAGTTCTTTTCGGCTAAAAACTGGGTGTCAGTTGTCTGCTTGTATAGACTGGCGCTTGTCAGAGTTGGTAGTTTTGAATGGAATCACACAACTTCCAACACCACTTTTAGCAAGTGATTATGACTGCAACCGCTGCTTCACCCTTAAACTTTCACCACCCGATTCGTAGTCATCGGTCGGTTTGGAAATATTGACCAGCACAATCAATGGTGAAGATTGCCTCGGGCCATGCTTTTTAGCAACCGCAATGCTTTGGGTATCTTGGGCGAACTTAATAAATAATCCCTCTAGTGTTCCACGAACTTTCTGGAATGCCTCAACTTCTTATTAATCTTTGATCTTCTGGCGCTCCGCAATGCCAATCGGCATTGCAACCTTGTGGTTTCCTATCGCAAAGAATGCCAGTTGTTCAATCTAAAGCCTTTAGCTCCTCCTTCTACTATTCCGATGGCAGTGTTGCGCTAGATCCTCAGGGGTAGGTTAACCGAGTGAAGCAGTTTCGATTGTCGTCGGTGAAGAAGAGATTCCACCGACCGTGTTGTCGGCATGGCGCTCGGTGAGAGTTGAGTCATTTCTGACTGCCAATACGCACGAACTCGTGGTGTTTGATTCCTTCTTCTTTCGCGGGATCGGCTTGCCTTCTCACCTCTTGCTTTGTGGTGTTCTTCACCATTACGACACTTATCTTTGTAACCTCAATCCAAACTCCATTCTTCATCTTGTCGTCTTCATACACTCGTGCGAAACTTTTCTAGGCATTGAGGCCCTTTACAACTTATTTGACCACTTCTTCTATCTGTGGGTGTCCGACAATAAAGCGGTCGGCGGCTACGGTCTTCAATTTCATGATGGGAAGGCGACTGAGTACATACTATTGTCGCTTTCATCTTCCAACAAGGGTTGGCACTTAGATTGGTTCTACATGGCCAACCGCAAGCCGACCTTGTCTCCGGAGATCGATCGGGTGCTGATGTTGGCGCTTACTTGGACTGACCACTGCCAACTAGAGGAGTAGGGGCAACTCGATGAGTTGGTGGTGCTGATAAAATAGCTCTAGAAGGCTCAACTTATAGGCATCCATGTGGTGCTGAACTTTGTGCTCCATTGGGTCTAGCCACTAAAGCAACGACTCTACCCGACCTTCGAGTACTCGGGCCCTGAGGACCTGACCCAGGAGAGGGTTGAGACGATGAGGGTGCAAAGGTGGAGAAGATAGTGCGGGGAGTCTCTGCCAACAAACTGGAGATTAAAGACAACTCTTGCCCTCATCCCTTCAAGCTGAGCACTCCCTGACTAGAGCTAAGGTCTCTTTTGCTTCTTTGAAATCTTGAGATTTGACGATTATCACCTGCCGACTGCTGACCCTCAAACCGTACAGGGTCAGGAAGCCTTTGTCTCTCTGTCACCATTGTCAGAGCATCCTCAGGCGATCGGTCATAAAGTTGTCGACCCGCGCGCCAGACCGACCAACGATAAGAGGAAAGGCTAAGAGCCTTTTACTCCTCGGGCGAAGAGGATGAAGATGTCGGTGGCATAAGGCACGACAAGGCAATGGCCGACCAGAGCATCGACCAGAATAATGGTGAGTATGACGGCACCACAGGGGCCACCGAAGTTCTCGTCGTCCTTCGCTAGAGAATCTAGTGTTGAATCAGAGACTTCTTGTGCGATGCCAGTAGTCGGTGGGACCGTTGCATCGTCTTCCCCCATTTCTACAACGTATCCACCTTCACTGATGCGACCACCACTGCCTCCTCTGATTCTGCTGATCGAGTACCCTGGAGTGGGTCCTAGCTTGTGGACGAAGAGGAGGATATTCCGGCGATTGGGGTGGTAAGGAGTACCATCATGTGTATGATCAGTGTAGTTGATCTTGATCTTGATTGGACTTCTTTTTATGTAGCCCCACTTCATTGACGCTACCTGACCTAGATCTGGTTGGTGGGACTGCCTCCGATGCTCCTAGTGAGACTGACATCGAGATTCACCGCACCATTGCAAACAACAAGGAAGCCGTCGGAAGCATGGAGAGGATTCTCAATTGTAAGAAATGCACCGCTGACGACAAGATACACATGCTAGCCATCAAGATTCTCACGCGGCCGACAATCGACGCATCGAGCAACGGGGACATAGACACATTGATCACTAACCTGCTGGTAACCTTCCTCACTACTGATGAAAACAAAGATAACATCTGAAAAACAGCAGGAGAAGCACTGGCAATGCTATCCAATAGATGTGAAAGCAACACTGCCACCATACTGAAGGCAACTGATACCATTGTCGGTGATCTCTGTCGTGTGCTTCTGGATGTTGAATCCACTTCGCTCAGAATAATTGCAGCGGAAATCCTGGAGCATGTGTGCATTCCTTAAAACCAGGATGATTACTACATCAAGGAACCGAAGAAAGCCATGAAACATGTGATTCCACAGGTGACCAGTCTCAAATTAAACAATGCCATTTGATCAATATCATTTTCAGTTGTTCAGTTTTGATCAACTCACATGCAGAAACATATATCTTTACCCTTAATTTGCCCACGACAAACCAACTAATGATCATTAATTCATCTTACCACTAATTTGCAGTTGTTCGCAGAAATACTACTTCCTTCAGCAGATGAAGTCAGGTTTTCTGCAGCAGACAGTGACATAGAAGGCCAACACACTAGTGCTACACAAGATAATGATCAGCTCAACACCACTTCCTCTCATCAGCAAAACGATGTCATGAAGTAACATGCAGACAAGGAAATCCAGGTAGTTTTATTATCTCTTGTTGTGGTAGTATTTGACGAACTAATCATTGAAAGTGGAAGCTTGGTACAAGTGGTGGATACAATTTCCCCTGGAGACTCTTTAACTAGCTTTGCAGGGAAGCTCAAGCAAATGGTAGAAAAAACAGTGAATACACAACCAATTGTCTGAGAATACTGAAGATTACGAGCAGGATGGTCACATTGATGTTAGAACAAAATGTTAGAGAATACTTAGATGATCTTGTAGGACTAGCACTAGCAAGATAAGTCTTAGGCATTACACATGGTACATTTTTAAGATAAACATTGAGATAACCAAAACACATACCTTCAGAGAGGAGTTGTGAGGGACATGCCATGGCGAGGTGCGTGGTGGTGTCTGGAGCGACGAACAGCAGCGGCGAGAAGGTTAGGAGGCCTTATCGTTGCTTCGGCATAAAACTTAGATTGGTTAGAGAATTTAGGGATTGGGATTGAGAGGAAAGAAAGACGTGATTAATCCTTATCATGAACTTTGTCTCTCCCTTTTATAGTGCCGCGCAACAGGGGCCCTAATAAATTTTCTGTTTTGGCGCTCCTGATCAATGCGCAAAATTGACTCCAGGCGCACATGCATGGCCATTGCACATGCGGGATCCCTCTCCTTCCAGGAGATTTGTAGCTAAAATTCTCCCCCAGATGTATACTTAGTTTTTAACATGTACTTGACATAATATATTCTGCTATAGATAAATGCATCGAGCATGTTGCATCACCATAGTCAGTTACGTACTACGTGACTCAAAAACTACAATACACATTTCCATTCTAAAATAGAATCTTAACTTATTTTGGGCCCCTTTTAAATCCATAGATCATAGACTTTCCTTTAAACCCATATAGGCTAAGTGTTCTCTGAACACATTAGAAGGTAAGCCTTTAGTGAGTGGATCTGCAAACATTTGCTTGGTACTTATATGCTCAAGACTTATAGTTTGATCTTGGATTTTATCCTTAACAATATAACACTTAATGTCAATGTGTTTGGTAGCAACACTCTTCTTATTGTTATATAAGAACTATACTGCTGACTTGTTGTCACAATATAACTTAAGTGGATTTTCAATACTGTCGACCACTCTTAATAATTGGGAATAAATATCTTCAAATATGGTGCCTCTTCAATGGCCTCATAATATACTACAATCATGGCATACATCGTGGAAGATGTCATCATAGTTTGATTAGAGCTTTTCCAAGACTTAGCTCCCTTTACAAGTGTGAATATATAACTTAATGTGGACTTTCTAGTATCCACATATCACACGAAGTTTGAGTCTGAATAACCTACTATTTGTAGGTTATTTGTTCTTTCATATGTTAGCATGAGGATTTTTTGTGCCTTGTATTTATCTCAATGCTTTATTAATTTAATTCTAGTTATCTATACCTGGATTTTCTGATATCTACCAAGCATCCTAGTGGCAAAAGCTAAATCAGTGTGAGTACGTAATTGAACAAACATTTGGTTTCCGATAGCAGAAGCATATGGAACCAATTTCACTTGATCGATCTCATATTGGTTCCTGGGATATTGAAAGTTCCCAAACTTATCACCCTTTACTATCGGAGCAGGCGATGTCTTACTCACATGCATACTATATATCGTAAGTATATTTTCTAAGTATGCCTTCTGTGATATTTCTAATACCCCTTAGTTCTATCTTAGAGAATCTCTATTCCTAACTCATAGGAAAATTCTCCAAGATCTTTCATGTCAAAATGAGAGAACAAAAAATTTTTAGTATCTAATAGTAGATGGACATCACTACTTGCAAGTAGAATGCCATCCACGTACAAGACTGGGAAAATAAATTTCACATTCTTGAACGTAGCATAAATGCAGTTGTCCTCTTCATTCTCCTTAAAACCCAAAATTTTCTAAGGGTATAATCAAATTTAAGGTGCCCTTACCTAGAAGCTTACTTTAAGTCCATAAATGGACTTAGTCAAAATGACATCCAAATTTTTTTTCATTTCTACGATAAAACTCTTAGGTTGTGCCATATAGACGTTCTCATTTAAATCCTTATTGAAAATGTCGTCTTTACATCAATCTGATGTAATTCTAAGTCATAATGTACCACTAAGGAGATAGTGATTCTAAATAAATCCTTAGGTGAAACATATGAAAATGTCTCATTATGGTTTTTTCCTTTTTGAGTTAGCACGTCTTTTCTAAGTTAGAGTATTGTTTTTTTGTTCTTCATTAGCAACATCGGGTTCCTGAACAATAGGTGCTGCTAATGAAGGCCTAACCTCAAGCGCTAGACAAATAGGCGCTACCATAGGTACATGAAAATTGGCTCTTAAATCATAGGAGTGGGTACACAAACCCGCTTATCTTCAAGACTAATTTCTCTAGGTACCATGCTCCCCCTGATCATAGCATCTTCTAAAAGATTGCACATCTCGTTTCTACAAACTTAGTATATCTGTTAGAACAGTGGAAATGGAAAAACTTAGTCTTATCTAGGTAGCCATTAAAATGACAACTTATTTTCTTAGAATCTAACATACTAATATTTGGGTTAAAACATAAGCCTCAGTAGGACAACATCCCCATACTCTAAAATAATTTAGAGAAGGTTCTCGTCCAGTCCATGATTCATACGGTGTTTTAGGCAATGACTTATTAGGGACCCGATTAACAATATGACTGGCGGTGTTTTAATGCCTCCATCCACAAACTAATCGGTAGAGTGGAATAACTTACCATACTTCTTACCATGTTCACTAAGGTGTGATTGCGCCTTTATTCTACTCTATTTTGCAGAGGTTCACCCGGTGCAGAATACTAGGCTACTATGTCATTTTCCTGTAGAAACCTAGCAAACATGTCCAACAACTTGGCCATATGGGGTATGCCAGTAGTAGTACGGTCAGATCTTACTCTTTTAATCTTTAGATCATGCTAATTTTAAACTTCAGCCTTAAACATGTGTTGACACAGAAATGTGCCCCCGCACTTGGGTCAGTTCGATGATCCAAAAGCGTGTGGATACTTAGGGACAAGCCTAAGCGTAACACAACACCGACGTCACGTTCTGGCTACCCTTAGCCGTGGTAAGGGGGGTGGAGTCGCCAGGTAATCAGATCACACAGAAATAATCCAATTAGCCGAAATAAATTTATTAAACAAAACAAGTCAAAAACTGAACGGAGCCTGACTAGTTCAAAGTAGGGTGCGGAGGGTGCCGCCGAAGTGTACCTTTGGCGCCTAGTGTGAAGTGTCCCACTAAAAGGTGTCTTCAGTGTTCAGACTGATCTGGCCAGAGATAAACTCCGAACCGATCTGGACGCGACAATCACCTCCGAACAGCGGGGTTCGGCGTAAAGTCTCCGATACAGTAAGACACAGAGAAATGACTTAGGTGCAATGTGCGAGCGCTACTTCGTCCGGAGTGGAGTACAAGCGTGGCGAAGCCTGTCGTGGCGAAGTCTATTGGCGAAGTGTGTTGGCGTGCGTTCAAAGCAACAACCTCGCCGAAGTGTGTTCTGGCAACCCCCGAAACTGTTCTCCCAGCTCCGGACACCTCGGGCGGAGTGGCTCTGAACGTGGAAAACCTTCAACAGAGGGGATTCGAAGTACCAATTCGGCCTGAGGACCGAATTCTGCTAAGTCCTGCACTAAGAGCGAAGGTAGAAATCTATTACGCGGATTAGCGGATACTTCACAAGCGAATCAACAAGGCGGTAGCAATCTATTACGTAGATTAACGGATACTTCACAGGCGAAGTAACAAGGCGAGAAGTAACAAGGATTACCACAGTTCCGAAATGGCCTTCGGAGGGCTTCCAGGCAAACCCACAAAGAATAAAAAAATTAAGATAAAATAAAGTACGGTTCAAAGCTAGGGCTTTGTGGTTGATTTTTGTTGGGGGGAATTCTGAACCGGCCTCACCCCTATATTTATAGGGGCTAGACTTCTAATCTCTAAGCCTAATCTGGTGGAATTCGGTTTGATCACGCGTGAAAGACTCAGTCAAAAATCGGACTCAATCTCTAACTCTACCCGAAGTGGGCCTTCGGCCAGGCCCGCCGATGTCTGCTCCTCGGGCCGAAGCTTCGGCAGAGTGGGCCTCCAAAGGCCTCCGGGCCGAAGGCGGTGGGCTGGCTGGAAGCTTCCAAAGCCCGTAGCCTATTGGACCTTCGGCCCTGTAGGGCTTTGGCCCAACCAAGGACACGTGCATTTTCGGCCGATATTGCCAAAATTGGTATTTTGACAATCTTAACCATTAATGTCATTTTTTGCTATCAACAACATGTTAAAATTATCCAGAGCTCATCATCGCTCTTTAATTGGATAAATATAGTGTGAATGATCATTTGTAAATGTTATGAACAAAAATAACCATCCACAGACATTGCAGGAAATGTACCACAAAAGTCTTTGTGAACTAATTAAACTTAGTCTTAGTAATTTATCACCAACGTTGGTCAGGAAATAAAATTGCTACAACAATTAATCTTTATTTCATGCGCTTCATTCCACGACTTCCTTAATTCGTTTGATGTATTTGTGTTGCTGAGTTTTTTGGTCACACGCGTGGCCTGGGAGATCTTCTTAGCTCCAGTGGAGGTCCTATAATCTCAAAAGAAAAAGAGTTCAAGGCGTGCCAATTAGTTTGACCCTGCAACTGATAAGGAGTCCAAGAAAAAGTAGTATTAGTAGCAAGCCCATCGGTTGCCAAGCCGATGACTGTAGTGAGGATAAAATAATCACAAACTGATACACCGATCGGCTATAGGACCGATAACTACTATAGGGCAGTCGAGTTGAATACATCATCGGCCGATAATACAAGACGATCGCGGACAAGGGCCGATGGGTATTTCCCGAGTGTGCATAAAATAGAACATGGAATTTTAAGATAACCTATCGACTTGTACTCTGATAGAAATAAATAAAACATGCTAGATAACATACCAGTACCATCAAAATATTCAGAATAACAAGATTGGACCTAACCAAGACAGTAGATAGTCACGATGAACTTAATAATACTTTGAAGTATCAGGCATGCTTTATTTAGATGAACGGTATACAACATGAAGCATATACAATAGAAAGAGATGTCGGACCTAACCGATGAAGCCTCAGACTATGATATCTAAATCACATCAATCTAAGAGATCAATCTAATGCAGCCTTAGACGTATCCAATACACCGAGATAAACCGACGACCACATTGACTAAGATGATGCCTTCAAGATATCGATACGATGCAGCCTTAAAGAACACTAACCAAGCCAATATGATCGTCGGGGTAGCGGGACTCACCTTTTCTCTAGAGATCGGAATGATGCAGATCAGCTCCGAGTGCCGAATCCCACCGGGATTAACCTTGGGAAGCCAATGGTGGCCATGCGTCAAGGAGTAGTTGTTTGTAATTATTCTTTTTCCTAACTAATTAGATTCATATTTATAGTCTAGAGACTTGTCGTCCAAGTAATCTACATTGTAACCAATTCTAGATCATCCTCATCTTCTCTCTCGTTCATCGGCTCCTTCATGTTCAGTCATATTATAACAACATGGATGGGCTTCATTGACCATCTTTGACTTTTGTTGACCATGCGGCGTTTTTAGTGGGCCTGGGCTTTACCAAATCTTGCTGTCAACACATGCCTCCTATTTTTGGAGCATCAAAGGGGTAACCGATGATTCAAAATTATCGGTCATCATCACCCTCTACCGCCACGTCTTCTCAAACACCTTCACAACGTCTTTTCAAATTTTTCACTAGCAGTCGAAACCCTTCATCTTCCAATACTTCATATATAATGCGTCGGGCATCGGCTTTTCCTTCCTCTTCTTCTCATCTTTTTATTCGGCCATAAATGACTGTGACGGATGTTGCCTGGACTTATGCTTCTACTTTTCTTTGTGGCGGTGTTGGACAGGGCTTCATACAACAAAGTTGTGCATTGGCACCTATAGGCCGAAGGTTTTGCTTCCCCCGATCTCGGGCCTACAAACATTCTGGCGTTGCGAGAACCATACTCATGATTACATTTTTCCGAATGTTGGAAGTGATCCCACCAAATCCACTAGGATCGGAGTGACCCGGTTGCCGAGGGGTCGCCTTGCATTTTATAAGTAGTCACCGAGTGCCTCACTTTCCCCTTCACGCTTTCTGAATTCTGTGAGTAACACGGTATTATTCATGAGAGAATGTCTTCCTATTCGCCTGAGTCGAATGGGATTGCTGAGAGGAAAAACCACACCCTAACTGACTTGGTTAATGCCATGTTAGATACTGCCAGTTTATAAAATGCATGGTAGGGGAGGCTTTGTTGACTGCTAGTCATGTCCTGAATAGAGTTCACAACAACAATAAAGAACAAACTCCATATGAGATATGGACTGGGAGAAAACCATCACTTTCTTACTTGCGTACATGGGGGTGTTTGTCGAAAGTCAATATTCCAATTATGAAGAAACGCAAATTGGGACCTTAGATAGTGGATTGTGTCTTTCTAGGCTATGCTCGAAGGAGCATGGTGTATAGATTTTTATTAGTTAAATCTAAGGTGCCCGATATGCACGTTGATACAATTTTAGAATCTCATGATGCAACATTTTTTGAGAATGTGCTTCCTTTGAAAGATATGCATAACATTGCTAGATTTTCTACTGAGATAATCCCTGAACCCGATACACCTGTCAATTTTGAGTGTTTTGAACAACATGATTAGTTTGAAAAAATCCTTGAGGAGGATGATGGTGAAGTCCTTGAAGAAGTGAGAGACAAAGGGTTTCAAAATCCTTTGGTGATAATTTCAACGTGTACCTTGTGGATTACACTCTTATAACCATTGCTGATGCATTTACATCTCCAGATGCAGATGATTGGAAAGAAGTTGTCCATAATGAAATGGACTTGATTCTATCCAATAGTGAAAGGTCAAGAGAGCAAGGTGTGTAAATTACTAAAGTCTTTGTATGGCCTGAAACAAGTATCTAAGTAATGGCATGAGAAGTTCGACAGAACTCTAACTTTTATGGGATTTGTCATAAACGAGGTTGATAGATGTGTATACTAACGACATAGTGGGGTGAAGGAGTTATACTATGCTTGTATGTTGATGACATACTAATCTTTGGCACAAACATTGATGTGATCAATGAGGTCATGTATTTTGTATCAAAGAGTTTTGATATGAAAGATCTGGGAGAAGCTGATGTTATTCTTAACATAAAACTGATTAAGGATGAGAATGAGATTACACTTTTGCAATCTCATTATGTTGAGAAGGTCTTGAGCCATTTAGTCTATAAAGATAACAAGCCTTCTCCAACACCTTATGATCCTAGTGTGACACTTCGAAGGAACAAGAAAATTTCCAAAGATCAACTGAGATACTCTTAGATAATTGGTTCACTCATGTACTTAGCTAGAGAAATGAGACCTGACATATCATTTCTTGTGAGAAAATTGAGCAGGTTCATGTCCAACCCGGGTTGTGATCACTATCATGCACTTGAAAGGGTTATGTGCTACTTGGGAGGTACTATGAGTTATGGAATTCACTATTTTATGCACCCCGCTGTGCTTGAGGGATATAGTGATTCAAACTAGCTATCAGATGTTGATGAGATTAATGCCATGACTGGATATGTTTTTACCCTTGGAGGTGGTGTAATATCATGGAGGTCTTGCAAACAGATCATTTTGACGTGGTCAACCATGGTAGCAGAACTTACTACTTTAGATACAGCTACTATAGAGGCAGAATGACTATGTAAGCTATTGATGGACTTGTCTGTGGTTTAAAAATCAATACCAGCTATCCTTATGAGTTGTGACAATCAAAGTGTGGTAGTCAAAGTGAATAGTGCTAAGGAGAAAGTGAAGTCATCAAGACATGTTAAAAGACAATTGAAGTCTTTCAGGAAGTTGAGAAACTCTGGAGTAATAAGTGTGACTTATATTCAAATACAGAAAAATCTGGTAGATCCCTTTACAAAAGGTCTATCACAGAATGTGATAGAAAATGCATCGAGTGAGATGGGTGTGATACCCATATTAGTTATCATAGTGGTAACACAACCTATGTGATTGGAGATCCTGTGAATTAGGAACTGGAAAAACAAGCTATTGGTTAACTCAGGAGAGTGATTATTAATTCCGAACCGTCTCTAAGTGAAGATGTAATACTCTCAAAATATGTAAGGTAGACTGGTTTTATGCGTTAATGTATTCTATTGGCTTTAATTAGCGAAGATGCTATCCTCTAGAGCATTCTTGAAAGAATACACCTATATTAGCCTGACTGTTTAACGTCGCAGTCCATGAGACTTGGGTGATCTCTACTATGCTCATTATGAGACCAGGGAGTATGACACATATGCTCCACCCGTGGGGTAGGCTACTAGTAGCCAAGTACTTGTTAAGGCTTTGAGTGAAACTTGCTCACAGAAAACTTGCAATTCAAGGCATAGTCCATTATTCAATTTGTGAATGAGTGTAGCTTAAATTTCAAGGCGGTAGTTTAACTTAACAGTCCTCGCTGAAATGCTAGTATATAAAACAGCAGTTAGATTCAGACAAATCTTCAAATGGGCATCTGAGATCTAGTGGGGGATTGCTGAAATTTTGGGATAAACTCATATGAATATTTCATAAATTCTAAATAAATCTCAAAGGCCAGAGCCTTGTAAAGGAATACCACATGGCCACTAGTCGGGTGTCAGAGTTGGTACTACCGAGTGCTGGACTTGAGATAGGGACTCAATGGTCAGGGATCAGCACTTCCGAGTGCTAGATCCAAGTCAGGACTTGGGGGGTCAGGGTCGGCCTGCTGATCCCGACCACTTGTTCCCGAAAGTCGAGTCCTCTCCTGTGGAGATGTGGTATTTACTTTTTTGTTCTGATTCTTTGGGAACATGGCTAATTTTATGGGATATGATTATATAGAAACCGACTTGATTGAGAACGTGATCGTGATACGAGATCTGATTGCTCCCATAAAAATACTCGTAGATTAGGCTGATGATGAGATATTCAACAAGAAATACAACAAAACCATGCTAGGGTTATTAGTGTTAGTGTCTCTTCTCTCTGCTATGTTGCTGCCATAGTCTACTTCATTTCGTCCGCCAGCGTGCACGTGGAACAAGAGAGAAGATCTTTGTAATATATTGTCCTCGAGATCCGGCACTAGGAGAGGGCAAATAAGCTTTTTGAGAAGCGCTCTGTGTGACTTCTTAAGTTCATCATCATGGCACGTCTTCTGCCTACGTCTACTAACGATCGTTGTCAAGTGCTACGATCTGACATGAACAGAAGTGTCTCTGCCCCTTCCGTGGATTCTTCCTCGACAACCGTACAATATGTGTGTTATAATTTTGTATGGTTTATAATCATGCTTTGTGAAATCATGATTTCCCTATTGCTTTTCACTAGTATGATAGATCTATTCATGCTAGTTAATGCGGATGCCATGATTTATATAATTCAAAAATTAATTGTAAAATTTCCTAATCCTCCACCAATCAGCTCATTCACGGATGCATGAGGATGTGCCATCAGATGGAGAACACATTAGACACTACAACAAAACAGGCAACTTCCGTCGGCCAAAGCCGACGGAAGTTAGCCTTTTCCCGACGGAAGAAGCTAACTTCCGTCGGCAAAAGGCTAACTTCCGTCGGCTTTTGGCCGACGGAAGCGTGGAGACGGAAGTTAGCTAACTTCCGTCGGTCGCCGACGGAAGTTAGCTAACTTCCGTCGGTCGCCGACGGAAGTTAGCTAACTTCCGTCGGCCAAACCTAGCCGACGGAAGTTACCAGGAAATCAGTAACTTCCGTCGGCCAAATCCTAGCCGACGAAAATTATTATTTTTTTTTCTTTTTTTCTTTTTTATGTCGACGGGCCAATAACTTCCGTCGGCTAATGTTGGCCGACGGAAGTTAACTAAAAAATCCAAAAAAAAGAAAATTTGCAAACAATTAAGAACAAATCAGATTCTAAAACTTCACACTACACTCATTATCCAAACTAAATCAGATTTGCAATCATCACAAAACAGATTTGAATTCTTTCAACTTTTGGATTCAAATCAGTACTCAATTACTTTCAATCAAAACACCACAACTCAGCTTCAAATACCCCTCTTTCAGTTTACACTACCATTCAGAGAGCCTTTCAACCAGTGAACCGGCCAGATAGCTCTTTGCAAACAAAGAGAGGTTGATAAATAACCATGCCATCATCCCAGCCCTCACAAAAAAGAACCTGCAAATATGATGAAGGGAAAAACATTCATAGGCATTATAGTTTCCTCCGATTATTTATCTATATTCTATAGTTAGAAAGACAAATAATAAGAAAAACTTAACAAGGAGAAAATAGCTGGATATGCATATCTAGTTTATACAAAACACTGATCAGTATTAGCATGAAGTCACTACAAATTAGTTACATGACTTGAGTAGATGTCGAAGAAACATTTTTAAAAAAATATATATATATGTAGCATATCTACCTCCATGTGCAATATTTATGGTGCATGTGTCCACCCAGAAAATAGAAGTCAGCATGTCTCTGTGATTCCAGGTCTTAAACTAAGTACATCAAAACAAATAGCAATGACAGGTAAACTCAACTTTCAGCAGACCCTGTGTCCCTACTTCTTGGAGAGCTTATGCACACTAAACCCTACTTAATCTTTTTGAACCAGTCAATTGCATAATAAACAAGCATTCCACTCAAACCAACTTGGCATTGTGCATAATATATGTATCAAATAATTTGATGACAGCGTGACAGAACTAATCAACTTGACAAGGTATAAAAATAGGAGGATTAAACAAATAACGCAATTCTCACAACAATTATGCTACTATTTAAAAATATTTGTAAATCATGTCAAAAGTCAAGCAAGCAAACAAGAAAGACATTGATGACATACTTGAGGTCAACTCCCATAAAATGAGGATTGAGCTGCACTCCCAACCACCTATGAGACAAAGTGACTAATGTAAATACACAATAATTATCAGTATTAAAAATGTGTGATACATGAAATCAAATACAGAAGCTATATTCCTGTACTTTTGAAGTTGAAAATGAGATATGAATGTTTATAACTGGTTAATCTTTGTAATGACAAGAAACGATGAAATATCTCAAGGGTAAAAGGGATGCTACACATAATGTATTTTTTATACAAGAACATGTAGAGTTTGTAGAAGTACCAATCTTGTATGAAACTCCCACTGACATGTGGTGAAACTCCCACTCAATTCAAACATAAAAAGATTTTGTGGATTGCTCCTAATTAAGAGTCTGTACTATGTATCATTTGGTTGGAGGGCATTGCATCGTTTATGCTAATTATTGTGTTTATCAAGAGAGAAATTTCTTCATTAACATCAACATATGAAAGAAGCGGTGACTTATAAAGCTGGTCAGTTCAGTGATGCCACCTATATATACCACCACGCCAAGTGAACAAGTCAAGGCTCTCTAGGGAGAAGCAGAGAGTGAACAAGCTCACCGTAGGAGACATCCATCCCGTGTAGACACCGAGAGCACAGAGCCCCAGAAGCAGGATGAGCGAGAGCAAACCTGCGGGTGGCGCGCGTCAGGAGGTGAGGCGGCGAAGGCACAAGGCAGCGAACAGCGTAGGTACTGTTTGAAATCAGAAATCGGCAGTATGGTGTAACAGCAGCAGTACCGTTGCAGCGGTAGTGAAGGCGGGACGAGTCCGGGAGTAGGGCGCCCGCGACGAGCTTTCCGGGGAGG
Source organism: Zizania palustris (assembly GCA_019279435.1). Classification (NCBI taxonomy): domain Eukaryota; kingdom Viridiplantae; phylum Streptophyta; class Magnoliopsida; order Poales; family Poaceae; genus Zizania; species Zizania palustris. The sequence continues at coordinate 32,300,267 of JAAALK010000289.1, read as the reverse complement.
ATGGCGCCGGCGGCGGCGAGGTAGCCCAAGTAGGAGAGGAGCACAACCGCCTGCAGAGAATGGAGTAGAGATGGTAAGAAGTTTCCAATCCACGGGCCGCCGATGGATGCGGGTGCGGAGGACGGGAAAGCCACGAGGGGAAGGGGAACACACCGCGCTCCAGGACGGCAGCAGCGCGGCGAGTGCGGCGGCGGAATCCATTCTCCGGCGGCGGAGGAATCTAGGTGACCAAAGAGAGAGCGAGAGAGAGGCCCAACTGGATCAAGGCCGGGGAGGCGGCGGGAGGCGGCGGAGGCGACGGAGGCAGCGGGAGGCCGTGGAGGCGGCGGAGCCCGTGGAGGTGGGCGGAGGCGGCGGGAGGTCGTGGAGGCGGCGGAGGTGGGCGGAGGCGGCGGAGGCCGTGGAGGTGGGCGGAGGCGGCGGGAGGCCGGGGAGGCGGGCGGAGGCGGCGGAGGCCGTGGAGGCGGCAGAGGTGGGCGGAGGCGGCGGGATGGAGGCCGGGGAGGCGGGCGAGGCGGCGGGAGGCCGTGGAGGCGGGCGGAGGCGGCGGAGGCGGCGGGGAAGAAGAGAGAAGGAAAACCTAGGGTTAAAAGGCATGGGCTGAGAAAAAGAGGTGCGGCAGCGAAAAAAAAAGCGCGTGTATTAACTTCCGTCGGCCACATCTAAAGCCGACGAAAGTTAATTTTAACTTCCGTCGGCTTTTATGCTGGCCGACGGAAATTAAGGGATTTATACCGGGCGGGGGAAAAACACCTTTATCTTCCGTCGGCTTTTCGAAAAGCCGACGGAAGTTAGCTTATCTTCCATCGGCTTCTTTAGGCCGACGGAAGTTAGCTAACTTCCGTCGGCTTTTCGAAAAGCCGACGGAAGATAAAATAGCCGACGAAAACTTTCTGTTTTCTTGTAGTGAGACTTATGTCCCTCTTTCGCACTAATAAATATTTTATTTTAAATAAAAAATAAAATTCATAATTTTTTATTTATTAACCAATTATATATAAAAAATAAAAATAAAACATTTTTAATAAAGTTGAAAAATATACGAGCATTTCATACATGAATGTACTTTATTTATCCTACATGTTATTTATCTCAAACATAATAATTTATTACTTATAAAAAGTGTTTTCAACTTTGAAATGTTAATATTTTTCAGTCTTTATTATTTATTAATATTTTTTAGACTTTATTATTTATTATTCTGGCCAATCACTTTCATGTGCATATTTAACTATCTCGAGAAATATATTATAGTATTTATATTTATATTTATATTTATATTTATATAATACTATTAAAGATGGTTACACTACGGATAGAATGAATTATGTATTTAATAGATTTAAACACCAATCCCCCCCCCGCCGCCGTCGATCTGGTGCAACAGAGTGAGGTTTGGCTAGCGTGGCCACCCCCTCGTCACTCCGGGCGGAGCTGGCAATGTTTCACAAAAACCCTCATATTTATTGGTAAATTTGGAAAATTGGAGTATGCTCTAAAAAGAGAAAACACGGGGTTTATTTCACAAAATTGTCATACCGCTGGAACAACCTGGAAGCCTCGTGACTCTCACAATCCCCATTCGGCTTGTCCCGGCCATGCCTAACCCTAGCCGGCCATGCCCACCTCGATGCGGGGATCGAGTTTTGGTGGTAGCGACGACACCCACAACCCGATCCTCTGCCGCCTTCGTCGAAGATGATGACTCCGATCCCTCGATGGGCAGTGACCTCGAGAGGGAGAGGACCAGCGTGGAGAAGGAGGAGATCCATGCACGAGAGGCTCTACTAGGCGAGGAGGGGGAAGACGAAGGAGATGTGCACCAGACAGTCTTGCTGAGCTGGCAATGGCTGCTGCTGTCGTACCGTACCAGCCATCCCCCTCCCCTCGCGCTCCACATTCCAAGCTCCACCTGCTACTCCCTAACCATGTTGTTAGATTCAAGGTTCGGCCAATGAGGTCAATCCGGCTACCTGAGACCACGGCGGCAACATGGAGACGCCACGGATAGTGCCCCGGCTTGTGAAGATCACATGGTGTCTCGCGAGTTCTACTTCTTACGCGAGGGTAAGGGTTCGTTTGTAGTTGGGAGGATTTTGCATAGAATGCAGTAGGGCGGTGATTTGTGTTATCTTCCTCTATAAAAAATATTGTTTATAATTGCTTACAGCGTCAATTGCATTCTCTTCCTTTTGTGTTCCCCTATTTTTTGATTGCTCTTGTTTTATCAATATAACAGGTCTTCCTACCGTCATTCCATGATATTTTGATATTCCATATTCAATGGTGCAAGTTCATTTTATTACACTGTTTGCAGCAGCATTATACTTCATTCTACTGTCAGCCATGGTTTTCATTATTCTTGAGCATCTCCATGCCAAGTGTGAGATTCTGTTTCAAGTAGAAATAGTTTAGTTGACTTACAGTATGTTAATCTTGTGTTCTATGACAATGAGAAGGGATAGGGATAGGTGGAAACTAAAAGATGGTGAGTTTTATGAAGTGAGAAGTTGAAGTAGTTGCTTATTAGATTTCAAAAAAAACAATCAAAGTTGAGGTTGGTGAGTTGTAATACTCTATTACCCTTCAAGTTTAAAATAGGATGATTTACTCATTATTTTAGCAATGGTTTCTACCAAGTGCACGAGAAAAAAGGTGAAGTATCCACTATTGCACCACCATCTGAAGAGGAATTGAATCCTGAAGGAAGTATGCCCAAGAAAAATCTAGGGATCGAAAGTTCTGACTATTTTTGGGACCTATGTCAGAGAACGAAACTGACTTCAGAAGTTCTGATAAGGTATCAGAAGTTCCTATGGTTGGATTCACGACATGAATCAGAAATTCTGATTTGGAATCAGATGTTCCGATTATTTTCTAGACTCGAGTCAAACAACAAAAGTTGCTTCAGAAGTTCTGATATGGTATCGGAAGTTCTGATGAGCCAAAAGTTCCAATTTAGAATCAGGAAAATTGTACTGATTAGAAGTTACGATATGTGTATCGGAAGTTCCAAGGTGGGCAAAAAAGATTGGATCTGTTGTGGTATCATACTAGATTGAGAGACTGAAAATACCCTGTCGGAAGTTCTGATCCAGGATCGGAAGTTCCAACGTGGGTAAAATAGATTGGATATTGTTGGGGGAAAATATCTCATCTTCGGGGTTATTGCCGCAACAGCATAAAGGCAGATAGTGGATTCGAAGGTTTCCAGACGTCCATCTTCGAAGATACCCTGAGTCAAGCTCGAAGTATGAATATAGGCATTGGTTCGGAGTACATCTTCGAACTAAGGCTTTTCGAGATCTTTATTGCCAGCTAAGATGGAAGATTTATCTTTTATATCATTAGATTAGTCTTTTACCATTTTAGCCCTATCAAGGGTACCGAATAGTTTCCACTATGTCGGTTGTAATAGAGGGGTAAATAGGTCTTTTCCTTAATATGTAGGCCTATAAATACCCCCCATTTCACCCTGTAATAGGGACCGAATACAAGTTATTCAATACACATATTCGAACTATTCTAAGTTGTTATCCTTTCGGAGGCTTAGAACAGTTCTCTTCGCAAACACTTCGTTTGTTAGTTTCTATTCTACAGAAACCTGTTAGCGTAATCTTTTACGCCAACAGATATGTTACGACACAAATCAGTTGTAAAGAGAGGAAGAGGAGGTCTTGAATAACAAGCTTTTGGATGGTTTAGACCTAGCCACTAATAACTCCTCTCCTCCCTTTCTCGATCTCAAAAGTTGAGATTAAGGATCCCCCGTTCTCACGTGCGGTGATAGAACGGCATCGTGGGAAGTACTCCATCCCTATACGTGTGGATACCATGGAGTCATTGCTCCAATAGCAACGCTCGTAGACTTTATCTCGTGAACAACTATGTCATCTTCACTAATTGGATTGGCGAGGAACGTCTAGGACGAAGTGAGGACAGGCAACAATGCACTTCCTCAACATCTTCTTTCGCTGCACCTAGCGCATCTTGTGCTAGAATGTACCGATCTATGATCTCGCACGCACATGCTTCTCGGGCCTTAGGGCAAATGTTTGAAATTTCTAGCTAGCGTAGCTTCCCCATTCCCCAATAGTGGTATCAGAGCCTACGTGCACAGTGTTCGATTTGGATCCCTCTGGAGATACATAGTGGAAAAATAGGTTAGATATGTTTCTGTCCGCGGCAAATCGGAAGTTCCGATACTGATCGGAAGTTCTTGTGGTAGATCGGAAGTTTTGATACTGATCGGGTGTTCCAATATCGAATAATGATTCGATACAGAGAGCAATTGTTGCTACTAGGAATTCCGATATTGATCGAAAGTTCCGGCGGATCGGAAGTTCCGATGCCAGATCAGAAGTTCTGACCCACCCGAATTTGAAATTCCAAGCCTATTGAGCTGAGTTTTTAAGATATGATTTCAGTCACTTGTAGATTCCTCGCCTAACTTTGTTTTGCAGAGAATGGTGTGACTAGCATGACCTTGGATAAATGTGATGTATGATATGCATACAATGTATGTAGATTAAATATGGCCTACGTGTCATGGTTATTTATAGCCCAAGGCTAATGTAAATTTAAATACGACTTACATGTCATTTCCGCGGTGCTTCGGCCCATGTAACTAGTATATGCTATGCGAGATAGAATAGTACATTTCATGGATGCTAAGAGCACGGACTCAATGATGGGAGCCATTGAAATGGAGATCGCAACATGAAGAGGGCCATGCTATGTTACAGTTAATATGATTGCATGTGATGCTTTCTTATGTTCCTGTTATACTATTCTTACATGTTTCATGTGCTCTAAGGACGTTCCAATATATGCACCCACCAAGGATCTCGATCATCGATAGTGTGTCTGCAAAGCAGGGTGCTATATTTTATCTTGACCAGTTGGGGAAAAAGTCGGACTTCTGCACACATAGTATTAGTTTCCTTAACAGGGCTATCAAAATGGTTTTGGGCCTTGGAGCTTAGAGTTGGCGTGAAGGATAGGATGCTTCTTCAACGACAAGAGTCACATACGATGTGATTAGCAAAGTGTTGCTTGCCTATGTCACCTAGCTTCTAGCAGTGATGCCAAAGCTCACTAGGAGTTAGAATGAATATGGATCTTGCGCCACTATTTGTCATTAGAGAGAAAGTGATTGTTTTTAAAATAGTGGAACATATTTTATTGGATAGAAGATAAACATTGCATAGTGCTGAACCTTGCATTTAATCTTTTGTAGATCATGGCACCTACTAATCCTTCTGTTAAGAGCACTCCAGCTTTTAATTAGCGATCTATTCTTGAACATGAGAAATTATCTAGAACAAACTTTATGGATTGGTATCAAAATTTGAGAACCATTCTTAAACAAGAGAAAAAGGATTACGTTCTAGAGGAACCCCACCCTAATGAGCCAGGAGAAGATGCTTCTACAGCAGACAAGCATGCTTATGAGAAGCATGCTAGTGATTTTGTGGATGTTAGCTATCTGATACTTGCATGCATGTCCTCTGAGTTTCAGAAACAATATGAGGAACATGATGCTTACGATATGATCGTAGGTGTTGGCGTAAAAGTTACACCAACAGGTTCTCGGTAATCAAGAATGGACAAACAAGAGGTTTGCGCTTTAGGACTAACTCGAGCCTCCGTAAAGGATAATAGCTCAGGTGGTCCGAATGTGTGTGTTTGAACAACTAGTTCTGGATCCCGTTTACAAGGTACAATGGGGGGTATTTATAGGGAAAAAGGCATAAGGAAAAGACCTATTTACCCCTATATTACAACTGACATAATAGAAACTATCTGGTGTTATAAACAAGGTTATACACGATAAAGTGCTGCAGGGTAGATGGATAAGCTGAACATCCAATCAATCATGTCTTCCTGCTTCGAGGCCTCCTGCTTCCCTTCGGAGGGTTCTCTATGACTTCGCGTCGTGGCAGCCTTCGGCCGTGTCGACGTATGCTCCGAACAGCAGTCTGCCACCTTCGGGATCTTCACTGAGCCCACGGAGGGTTAGTCTTTAAGTCTTGGAAATAGAGTAATTTCCCCCAACAGTAGCCCCTCGAATACGCCTTTCTGTAGATAACCTGTTTTAGAAAGAAGGCAGTATACGAAAGGAATATTTCTAGTTTTTGAGGCTTAAAGGGGTTTTGAAGATGTTGTGACTTAACCCAAGATATTGGGTCCAATATTTTTAGAACCTTCGTCCTCGAGTTTTGGAACAGTGATACAACTCCCTGGGAATGGAACGGTTTCGGAGTGTGAGCGTCGCGAAGACGGTTACGGAATACCCTTGACGGAGAGACGGTTACGGGGGGCAAACGTCGTGGGGTACCGTCAAAGCGACCGTTACGGCGTAAATAGCCGTTACCCTCTGTAAAAAAGGTAACGGTCGATTTCTTCAGCGGTTCATACGCCATTCCAGTGACCGGACCCACTTGTCGGTGACGGGGGCAGGACCTGCAAAGTGAAACTACTCGAAGAGTAGTACTGGTCGTATGATTATAAAAAGGGGAAAACAGAGATTAACCGAGAGCTTTTACCGCATTCACCACCTGCAATTCCCCTTCTCCCCAATCTTCCAACTCCCTGATCATTTGAGAACGATGGCGACAACTAGCCACACCACTCCCGCAGCGGCCAACACCTTGGCGCAGAGACAGGCGTGGGCTACTTCGGCAGCGGTGGTAATGGCGGGAGGTCCGAGCGGTGCTTGGCCCAGGAACCCTCGGACGCTCCGCCCGCCTTCTAAGAAGAAGATTGCGCAAAGCTTCATCATCGGCCAGTCTTTGAGTACGGCTGAGTCAATAGAAGAGGCAGTGGAAGGAAGGCTGGGGTCGGGAATGAGGACCCGAGTTCCAGGGACAGAGTCGACCCCGCGACCACGAAGTGGAGAGGTGGTGGTCTTCGAAGCCTTTTTCGAGGCAGGCTTGGGATTGCTGGCTGTGGACTTCTTGGCAGAGGTGCTGGACCTGTTTCACATAACCCTGCCTCAACTATCCCCCAACGCGATCATTCGCCTGGCTGTCTTCGAGTGGGCGCTTCGGGCGGAGGGATGCGAAGGCCGCTCCGAAATCTTCGCGGCGACCCACGAGGCCATCTGCCAACCGAAGCCTCAAGACGGGTCAGGGGATTCCAAGGTGACGATAGCCTTCGGTAGCGTTAACTTCCAGCTGCGGAGGGAGCATGCTCTTCATTTCCCTGCCAAAGCCATAAACGACCGATGGTACACAAACTGGATACTTCGGTGGTTCTACGCCGAAGTCGGAGAGGACTCCCCTCTCTCGGGCCCTCTGCAAGAGATCTGGTTTCGGAAGGAGGCCGACATCTCCCCGAACCCTAGCTTGCTCACGACGAGCCTAGGGTTGCTCGCTTCAGTGGCCCGCCGTATGAGCATGCGCGATCTGGCCGAGGAGTTCGTCGGTCTTTGGATCCCTCCCCTCGGAGCCAACTGGCCAATCGTGATCCCACAAGCCTCGGAGGGGGACCTCCGAAACTTAGGTACATTTTTTCCCTGCTGCATCATATTATATGAACAGATTAGTTATACTCATACTTCTATACCTTTTCCTTTCAGCGGCGCCTCTGGCATTGGCTCCGGAGGACATAGTTCGGGCCACCGAACGAATTCTCGGAGCCCCTTCGGTGGCCGAGAGGCAGAGAAGGCTGGAGTTGGTGGGGAGTTGGGAGCGATCGAACAGGGTGTGGAGAGCCCTCGGCATGGAGCCCCCGCAGCTTCCCGACTTCGCCCCAACTGGAGCGGCTGGCCGCAAGAGGAAAGCAGCGGCCGAGCCCTCCAAGAAAGCTGGTAAGCAACCGCTTCAGAAGAAGGCAGCGAGGCAACCTCCCCACTTGACGCCAGCTTCGTCTTCTTCGTCGCCGGACGAGCGGAGCCCAACTCCCGAAGAGGCAGAAGACTCCGAAGGTGCGACGGCGAAGGCTTTCGAAGCCTACCTCTTGGTTGACGAAGATATGGGGGAGGTCCCCCCAAACATCTCCGTCAGGGAGGGGGTTAGCGTAACTCCAACGACTCCTCCCGCACCCGTCGTTGTGCCGGTGGAGTCGGACTCTACTCCCGACTTGCCCTCACTCGAAGCGGTCCCTGCGGAGACTGCAACTCCGATGGAGGATACCGAGGGCAGGACCTCCGGGGATGACTTTGCCAACATCCTCCGGATGTACGAAGTCTTGGAGGATCCAGTGATCCTTCCTCAAGAAGCTCTCAGAGGTATTTTTCCGGAGCTCCTCCTTCTTTGTCAACATTCGCCTGCTATCTGTAAAACACGCTTATTAATCTTGTTATTGAAGCAGTTACCTCTTCGGATACCGAAGCTTTGGTGGCGCCGGAAGTCCCTGCTTCCTCGGAGACAGTTATCCGAGCGGACCCTTCTGCTCCTCTGGGGGCTCCGAGGCTGGTGGCAGAGAACGTGTCCTTCGGGGCGGACGACGTGCTTCCTGGGACGGAGTTGGCTCCGGCCGCGGCTACCTCGACCACCGAAGTTGCTTCCGACAACATGGTTCCGGCCGAAGAGATGGCGGCCGGGGGTCTGAGTGCTCTTGCTTCTCCTCCCTTCGTGCCGGGGAGGGGTAAGAGCATTTCTAGCCTCGGCCTTCGTCTTGGCCAAACCGCACCCTCCGTCGGTAATTCGGAGGACGAGGCCGCAGCGGACGACGCCCGAGCTTTGTCTTGGCTTCCTCTACTGGCTCCTTTCTTGGAGCACCGGAGCGGCCTTCGAGGACTCCTGGAGCCCCTGGCTGAGAGAAGCCAAGATATTGCTAACTCGGAGTTGATCTCCGCCTTGAGCGAGACTAGGGCTTCGAGCCTCAACACGGCCCTCGAAAGGGCTGCCCTTCAGGTATGAAAAAGACACCACAGTTGCTATTATTTTAATGGTCATAACTTCTTTAGTGCTTACCTAGTTTTTCTTGCAGCAATTTGCCCTGGCTAGAGCGGCAGCGACTTCCACCGAGGTCAAAATTAATCGACTCAACCGGAAGGTCACTACCCTCCAGACGGCCCTCAATGACTCCACCAGGAGATCCCTCAGACTGGAGGAAGAAGTTTTGGAGGAACGGAAGGTTAGGGCAGCATCTGACGAAGCCCTTGAAGCCCTCCGTTCGTCAGCCCAGGAAGCCGAAGCCGAACGCGTTGTCCTCCGCGCGGAGGTCGAAAAGCTTCGTCAGGACGCAGCTACCTCGAACGCACAGTTGGTGGAGCTTCAAGGGGCTCTTAGCCAAGCAATGGGTCAAAAGAGTTCTTTGATGCTCCGGGTGGCCGTAGTGGACGCGACTGTTGCGAACCTGGAAGCGGCAGAAAGGAAAAATTCCAGTACTGCTGATCGTACCTTGGAGGCTCTTCAGGGTACGTTGGAGTACTTCGGCACTATGTGTCATTCGTCCTCCGCCGCAGCCTACGAGCCACTCGACCGAAAGCTGACGAGGATCCAGGTTGCTTCGTCGCTGATGAAGAACTCCGGCGTTCGGTACGGGGAGATCTCCAGACAGTGTGCTGGCATCGGGGTTCTTCGTCACCTTGAATCTCTTCGGATTCCTCTTGGCTCGGTCGGAAGCTCGTCCCCTGGAGGCTTCGCGGATGATGACTTGCTGCGGCCATCTTCGGAGGTGGCTTCGGCTTGGGAGGCCTTCAGGTCAGCCTGGAAGACGGACCACAAGGTCGCTGCTAAGGCCTGGATTGACGAGGCTCGCCGGCAGAAGCAAGCTCAAACGAAGCCACCACTCCCAGCTTCGCCAGCCCCTTCGGTTCCAGCTCCGCCAGCCGACCCGCAGGTCTAGCCGCTGCTTAGGACTGCTGTGTACCTGTGGCCTTGTAAACCTTGTTTTATTAATGAAAAAGTTATAAACAGTACTTGTCTTGGGTGTTCTGCTCTTTTTTAGGTTTTGTCATGCCCTTCGAGCCCTGACTTCGAACTTCTGGAAACTACCGCCGAGCTTCGAAAGGAGTGGGCAGTCCTTGAGAGTTTGAGACCTTACTGCCGCTCCCGCTTCTCTGTTCCTCGTGGAGACAGGGGGGAGGTTACCCTTGAAGTACGAAGGGACGTTTTATCTTATATTGAAGAGGAAGAGAAGGCGGAGGGGTCTTCATCTTCCGGACCTATTGACTGGTCCGACTCGGAGTACCAAGCCGAAAACATTGCCGAGGCAGGCTCCGAAAGGCTCTTGACATGGGCTGAACTTCAGGAGGAACAGAAGAAACTGCGAGCCTCGAGAAAAAAGAGAAGTGCCCGCCCTAGAAAGACGACTTCAAGCTCCGACGAGCAAAGTAGCCGCAGGGGTAGCTCTAGGGGTCGAAAGGGTCTCCGTTTTTATTTGGGTTTAGATAACAATTTTTCTTGATGTATGAGTATAATATTTTAATGTGGGATGCCTCGACAGTATGCCGTGTGACTCCTATCCTCCTACTCCCCTTGTGGGTGGCGGAGCCTTTATTATAAAAAAGGGTTCGCTAGGCACAATGATTGTCTGAACGCCTGCATGCTTCGAACTTGCACATCCCATCATCAGAGTTTTTATTATGTTTTTTTTTACGTATCCTAACAAGCCGGAACCTGGAATCTGTTGTGTGGCCACCTTCGGCTCTTTTACAGGCACTTCGCACCCGGAGGCTTGAAATTCTGTTTTATTTAAAGTCCTTAGACTCTTCTACGGATCCTAACAGGCCGGAGCCTGGAATCCGTAGGTTGTCCACCTTCGGCTCTTTTTCAGACACTTCGCACCCGGAGGTTCGAAAGTCTGTTTTATTTAAAGTCCTTAGACTCTTCTACGGATCCTAACAAGCCTGAGCCTGGAATCCGTAGGTTGGCCACCTTCGGCTCTTTTTCAGACACTTCGCACCCGGAGGTTTGAAAGTCTGTTTTATTTAAAGTCCTTAGACTCTTCTACGGATCCTAACAAGCCGGAGCCTGGAATCCGTAGGTTGGCCACCTTCGGCTCTTTTTCAGACACTTCGCACCCGGAGGTTTGAAAGTCTGTTTTATTTAAAGTCCTTAGACTCTTCTATGGATCCTAACAAGCCGGAGCCTGGAATCCGTAGGTTGCGGAGCCGCTGAACCAACGATTCGCAGTCAGCCCCTTGGGTCTTTGCGAAAAATGCTTGGCTCTACTAGCATCACCGACCTCGTAATGCGTCCATCAGGAGGAGGGGATGTTCGAAAGTCAAGACAAGTTTCAACCCTTATCTTTATTCATGGACAAAAGAATTGCTACAAGTGATTACAAGGAATTCTTAAGCGTAATATCGCTTAAGGTGCTCCGCATGCCATGCATGTTTCAACTCTTCCCCTTCTAAATTAGCTAATTTAAACGATCCGGGGCGTCCTGAGCGTAAGATAACATATGGTCCTTCCCATTTGTTTCCTAGCTTCCCCGGTGCTATTACACTTCGCAATACTAGATGACCTGGTTTTAACTCATTTAATTTGACTTTCGGGTCATACCACGTTTTTGTGTGCTCTTGGTACTTAGTTAGGTTGGCGACAGCTCGAAGCCTTGTCTCTTCTGACAAATCTATTGAAGTACTCCGATCATCTTCGCCTCCGTGTTGAATTACGCGAAGTGACTCCCCTTTGAGCTCCGTAGGGGTCATGGCTTCGTCTCCGAAGAGCAATCTGAATGGCGTGAAACCGGTTGATCTAGTTTGAGTGGTTCGGATGGACCATAAAATTTTAGGTAGCTCTTCGACCCATAGGCCCTTGGCCAATCCCACAATTCGGCGATTTAACCCGGAGAGGATATTCCCGTTGGCTCGTTCGACGGCCCCGTTGGATTGCGGATGTCGCACTGCTGCGAAGCATAGCTTAATGCCCAGTTCTTCACAAAATGTTGAAAGGTATCAGCTTCGAACTGGGTTCCATTATCCACCGTTAATTCTCTGGGGACTCCGAACCTGCATATAATATTTTGCCAGAAGAATCTTTGTACGTTCTTCGAGGTGATGGCTGTTAGTGGCTCCGCTTCCACCCATTTTGAGAAGTATTCGATTGCTACCACCGCAAATTTCAACCCGCCTTTTGCTGGTGGGAAAGGGCCTATGAGGTCCATGCCCCATCTAGCCATCGGCCATACCGGGGCAATAACCTGAAGCTGAGCTGGCGGGCGATGGCTCCTTCTGCCCATCCATTGGCAGCCTTGGCATGCTCGAACCAGGTCTTCAGCGTCTCTGACGATTGTTGGCCAATAAAACCCTTGCCGGAGCGTCTTGCCTGCTAGTGCTCGAGGGGCTAGATGACCTCCGCACAGCCCTTCGTGGATGCCTCGAAGTATGTCTTGACCTTCAGGCTTGGAGATGCATCGGAGCAGTGGTGAGCATACTCCGGCTTTGTACAGCACTTCCCCAATAAGTTTGTAATTCCGAGCTCTTGATTGCAATCTTCGAGCTTCTGGGCCTTCCGGACGGTCATTGCTACTTCGCAACATAGTTATTATCGGAGCTCGCCAATCCATAGTTGGAATGCACATTACTTCTGATGAAGTATTTGGTC
>JAAALK010000289.1:32275205-32286764 GCA_019279435.1 Zizania palustris | reverse complement strand
GCTTGCTGCGTAATCGGTTTGAAGCGTTGTAGGAGGAGGCAGAGGGCCTCGGGGGCGCTCGACGCCCAGTGACCTCTGCAGGAATCGCCGGATTAGCCGAGGGTCCGGCTCCGTTGGTCCGAAGGGACCTTCGAAGGGGACCCGAAGCTTGACCACGCTTCGGAGGCATGGCTAGCCGTTGAGATGTCTTGGAGATGGAGGACTTCGAACGACTCGAGGGGTCGAGGGAAGGTCTTCGAGCTGCACTAAGAAGCCCTCAACTGAAGGGTGCGCGAAGTCTTGGGACTCCGAGGCTCCCTCCGTAAGTGCTCTTCGGAGTGCAGTCAGCGGTAGAGAACAAGCTTTTAGAACTTGGGTCCCCACGGACGGCGCCAACTGTTGGCGTAAAAGTTACACCAACAGGTTCTCGGTAATCAAGAACGGACAAACAAGAGGTTTGCGCTTTAGGACTAACTCGAGCCTCCGTAAAGGATAATAGCTCAGGTGGTCCGATGTGTGTGTTTGAACAACTAGTTCTGGATCCCGTTTACAAGGTACAATGGGGGGTATTTATAGGGAAAAAGGCATAAGGAAAAGACCTGTTTACCCCTATATTACAACTGACATAATAGAAACTATCTGGTGTTATAAACAAGGTTATACACGGTAAAGTGCTGCAGGGTAGATGGATAAGCTGAACATCCAATCAATCATGTCTTCCTGCTTCGAGGCCTCCTGCTTCCCTTCGGAGGGTTCTCTATGACTTCGCGTCGTGGCAGCCTTCGGCCGTGTCGACGTATGCTCCGAACAGCAGTCTGCCACCTTCGGGATCTTCACTGAGCCCACGGAGGGTTAGTCTTTAAGTCTTGGAAATAGAGTAATTTCCCCAACAGTAGGTATTAAGGGCATGTTTTAGAAGCAGGCAAGGGCTTAGAGACACAATGTGTCTAAAGCCTTGTTTGGGAGTAGGCTGGCTGAAGGGAGCCCAGTGAGTCCCCATGTGATCAGGATGATTGGTTACATTGAGACTCTAGAGAGATTGGATTCTCCACTGAATCCATACTTAGCTATTGATGTCATTCTCTAGTCGCTCCTAATAAGCTTTAAGTTGTTCATCATGACTTACAACATGGTTGGACTAGAGAAGACACTAGCTGAGTTGCATGGGATGCTCAAGATTGATGAGGAGAGTATCAAGAAATCTCCAAATCATGGGATGATGGTTTAGAAAGAGAGCAAAAAGAGAAAGAGGAAGGGCAAGTCCAAGACTACAGATTCGACCTCTAGTGCTAAGGCTAAACCGATTGGAAAGTCCAAGTCGGGTCCAGCTGGCTCTGATGTGTGCCAGCACTACCACAAGCCTGGGCATTGCAGCGCAATTGCAAGGTGTACCTAGAAGAGTAGGAGAACAAGAAGGGAAGCGTGACTTCCACTTCAAGTAATAATGTTATTGAAATTAATCTTGCTACTCATCCAAATGATTCATGGTTATTTGATACCGGATCGATGATTCATACTTGCAAACCGTTGTAGGGGCTAAGTAGAGCAAGAAAGTGTGCAAGTGGCGAGCTGGATGTCCACGTCGGGAATGGTGCAAAGGTTGTAGCTTTGGTCGTCGGTGTTTATTCACTGTCACTACCATCAAGACTAGTTTTGGAGTTGAATAATTATTATTTCATTCCCGCCTTAGGCATAAACATTATCTCTTCTTCATGTTTAGAGGAAGATGATTTTGAATTCGTAATAAAGAACAAGTGTTCAATATTTTCGAATGGCATGCTCTATGGTGTTTGTCCATTAATTAATGGATTGTATGTTCTTAGTCTTGAAGATGCACACGTTTATAGCATTAGTACTAAGAAACAACGACTCAATGATTTGAATCTTACATACATCTGGCATTGTAGTTTGGGTCATATAAATGAGAAGCGCGTGCAGAAGCTCCATAGTGATGGACTTTTGGAGTCATTTAAATTTGAATCATATGACACATGTGAATCTTTCTTACTTGGAAAAATGACAAATACGCCTTTCACTGAACAGAGTGAGAGGGCAAGTGATCTATTGGCCATAGTACATACTGATATGTGTGGTCCAATGAGTCACATCGCTAGAAATGGTTTCTAGTACTTTATCACTTTTACCAACAACTTTAGTAGATATGGTTATGTCTACTTGATGAGGCATAAGTGGGAGACCTTCGAAAAGTTCAAGGAGTTCCAAAATGAAGTATAAAATCATACGAGCAAGACAATTAAATTTCTATGATGTGATCATGGAGGTGAATATTTGAGCCATGAGTTTGTTATCATATAAAGCAATGTGGAATTGTTCAACAACTGACTCCACCTGGCACACCCAAGTGGAAAGGAGTGTCCAAGTGGAGGAATCGCACCTTGTTGGACATGGTTTGGTCTATGATGAGTCATGTTGATCTTCCATTATCCTTTGAGGTCTCGCTCTAGAAACCACAACTTTCACGATAAATAAAGTTTCATCTAAGTCAGTAGAGAAGGCACCATATGAGATGTGGTTTGGGAGGCATCCCAGTTTGTCTTTTCTAAAGATTTGGGGATGTGAGGCGTATGTCAAATGTTTGACGTCTGACAAGCTCACTCCTAAGTCTGACAAGTGCTTCTTTAAGGGATATCCTAGGGAAACCAATGGATACTATTTCCATAATAGAGAAGAGGGAAAATTGTTTGTCACTCGGAATGGTGTATTCCTTGAGAAAGAGTTTCTCTCAAAAGGAGTTAGTGGGAGGAAGATGCATCTCAAAGAGGTTCGAGAGCCACTAGAAGGTGTTCTAGATCCTACTGAACAACATGAGGATGAACAAGGTGTTACAGAGCCTATTGTAGAGACACCAGCCCCACGAAGGTCTGGGAGGGTTAGTCACATGCTAGAGCGGTACATATTTTTGACCACTGGGCAGCGCGACGTGTTGTTGTTGAACAACGACGATCCCAATACCTATGCAGAAGTAGTGATGGGACTAGAATCTGAGAAATGGCTAGGAGCCATTAGATCGAGTTGGAGTCCATGTGAGAAAACCAAGTTTGGAACTTGGTTGATCCACCCTATGGTGTAAAAATTGAGTGTAAATAGATCTTCAAGAAAAAGATAGACGTTGATGAAAATGTTCATGTCTATAAGGCATGATTGGTGTCGAAAGGTTTCAGACTGATTCAAGGTGTTGATTATGATGAAATATTTTCGTCTGTCACTATGCTTAAGTCTATTCGGATCATCCTAGCAATTGCCACATTTTATGATTATGAGATTTGGCAAATGGATGTTAAGACGACTTTCCTAAATAGAAACCTAAGTGAGGATATGTACATGACACAGCCTAAAGGTCTTGACAATCCGAGTAATGCTAGGAAATTTTGTAAGTTGCAAAAGTCGATTTATGGACTGAAGCAAGCTTCTCGGAGTTGGAATCTTTGCTTTGATGAGGTAGTCAAAGGGTTTGGCTTCATGAAGAACGAATAAGAGTCTTGTGTTTACAACAAGGCTAGTGAGAGCTCACTTGTGTTTCTTGTCTTATATGTGGATGACATATTATTGATCAGAAATGGCATTCCTTTGTTGAATGTTGTTAAGACTTCACTGAAAAATAGTTTTTTTATGAAAGATCTTGGAGAGGCGGCATACATTTTGGGCATAAAGATCTATAGAGATAGATCAAGGCGGATAATTGGATTAAGCCAGAGTATGTACATTGACAAGGTTTTGAAACGGTTCAAAATATAGAATTCCAAGAAGGGTTTTCCGCCAATGTCACATGGTATTTCTCTTAGTAAGACTCTGTGTGCTGCGACACCTGATGAGCTAGAGAAGATGAGTGCGATACCGTATGCCTCCACAATTGGATCCATCATGTATGCCATGTTGTGTACATTCCTAGATGTTTCATATGCTCTAAGTGTTACGAGCAGGTACCAATCGAACCCGGGTGAAAGTCACTGGGCTATAGTAAAGAGTATCCTCAAGTACTTGAGAAGGACTGAGGAAATCTTACTAGTGTATTGTGGTGAAGAGGAGCTCATTGTAAGTGGTTACACCGATGCTAGCTTTCAGACCGATAAAGATGATTCTCGATCGCAATCAGGTTTTGTGTTCTGCCTCAATGAAGGATATGCCTAAGAAAATTCCATGGATCAGAAGTTTTGATAGGAAGTATCGGAAGTTCCGGTTATTTTTCTGGCCTCGATATAGAGAGCAAATGTTGCTTCAGAAATTCCGATATGGTATCAGAAGTTCCGACGAGCCAGAAGTTCCAATTCAGCATCGGGGAATTTTGTACTGATCTAAAGTTCTGATATGGTATCGAAAGTTCCGAGGTGGGCGATAATAGATTGGATCTGTTACGTGTTGAACTGTATCAAGAGACCAAAAATACCCTATCGGAAGATCCGAACCAGGATCAGAAGTTTCGACGTGGGTAAACAGATTGGTTCTGTTACGGTTTTTAGGGTTTCAGGATGAGCATGACTTAGGGGCTCTCAGCCCTATATAGGAGAGGAGGAGGACATCTTGGGGCAAGCAATAAGCCTAGATTAGACCTAGCCACCCAAGAGTTCTCTCCTTCCTTTATTGATCTCAAACATTGAGGTCAAGGATCCCCGTCTCTCACATGTGGTGATAGCACGTTGCCGTGGGAGGTACTTCATCCCTATACGTGTGAACTTCGTGGAGGCGTTGCTCCAATAGCGATGCTCGTGAACATCTACAAGAGAATGACTACATTATCTTCATCGATCAGATTGGCGAAGGACAGCAAGGACGAAGCGAGGAGAGGCTAGATTCGCTGCTCCAACATCTTCTTTCGCTCCAACATCTATGATCTCACACGCGCATGAGCCTAGGGCTTAGGGCGGAAATTTTGAATTTGCTGGCTAGCGTAGCTCCCCTATTTCCTAACAGTGGTATCAGAGCCTACGTGTGTAGTGTTCAATCTGGATCCCTCATGTATGGAGATACATGGTGGAAAATAGATTAGATCTATTTCTTTCCGTGGAAGATCAGAAGTTTCGATGTGATCGGATGTTCCGATAGTGATAGGATGTTCCAATATCAAATAATGATTCGATATAGAAGGCAATTGTTGCGATGCGGGATTCCGATATTGATCGGATGTTCTGAGAGATCGGAAGTTCCGATACCATATTGAAAGTCCCGACCCGCGTGATTTTGAAAAATCGAGCCTCTTGACCCGGGTTTTTCAGATCCAGAATCCAGTCACTTGAAGATTGCTCGCCTAACTTTGTTTTACATACACTACTACAAAGCGACACTGTAGCGGCGGGCAAAATCGACCTATAGTGGCGGGCATCCAGTCCGCCACTGCTCTAACGCCACTGCTATCGCTGGTTAGCAGTGGCGGTCAGAGCGCCCGCCACCACTATGTCAACAGCAGTGGCGGGCAGATGATGTCAGCACGCCCGCCACCACTATGTCAACAGCAGTGGCGGGCGCGCTGACCTCATCTGCCCGCCACTGCCGTTATCAATAGCAGTGGCGGGCAGATGATGTCAGCACGCCCGCCACTGCTGTGTATAAGCCATAACACAGAATGCTGTGATCCCACAAACCAAAACACAGAAATTATATGCTTCACACAGCCATCCACATACACAGCAGCAAAACATCCACATATCCACATACACAGCAGCAAAACATCCACATATCCACATACACAGCAGCAAAACATCCACATATCCACATACACATCCACAACAACAACACATCAACACAACAACCATCAATCTCATCAATTTTCAAAAATTCACAATATTTACATTCTTCCGGTTTTTGTTTCGCAATAACCATCCATCAACACAATTCATTGTTTCACAAATACATGCTCATGCGGTTTATGTTTTCTTGGAAGGCTAACTCATATCTTAATTGGTTCGCCTTTTCATTCTTCCGGCCCAATCATACAAAGTTGGATGCTTGGCCACTTCACTCTCAGGATCGAAAAATACTCCAAGCTCATGAAGAATCTCATGCATCGTGAAGCGGCACATCCTTGATACGATTTCGTACATTTGTAATTCAGAGAGTTGGCTCTTCTCGGCAACGGTTGATGGACCTGACGCCTGCATACGTAAAATATAAGTAAATACGCTGCAAGTTATATTAGATTAACACACAAGAAATCAACTTACTTCTTTAGTATCCTCAGATACTGTCCGCCCAAACTTTCCTAAGTTATTGCTCATGAAATCACAAGTATAGTAGCCACAATGCACGGAACCAAGAGATTGTTTGTGACACTTCAAAATAGACAAAGTTAGAACGATATATAGTTTGGCTTTATCAATTGAATTAACAAATTTAAAAATATAATATTACCGGAAAGTTGGTTCTGATAAGCATTTCTTTCGGCCTCTGTGGATCATGTGGGCCACCTAACTTTTCCACGTAGTATCTATGTGCACTCTGAATAACATTTAATATCTTGATATTCTTTTTTGGGTTTGTCGAGCGAGTCGAGCACATAAACCCTTGAGCTTTTTGGGTATATCAGAAGTGCAATCCAATGATCACTATCGAAAGAAGTAATATATGATTATGTTAGTTTCATAATCGATAAAACGTGTTTAAGTGGATATAGTGGGTATACTTACTTAAAGTTATATGCCCCACATATAATTTCTCTGTCCTTCCATTGATACATGCACCGCGCAATATACAACGCGGCACAACTCCTTTTGTTCTTCTTAAGTTTGTCTTCGTCTTTATTGAACATTTTTCTTTGAAATTTTTTCTTACCCGCAGTCCAGTACTTGCTATCATTCTGGTTTAGTGTCGGGTTCAGCACACTTTGGCTTATTAATGACGGGTTTAGGTACCCATACAATTTAGACTCGTCACCGCGTGAATTACAACTGCATATGTTATAAAACAATAGTCAATATAAGACATTATTTATTTTTTCTTTGTATTGACAAAGTATAAAGTACTTACATGCACCAGAGCATCATGCTTGTGATGTCGGTTCGCTTCAGACGAAACATCCGATGGAAGTCGTCGAAAAATAGTGCAAGCTTAAACTCTGGGCAATTGAATATTTCTTGTGGAACCGTCAGTTCTATTTGTGTTACACCTAACGAAGACGCTTCGAGGTACCAGTCATGAAATGTTTTCATCGCCCAAGGCATACAATTAAGTACTCCTTGGGGTAATAATGGTTTGCCTGGTTCGTATTCGATATAATCCTCGTCTCCGTAGGTCCTCTTATCAACAGAAAGTGAGCCCGCATGCTTTTGTACTGGAGCCTTTATGGGAGCCGCTTCGGGCATAGAACGTGTTTGCCCCAAAGTATTAAAAAATTTATGCATTTCAGATTTCAGCGCAGAACACTGCCCAGCTTGAACAGTTATCTTGTGGATTGCTGGCTTTGGGCATGCATCTTGTTTTTCAGGCTCGGCAGCAACTAGCACTGGCACTTGAGGATCAGCCGGAACTGGCACTTGAGGCTCAGTCGGAACTAGCACTGGCATTTGATCTGGCTCTGGCACATTTGTGTTGGGCTCATCAGTGGGCTCAAGCACTGGCACTAGCTTTGTCACTTGAGGATCAGAAGTCACTTTCGATTCTATCACTTCTGCCACTTTATTGGGCACTGGCTCTTCCTCTGCCTTTTCCTCTATTTCACGCTCATCAACAGGTGATAATGATCCTATATTTTGCACATCCTGAGATGAAAGATATGCGGGGGATTGTGATGAGACAATAGGTGATTTACTCTGAGAACTTGTCTGCAGTAATTTGATATCTCGGCTCGCCCATAGGACAAAGTTATTTAGAGCATCTCCGATTGTCTCAATCCCCTCATCAGGCATTGGAAGATCCAAGGGGTCATTAATAAATCTGTCGTTGGTGATCTCATTGACCTGAACCTTGGTATAGTCAGCAGGAATAGGCCGATTGTGAAATAAATCCCCAGGCATAGCAATGCCTCGTGCAGCCTCTTGGGAATGCCCTTTGCGCCCTATCGGTACATGCAGGCTGCAGGGTGTGTCCTCTTTAATATAATTTACAGGAAATTTGTCTTGTACTGAGCCAACACTGCTTGGTACGTCGAGTCGTACCTCTGGCACAATTATTTGTCCAGCTGCAGCCTGCATTATGTTTGGATTCTCGTTAATAAATTCAAAAAAATGTCGCTCCCACTCTGCACGGCGCTCTGCGGCGTCGTCTGTGCGTGCTTGACGCTTCTTGTATGTGGCACCCTCCTGTTTCTTGAAAGTATTTTTCCAGGGTGCTATAGAAGAGACACCTCGGGTGCGCCCTCGATGTTCCTCGTTTCCGAGAGCAGATGTAAGCTGGTCATTACATCCCTCGGGCTTGAACTTTCCAGTCTTCTCCAACTCAGCGATTTCCTGTGCTTTCTGGAATACTTCACTAGTCCGTGAGTCGGAGAGCATATATTGGCCCTCGGGTGTTTTTTTAGCTCGACCTAGGAGCCATCTCTTAGTGCGCTGATCAGCACCTGAAAACTGTTCAGGTAACCCAGCCGCACGGTCCTCCTCCTCCTTTTTACTCCACTCATCCTCCTTAGCCTTATATCCACCTGGCCCAAGTTTATGGGGGAACTTATTCTTCTTATTAAGTTCTTTGAACATTATGCTCTCTTGTTTGGCTTCTTCGGAGCAATGCTGCATTTTGAATTCATTCCATTCATTTGGCGTTATAAAGCCGTAGTCGTTGAGTGGCGACTCATCTTTCTGAAGGTATTGTGTGTTCAGTTTAGTCCTAAATGTACGGAGAGCCTTCCCGATAGTCTTCAATGTGGCAGCTTTAGCGTCTTCTAAGCGGTCTTCCGGGAATTTATAATGCGCTTTTATATGCTGCCACAATTCGTTCTTTGTAGCTTCAGGGACAGTCTTCCAATTTTTCCAAACTATCTTACATCGCTCCCTGGCGAGACATCCACAGTCGTTACGCCACTTCGCTGTGATTTCTTTTGGCTTCTTTGGAGCCCCATCAACATGCACTTCTTCAACCTCATAGATAGCTGTATGTAGCTTGTTCTTCTCCCGTTTCCCTCTCCTCTTCGCATTTGCAGACGATGTTGTGGCAGCGGGCTCAACATCTGTTCGCTCAGCTGACTCAATAGCTGGGACAATAGTTGTTCTTTTCTCGCTTTGGAATAATCGACGCTTGCTTCCTCGCTTTGGACGATCCTACGATGATAGACAATGTGAGCTTCAGGAATGTAATCCTCGGTTAGAAGCTGCTCTGACTTGTTACTAACGTAATAATTACCTCCGCTTGAGCTTCAGGAATGTAATCCTCATCGGCGTCTTCTCTCGTTCTCTTCTTCCTAGGCTCCATTGGATGTTCATTCTCCGGAGAGTGGTACGAAGATTCGCTATCGGAGGATCCTTCAGATGAACCCTCTTTATTTGTTTTTGCGGGAGACTCGTAGATGAGCTCCTCGATGGAACGTCCTTCTTCCGCCATAGATAAACTATTCATATGAAGATGCTAATGTATCAGAATTTTGGTTATGCAAAAAAGGTCTGATGTCATATTAATCCTAAAGTTAGGATGTTGTGTTGTTTTCTCTCTCTAGTGTTGTTGAGGCCTCAGCATATTTTGTGTTGTTTTTCAAAATGTTCATGTCTGCCATGGAACCATGTTCACGCCCATTCCCTGTCAGCAACACGAGAAAGAAGTTGTTGATAGGAATGGACGTGTCACATGGTTTGATGACATACATGAGATAACTCAATAACAATTTGCATCATAGGCCCCTAAAAGGAATTGCAGAATCTAATGTTGGCCTTCAGCCAGATGCATGAACTTGAGGATTAGTATATAGTAGCCTTAGAAATAATAGCGGTAGTAAACTAGTCACAGTGTTGTTTAGGCCTCAGCATATTTTGTGTAGCTTTCAAAATGTTCATGGCTGCCATGGAACCATGAGCACATCCATTCCCTGTCAGCAACACGAGAAAGAAGTTGTTGATAGGAATGGATGTGTCACATGGTTTGATGACATACATGAGATAACTAAATAACAATTTGCATCATAGGCCTCTAAAAGGAATTGCAGAATCTAATGTTGGTCTTCAACCGGATGCATGAACTTGAGGATTAGTATATAGTAGCCTTAGAAATAATAGCAGTAGTAAACTGAACACAATGTTGTTGAGGCCTCAGCATATTTTGTGTAGCTTTTCAAAATGTTCATGTCTGCCATGGAACCATGAACACATCCATTCCCTGTCAGCAACACGAGAAAGAAGTTGTTGATAGGAATGGATGTATCTCATGGCTTGATGACATACATGAGATAACTCAATAACAATTTGCATCATAGGCCCCTAAAAAGAATTGCAGAATCTAATGTTGGCCTTCAGCCAGATGCATGAACTTGAGGATTAGTATATAGTAGCCTTAGAAATAATAGCGGTAGTAAACTGGTCACAGTGTTGTTTAGGCCTCAGCATATTTTGTGTAGCTTTTCAAAATGTTCATGTCTGCCATGGAACCATGTTCACAGCCCATTCCCTGTCAGCAACACGAGAAAGAAGTTGTTGATAGGAATGGACGTGTCCCATGGCTTGATGACATACATGAGATAACTAAATAACAATTTGCATCATAGGCCTCTAAAAGAAATTGCAGAATCTAATGTTGGTCTTCAACCGGATGCATGAACTTGAGGATTAGTATATAGTAGCCTTAGAAATAATAGCGGTAGTAAACTGATCACAATGTCGTTGAGGCCTCAGCATATTTTGTTGCCATGGAACATTAGAGGGAAAAACAACACAAAATATGCTGAGGTATCAACAAAACTAAAGAGAGAGAACAACACAATCTCCTAGCTTGAGAATTATATAGTGGCTTCGGAAGTAATAGCTGACTACTGTAGCCAAGAAGATTTTTCATACATTTCCCACCTTTGACACTGTGATCAGTTTACTACTGTAGCCTCAGAAATAATAGCAGTAGTAAACTGATCACAGTGTCAAAGGTGGAAAATGTATGAACACTCTTCTTGGCTACAGTAGTGAGCTATTACTTCTGAAGCTACTATATTAATCCTCAAGTTAGGAGATTGTGTTGTTCTCTCTCTCTTGTGTTGTTGAGGCCTCAGCATATTTTGTGTTGTCTTTCAAATATGTTCATGGCTGCCATGGAACCGTGAGCACATCCATTCCCTGTCAGCAACACGAGAAAGAGAAGTTGTTGATAGAATGGATGTGTCACACGGCTTGAGGACATACAGGAGATACTCAATTACAATTTGCATCATAGGCCCCTAAAAAAAGAATGCAGAATCTAATGTTGGCCTTCAGCCAGATGCATGAATTGATGATTAGTATATAGTAGCCTTAGAAATAATAGCGGTAGTAAACTGGTCACAGTGTTGTTTAGGCCTCACATATTGTGGTAGCTTTTCAAAATGTTTCATGGCTGCCTGGTAACCGTGTGCACCATGCCGTCCCTGTCGCAACACGAGAAAGAAGTTGTTGATAGGAATGGATGTGTCTCACGGCTTGATGACATACATGAGATAACTCAATAACAATTTGCATCATAGGCCCCTAA
>JAAALK010000289.1:32182622-32274205 GCA_019279435.1 Zizania palustris | reverse complement strand
AAGCATAAGCAGTTAACTCATCAACAATAGAAATATCTGCTCAAAAGCACGCAGAACGAAACGAGCTAATACTGTTCAAAATAGTCTCTGGTTCGAAGTCTGTGAAGACACAGTTCGAAGTGAATGAGCGAACCCTGCACCTAGACTTCGAACCGTGCACTCCGGAAGTGAAGAGTACAGAGCCTGTTGTCGAAGTCCGTGATGTACTATGCCGGAGTCTGTGAGAAGCCTTTGTAACAAGCCAACTCTGAACCAGTCCACAAAAACTGAAGGTACAAAAAAATCTGAAGGTTGCACATGCTAGGACCTTCGCTCGGTCAAAACAGACATGCGCGGAACTTTGAAGGGTTTCGTACACCCCGAAGCTTCAGTGAAGAACTCTGAAGAAAAAAACCTCGCACACACTCCGGATTGACACCTTCGCAAGGATGTTTGAATAGAAAATAAAAACTCAGCACGATTCAATGGAGCTTTGAAGTACGTCCTGCGGACTTCGCTGAGTTCACAAAAACACAAAACATCTCTGGACACGCTTACCTGTGCGGAGTGCTGTGGTCGCTACAAAAACAAAAGCAAGAGCTAGTCGTAGGCTAGTTTCACTAGCCATGCCATGCGCATGCTAGCAGCAACTGCAGCCTAAACCTTAGGTGAGGACAGCCTATGAATTACTATGTGAGGTGACCAATCAGCAAGCTAGCCAGGCAGCTACGAGTCTACTCTAGGCACTCAAATGCCCTGCCACGCACAGTAGAGAACATGGCTGCCTGCAAAGCTACGAAAATAAACAGCTAGCACAAGAGACTAGCTGGCTAGCCTGCTGCTTTCTAGAGTAAACAAAAGCACAAAAACTAACCAGCCGCGCAAACAGAAAATAGTGCCAAGAATAAATTTCTCTCAGCGCATAGAACATAGAGAAACAAAGCCTAAACCATCGCATACAGAAGATCGCTATAGGCATGCAAAACGAGGTACCGAATAAATGAATACACTGCGAAACCTGATTGCTTAGAAGTAGCGAATAAAACCTGATGGCTGATTTCTTGGCGGGTGTGCGAAGAAACAATGGCGTCGGATAAGAACAAAATGCCAGGAGATGAACACCAAAAAGTGACCCAATCTTTTTGTATTAGGAAAGTGATTTCAGAAAGGGTAACCCTAACCGTAGGGATTGGGGCCCTATTTATATGCATCCCAATAGCCTAGGAAAATACCAAAAGACCCTTAGGGTTTTTACAGACGCTGAAAAAATGGAAAAGACAAAAATGCCCTTAGGATATTTTTACAGACTCGACTGACAGACTGTGGACCTAAAGGCAAAATAGTAAACTCCTAATTAGAGGTGACTTATCCTGAAGCGGAGCTTTCGTAGCGGTTACGGCTTCGCCTCACAACGGTCAGATCCGAGATCAGCGGTTGTCAGTTTTGCACCGAAACTGACAAAGCGTCCAGCTTCTTTGCACCGGGTACCCGGATTGGGCCGGCCCGACTTCGCAACTCTCTCAGCCTGGCAATCGCTCATCGCCCGTGTACCTGAGTCAATCCCGGTCAATAGCCCAGTGGATCCTCTGCTGCTCCTAGCCCATGTACCCAGATTGGGCCAGCCCAACTTCACGGCCCCTCTGCCCGACAGTCGCTCACTGCCCGTGTACCTGAGTCACATGCGGCCCAGACACAGAAAGTCTTCTCTTCTCTTCAGTCCTCTTTGACTTCCGTTGACAATCACTCATCACATCTAGAGCCATGAGGCCCACGCTCTTCAGCATGGCTCCTCAATCTCCCCCTTGATGAGTGCATTATCAACACTTCTCTTCATTAGTTCTCCAATACCTGTAAGCACATGTGGAAACACGAAAACAAAACACAAGAAAACAAATAAGAAAATAAAGTAAAATTTTAACCCTAATGACCAAAAGTCGAACAAAAGCAAGAAAGCGGTCATTATGGTTAACCAAAAGTAAAGACTCAAAAACGAGCGCAATCTCAGAATTATCAACAAGGATATCAAAGAGTAAGGACAAACAGGACAAAAACTCCCCCTGAAACAAATCCAAGAGAGTCAAAACTCCCCCTTAAACACTTCGAAGAGAACGAGTAACCCAAAAATTTTCCCCCTTGTGGACAATTGGACTCATCAAACGAGACTAAATGCACTCTAAAGAGACACAAACTCCCCCTGAAATGCAGCTCCCCCTCAAAATATGCAATGAATGCAACTAGGGTGCAGGTGGAGTGTCGAAAGCATGCTTCTCAGATATGATTGACTGCAATTACAACATCTAACAGGTATAGCAAAAGACATATTTTCTAAGACACATTGCATGATCAGTGCAACAGATCATATCTAAAGAAAGTCATTAGCATGCATTTTCAATTTTTGCAAAATAAAACATCACCACATTTTCTAGTCGGGAAGCAAGGTAAAGCATGAGATGCAGAAGCTAACTGATATCTACCAAGATAAGCATTGTCCAAAACAACGTGCTTCAGCAAACTTGTTATCTTTTTAATTTTCAAGCTTTTTCTTTTTCCTTTTTCATTTTTGCCAGGGGTTATTTGCATGTCAAACCTTATGCTAACCGACCAAGTCAAGCCTAGGCCGAAACTGGACCATCAGAAGCTTAAGACATTGGCCTTGGCATACACTACACTGTCCTAGTTCATACCAAAGTGCTATGGTAAGTAGTCTAGAACAATGCAATGTGACAAAGCAAACACGTCTGGATCTTTTCAAATTATGCATAGAAAGGCATGGATTTTTCATTTTTTCTGATTTTTATCATTTTTATAGCACATTTCCATGTTAAAGTATAAAAATGTCCAAGTTGCATATCTGCATCTAAGTAAGGATCTAGCTACAAGGCTTGTAACAGATAGCCAAAGCATTCAGCCTACACATGCTAGCTACCAGAAGCAATGGTGATCATTTTTCAATTTTAAAGCATGAAAGCCATGCATATGACAGATATCAGACATATCATGTGAACTGAAGCAAAGCATGATCATCGATAAGTAATCAAAAGCATGTACCAGCTAGAATAAGTAAAGCAGATCAATCATATAACAGAAGCAGGCTCAAAGTGTGAATATGCATGATATGAACACACACAAAAAGACTCAAGAAAAGAGTAAAGAAGAGAGAAAACGGACTCAAAATATCCTAAAAAGGATACACAACACCCAAATCCCCTCGCAAACGCTCAAAAGTGGACTGATCTAGAGGTTTGGTGAAAATGTCAGCCAACTGATGATGAGTATCAACATGAACAAGGTCAATGACACCTTTCTCATATTGATCCCTCAGAAAATGAAAGCTCACATTAATGTGTTTGGTTTTTGAATGGAGACAAGGGTTTTTCCCTACACTAATCGCACTGGTGCTGTCACAAAACAGAGGCACTCTGGTAGGAAAGAACAACCCAAAATCTCGCAATGTGGAAATCATCCAAAACAACTGTGAGCAGGAGCTACATACTCATCCTCAGTGGTAGAAAGTGCAACTCCAGACTGCTTTTGAGAAGACCAAGAGACAAGAGAAGAACCAAGAAACTGGCAAGTACCGGAAGTCGACTTGCGATCCAACCAGCACCCACCAAAGTCAGCGTCCAAAAAGCCAGATAAATCAAGAGATGATGATGTTGAGTAATAAAGACCTAGATCGGGCGTATAGGTAAGATACCTAAAAATGCGCTTGACAGCCTACCGATGAGACGCGCGTGGTGAAGACTGGAAGCGCGCGCACAGTCCCACAACAAACTAAATGTCTGGCCTCATCGCCGTCAAGTACAGCAGTGAACCGATCATCCCTCAAAACTCTCTCTCATTGACCTTGACACCGCTCTCGTCCTTGCCCAGGCCCCCAGATGTACCCATTGGGGTCATCTGAGGCTTCAGCTCTCCACCAAAGTCAAATTTCTTCAACATGTCCCGCATGTACTTACTCTGGTGGATGAAGATGTCGTCCTTGGTCTGCTTGATCTAGAGCCCTAGGAAATACTTGAGCTCACCCATGAGGCTCATCTCAAACTCACTGTGCATCTACTCAGAAAACTTGGACACAAGAGCATCGGTAGAACCACCAAAAATGATATCGTCCACATAAATCTGAGCAATCAAGAAGTCTGAGGCATCTCTAAGCAAGAAAAGAGTTTTGTCCATAGAACCCATCACAAATCCCTTCCCCAACAAAAACTGCTTCAACCGGTCATACCAAGCCCTAGGGGCTTGCTTAAGACCATATAAAGCTTTTTGCAGCTTAAAAACATGTCGAGGAAACTTTGGGTTCTCAAAACCAGGGGAATACCTAACATAGACCTCCTCCTCTATGTACCCGTTCAGAAAAGCACTCCTGACATCCATTTGAAAAAGCTTAAAACCCTTAGAAGCGGCAAAATCTAGAAGAATGTGAATGGACTCAAGACGGGCAACATGGGTGAAAGTCTCTTCAAAGTCAATACCCTCTTTCTGGCAAAAACCCTGGGCAACTAGTCGAGCTTTGTTGTGCACCACAACCCCATCTTCACCTTGCAAGTTTTTGAACAGCCACTTGCTGCCTATGGGGTTCATCCGGGTGGCAGCTCAACCAGTGTCCAAACCCGATTGCGGACAAAATTCTCAAGCTCTTCTTGCATGGCATTAATCCAATTCGAATCAGAAAGAGCATGAGAAACGTCTCTGGGCTCAAAAGATGCAACAAACGCAGACTCAGCAAACACAGCAAGCGAGTCAACAAAAGAGCGCAAAGTCCTCTCAGACAGATCACCGATGATGAGCTCTGAGGGGTGATCACGCTGAACTGCTCGGGATCCCAGGTGATCTGAAGTCACCTCACCGGAGTCAGCAGCTGGCACCTCTGGACTTGACTGAGGGGGCTCGATCGAAGTGGAAGAAGTGACCAGAGGTCTGCCCTTGTCCTCAGTCGTAGTCTCAGAAGGTGTGGGGTCTGCAGGCTGTGCAGAAGGCCCACCCTCATCAACAGCTGGAGCATCATCATCTTCCTCGAAGATGGACTCTCTGAGCTTATCATCTCTAGAAAGCTCAAAAGAAGGAGTCAAAGAAGGCAAGGACTCATCAAAAGATACTTCGCAAGTCTCAGCAAGCTGCTGGGAGTCGAGGTTCCAAACACGGAAGCCTCGAGAATGCAAAGCATAACCAAGAAAAACTCCATCCCAACAACGAGACTCAAACTTGTCCAAATGCCCTCCCTTCTTGAGCACAAAGCACTTGTAGCCAAATGCTCGCAAGTGGCTCACCTTGGGTTGTCTGCTAAACTACAACTCATATGAAGTCTTACCTACATAAGCTCTAAGAAAAATGCGGTTAGCCAGATAGCAAGTCGTGTTCATGGCTTCAGCCCAAAAACGCCTAGGAGTCTTGTGCTCATCAAGCATTGTCCTGGACATCTCGACTAGCGTGCAGTTCTTTTGTTCCACAACGTCGTTCTGTGGGGGAGTGTAAGGAGCAGAAAACTGATGGTCAAGACCCTAATCACTACAAAAGCTGACGAACTGAGAGTTCTTGAACTCAAAGCCATTGTCAGAGCGAATTGCTCGCATCCAACCATTGTTCTCGTTCTTCAGCTTCAAAATCAGGTCATGAACAAACTGAAAAGTCTCATCCTTAGACTCCAAGAACAAAAACCCACGAAAATCGAGAAAAATTATCAACGATCACAAGCGCGTACCACTTCCCACCGACTGAGTGTACCCGAGCTGGACCAACAGTGTCCATGTGTAACAGCTCTCCTGGGTACGAAGTCATCATCTGAGTCACAGGTGAGTGAGAAGCGGCAACCATTTTCCCGTGACGATAGGGCTGGCAAACTAGATCCTTCTCCATCTTAAGCTTGGGCAATCCTCGGATGAGGTCCATAGAGCTCAATCTGACTAGCAGATCAAAACTAAAATGGCCTAACCTCCTATGCCACTTCCAGATCTCAGAAGAGGATCCAGCAATCAAACATCGAGAAGGGCCAAAAGAACTAGAGAAGTCAATCTGAAAAACCTTACCGAAGGGTAAGATCTGGCAAATCAAAGACCCTCAAGAATCAACCACAGAAGAACTGCCCTTCTTAAAACGAACCTCCAAACCATCCTCAAGAAGTTGTGAAACAGAAATCAAATTAATGTTCAAATTTCCAACCAAAACAACATTCTTCAAAGAGAAATGGTCAGAGATGCGAATTGAGCCAATGCCGTGTACCTTCCCTTGACCACTGTTCCCAAATGTGATGTATTCCTTGCAGCTCGGGGAAGAGAGACTGAAGAACCATCTGCGATGTCCCATCATGTGGCGAGAGCATCCTGAGTCCATGATCCATACGTCCTCCAGACCCCGATCCTGCACAATCAGTGGTCGTAAGGGGGAGAAAAAGGTACGGCACCAGGTTTAGCAAAAGAACTAAACCCGTGTCGAGCCATCTGCTCAAAAGACAGAAAGCAGAAGGAATCATAAGAGTTTGGACCAAAATGCGGATCAAAGCGCGGTCCTTGGTTCTGCCTAAAGTCTCGGCCACGAGGTCCAAAACCGTATCTAGAACGGCCTGGATCTCTGCCGGAGTGAACACCACCATCCGGAGCACGGGCATGAAAGTCATCTCCTATACCACCACCTACACGACGCGGCCTGGCCTCTAACCTCTCCCCGCGTCGAGGAACTCTCAGTCTACCACCCTGCTGGTAGAACTGCTCCTGCCCACCACGAGCTCTCTCTGCTCTCTCAACCCGCTTCCTCCTGAAGCAAAACTCCTCAAGATGCCCGTCTCTCTGACAGTACTCACAGTGGTAAGTGGCTTCTTGGTATGTGGTTGAGGCTTGGGGTTCTTGGGCTTGGTGGTGTTGGGTGTAGACTCTTTGGTATGAGAGGGTCTAGGTAGAGAGTTTAGAGAAGTGTGGAGATGTTTGGGCTTTGGGACCTAGATGGGCTTCTTGGGTGGAGCTTTAGGTTGTTCTTGGAACACTCCATCCTTGGGATGACTAGCCTAGAAATACTCAGTGGAGTGAGTCTTGGGATATCTCTGTTCAGGAGTCATCTTACTCCACTCCACTGCCCGGCTAATGGCACTCTCAAAATCAGCCTTGGTGTAGGTGTAGCCTACCCCAAACCCATCCTGCTTCTTAAACTACTACATCATCATGCTGAGCTGTGGCTCTCTGGCACTCACCCAACTTAGGATCCGACGGAGGTAAAAGTTCTCATTCTGAACATCAGCTAGCTCCTCTCTCAAGGAAGCTAGTACCTCCACCTGAGACAAGCAGGTCTCACACTCTCTATCAACCTAGACAGACTTCTCGGCTTTTAGTTTGATCAACTCCAATCTAAGAGACAAGCAGTTCTCACAAACAGTGGGTGGAACTAACAGTGTCTCAAGCTCTAGCCTAGTCTGTTCCAGCTCAGCTCTGACTCTCTCCAACTCGCCCAAGTGCTCATCACCCTTGGCTTTCAGCTCAGCTAGACTAGCTAGATGAGATGGGCAATCAACACAGGGCACGACGATAGTGGCATGAGCATCTTTTAGCTCCAGCTGAGCGCTTTCAAGCTCAGTGGCCAAAGCGTCCCTCTCATCTACCCTCTCTGTGTACCTGGACTTCAGAGTCGTCAGGTCACACAGTAACACCTCACAATTTGGGCACTCACTGCTACCACCCAAGCAAGCGGAAGAAGATAAGCTCTCAATTCTGCTGTTGGCCACGACAAGCTCACTCTCAAGCTCATCTATCCTCTTCGTAGCCCCTCTAAGCAGTTTCTCCCGATATTTCAACTCCTAACGGTTCTCTTCAAGTAAATCAATGATTTCGCATTCATAGGAAGATACCTTTTCATCGTCATCATCATCGGAGTTGTCGGGGGATCCCTTCTCTTCCTTATCCCAAAGAGCCATTGAGCAGAAGCTCTTACGGGATCTTTGGCGGTGATGTGAGTGGCTCTTCGGCCTGTCCCCGAAGGCCATGAAGAAGAGGCCCGCTGGATCATCCTTGTCCTTCCCCTTTCTTATCACGATCTCCTCATCACTTGAGCTTGATGAAGAAGAAGACGAAGACCGCTTGGAGTAGCTTTTCTCCATCTCGGCGAAGAAGGCCTTGTCTCGCTTCTTGTTCTCACGCTGGTAGTCCTTCAGGGCCTTTCTGAAGAATCTTGTGTTGGGCTTGCCCTTTGTGAAGGAGGAGCTGTCGTGCTTGCCGGAGTCGTAGAAGCCACCACCAGCACCCTTCTTGTGACCATTGCGCTTGGGGCAGTCGGCGATGAAGTGACCTGGATCACCACACTCAAAGAATCCGGATTTCGTGCCGTTTATTTTGAACATTCGCTTATCATAGACACGACGCACCCGGTTGTTAAACAGATAAAGGTCATCATCTCCTAGCGACTCAAGCTGGTCCTCAGTGATAAACATCAAGGAGAACCCAACACAGCTCACAGAGGAGGGGTCAGCGGAAGGTGTAGCAAGGGCCAGGGTTTTTGATCCAGAGCCAGTGAGATTTGATCTCAATTGGATATCAACCTCTGTGGCCTTGAGCTTGCTAAACAACTCGGAAATTGTCAAGGTATCATAAGAGGTGCTCTTAATGATAGAGGATACCTTGATCTCCCAGATCTTAGGGTCCAAGGTATGAAGAACCTTGAGCGCCTGCTCGTGATCTGAGACCAGCTGAACTCCCTCGGCCTTGTTGGCCCGAAGCTTATTAACGATCGGTTGAAAACGACCAAACAATTCTTCAATAGATTCACCCGGCTTCTGTGTGAAATTTTCATATTCACGCCGGTAGGTCTGATAGAGCCGAGCCTTGACCTGGGATGTCCCCTCATGGTGTGCCTGAAGGGTAGCCCAGATCTCTCTAGCATTGTAGAGATGGCTCATACGCTCAAATTCAGTGGGACCTAAACCAGAAAACAAAATGTTCACCGCTTTGTTGTTGTTCTGATGTTGGGCGAAAATATCTGGAGATGTATCCTCAGCAACAGGCACTATTGTGAAAGTAGGGTGAACACAAATGTTCCAAATGTCCACGCTCTGGCTCATGAGATAAGCTCGCATGCGAGTCTTCCAATAAGTATAGCCATAAGCTTCCAGGGACGGAACCTTTCCAGAGTAAGTCATGATCACTACCTGGGTTTAGAACCGTTTAAGGTATGGAAAAACCCTAACCAGGCTCTGATACCACTTGTAGGACCGAAAGTAGCGACCATAGGGGGGTGAATGGGCGCCTAAAAAATTCTTTCAAATCAATGGCCTTCTCCCAACACCCAACGCACCTCAACAGACTTAGCAGGAAAAGTAAAACAGATCCACAGAACCTAAAATGCTCTAGCCTAAAAACGACCGGTGTCCTAAATAAAGAAACACCAACACAGAGCTTAAAGGCAGATTAATTTATCATTCAAAACATAAGCAGTTCACACATCAACAACAGAAATATCTGCTCAAAAGCACGCAAAATGAAACGAGCTAATACTGTTCAAAATAGTCTATGGTTCGAAGTCTGTAAAGACACAGTTCGAAGTGAATGACCGAACCCTGCACCTAGACTTCGAACCATGCACTCCAGAAGTGAAGAGTACAGAGCCGGCTGTCAAAGTCCATTATGTACTATGCCGGAGTCTGTGAGAAGCTTTCGAAACAACCAACTCCGAACCAGTCCACAAAAACCGAAGGTACAAAAAAATCCGAAGCCTGCACATGCTAGGACCTTCGCTCGTTCAAAACAGACATGCGCGGAACTTCGAAGGGCTTCGTACACCGTGAAGCTTCAGTGAAGAACTCTGAAGAAAAAAACCTCGCCCACACTCCGGACTGACACCTTCGCAAGGATGTTCGAATAGAAAATAAAAACTCAGCACGATTCAATGGAGCTTCGAAGTACCTCCTGCGGACTTCGCTGAGTTCACAAAAACACAAAACATCTCTGGACACGCTTACCCGTGCGGAGTGTTTTGGTCGCTGCAAAAAACAAAAGCAAGAGCTAGCCGCGGGCTAGTTTCACTAGCCATGCCATGCGCATGCTAGCAGCAACTGCAGCCTAAACCTTAGGTGAGGACAGCCTATGAATTACTATGTGAGGTGACCAATCAGCAAGCAAGCCAGGCAGCTACGAGTCTACTCTAGGTACTCAAATGCCCTGCCACGCACAGTAGAGAACATGGCTGCCTGCAAACCAACGAAAATAAACATCTAGCACAAGAGACTAGCTGGCTAGCCAACTGCTTTATAGAGTAAACAAAAGCACAAAAACTAACCAGCCGCGCAAATAGAAAACAGTGCCAAAAATAAATTTCTCTCAGCGCACAGAACACAGAGAAACAAAGCCTAAACCATCGCATACAGAAGATCGCTATAGGCACACAAAACGAGGTATCGAATAAATGAATACACTGCGAAACCTGATGGCTGAGAAGCAGAGAATAAAACCTGATGGCTGATTTCTTGGTGGGTGCGCGAAGAAACAATGGCAGCGGAGAAGAACAAAACGCTAGGAGATGAACACCAAAAAGTGACCCAATCTTTTTGTATTAGGAAAGTGATTTCAGAAAGGGTAACCCTAACCGTAGGGATTGGGGCCCTATTTATAGGCAGCCCAATAGCCTAGGAAAATACCAAAAGACCCTTAGGGTTTTTACAGACGCTAAAAAAATGGAAAAGACAAAAATGTCATTAGGATATTTTTACAGACTCGACTGACAAACTGTGGGCCTAAAGGCAAAATAGTAAACTCCTAATTACAGATGACTTATCCTAAAGTGGGGCTTTTGTAGCGGTTACGGCTTCGCCTCAGAACGGTCAGATCCAAGATCAGCGGTTGTCAGTTTTGCGCCGAAACTGACAAAGCGTCCACCGTCTTTGCACCGGGTACCCGGATTGGGCCGGCCCGACTCCGCATCTCTCTCAGCCTGGCAATCGCTCACCGCCCGTGTACCTGAGTCAATCCTGATCAACAACCTAATGGATCCTCTGCTGCTCCTAGCCCATGTACCCGAATTGGGCCAGCCCGACTTCACAGCCCCTTTGCCCGACAGTCGCTCGCTGCCCGTGTACCTGAGTCACATGCGGCCCAGACACAGCAGGTCTTCTCTTCTCTTTAGTCCTCTTTGACTTCCATTGATAATCACTCATCACATCTAGAGCCATGAGGCCCACACTCTTCAGCATGGCTCCTCAACATGTTCTTGACCACTGGGCATCGTGGCGTGTTGTTGTTGGACAACGATGAGCCTAAGACCTGTGCGGAAGCAGTGATGGGACCAGACTCTTAGAAATGGCTTGGAGCCATTGGATCCGAGTTGGAGTCCATGCATGTCAACCATGTTTGGAACTTTGTTGATCCACCCGATGGTGTAAAAACCATTGAGTGTAAATGGATCTTCAAGAAAAGATAGACGTTTATGGAAATGTTCACATCTATAAGGCACGATTGGTGGTGAAATGTTTTAGAAAGATTCAAGGTGTTGATTATGATGAAACGTTTTCGACCTTCGCTATGCTTAAGTCTATTCGGATCATCCTAGTTATTGCCGCATTTTATGATTATGAGATATGGTAAATTGATGTCAAGACAGCTTTCCTAAATGGAAACCTAAGTGAGGATGTGTACATGACACAACTTGAAGGTCTTGATGGTTCAAAGAATGCTAGGAAAGTTTGTTAGTTGCAAAAGTCCATTTATGGATTGAAGCAAGCTTCTCGGAGTTGGAATCTTTGTTTTGATGAGGTAGTAAAAGGGTTTGGCTTCATCAAGAATGCATAACCTTGTGTTTACAACAAATCTAGTGGGAGCTCACTTGTGTTTCTGGTCCTATATGTGGATGACATACTATTGATCGGAAACGACATTCCTTTGTTGAATGCTATCAAGACTTCACTGAAAAATAGTTTTTCGATGAAAGATCTTGGAGAGGTAGCATACATTTTGGGCACAAAGATCTATAGAGATAGATCAAAATGGTTAATTGGATTAAGCCAAAGTATGTACATTGACAAGGTTTTGAAATGGTTCAAAATGTAGAATTCGAAGAAGGATTTCTGCCAATGTCACATGGTATTTCTCTTAGTAATACTCAGTGTGTTGTGACACCTGATGATCTAGAGAAGATGAGTGCAATCATGTATGCCTCCGCAATTGGATCCATCATGTATGCCATTATGTGTACATGCCCAGATGTGTCATATGCTCTAAGTATTACGAGTAGGTACCAATCGAACCCAGGTAAAAGTCACTGGGCTGTAGTAAAGAGTTTCCTCAAGAACTTGAGAAGGACTGAGGAAATGTTCCTGGTATACGGTGGTGAAGAGGAGCTCGTTGTAAGTGGTTACACGGATGCTAGCTTTTAGATCGATAAAGATGATTCTCAATCACAATCTGGTTTTGTGTTCTGCCTCAATAGAGGAACAGTGAGTTGGAAGAGTTCCAAGCAAGAGACGGTGGTCGATTCTACAATAGAAGTTGAGTATATCGCTACTTCAGAAGCGAAAAAGGAGGTTGTTTGGATCAAGAAGTTTGTTTCTGAGTTGGGTGTTGTTCCTAGTGCGTCTAGTCCAGTGGACCTCTATTGTGATAATAGTGGTACCATTACGTAAGCCAAGGAGCCTTGATCACACTAGAAATCCAAACATATACTTTGGTTATATCACCTGATCCTAGAGATCATTGAGAGAGGTGGTGTGAAGATTTGCAAGGTGCACACGGATATGAACATGGCGGATCCGTTGATGAAGCCTCTTCCACAGCCCAAGCATGAGACGCATATGAGCTCCATGGGTATTATATACTTGCGTGAGTGAGTCATGTGTTTACGGAAGATTCTAGTAGAGTCTATGCTAATGTATGAGGATAATTGTTATCTTGTTCCTTGGATAAATATCGTTTGCATTTAATTAATAAGTCCAACTTGTTATGTGAAACTATTTTCTTTATGACGATGTTGTTAAAAAGGGTCCCTAATCTTGTCATCATGTGGGATAGTGATGATACATGGATTAGCACATCCGGTTGATTGATGATTGTGTTTCACAGATCATAGACATAGATATGTCAAATCAGTGATGTGGACACATGTTGGTCAACATGGTGTTGGACAGACCGACTTGAGATACTGTTGGGATTGGTATTGTAATGTGCCAACAGTTGTCATCTCAAATGGTGTACCTGTAGAGTCCTTAGACCTAAGATCGTCATTTGATTCTAGAATGCGTAGTGACACACTTATATGCTTCCTAACGCTATTCCGTAACAGGGTTGTAATAAGGGTTGTTTTCAGGTGTGATGTGAAACATGTCTTGGGATATGAGCGATCAAGATGGAATTTACAACTCCTAATAACGGGAGAGTCGTATCTAGGCCCCTCGAGGTATTAGATTGGAAAAGTGTATGGCCATGCCATTATGACTAAGGAGTTAGTCATGATTTGAATTCGATGCTTGATCGAGTGAAATGTCGAGCTAACCAGCAAGGATGGCATGTATCTCACATTGAGCATGACTGACGGCGCGTGGTAAAGGGACTAGT
Organism: Zizania palustris; assembly: GCA_019279435.1. Lineage (NCBI taxonomy): Eukaryota > Viridiplantae > Streptophyta > Magnoliopsida > Poales > Poaceae > Zizania > Zizania palustris. The sequence goes on along the minus strand of JAAALK010000289.1, from coordinate 32,260,712 downwards.
GCTTGAGTATATCAAGGTTCATGAAAATTTTATTTTTTACGCTTTCGGGGGTCAATATGTGTTTCTAGGTACCGCTATTGATTAGTGAGTCAGAAACAGTTTTCAATGAATAGTCGTTAGTGTATGAACCTATCAGGTCACACACTTAAGGGGGTGGATTAAAAACATGCAAAGAATTGGTTCTTGTGTAAGTGGGAGATTGAATGATATGCCCAATAAAAATCCATGGATCACAAGTTCCGATAGGAAGTATTAGAAGTTCCGGTTATTTTCTGGTCTCGATACAGAGAGCAAATGTTGCTTCGGAAGTTTCGAAGAGCCAGAAGTTCCGATTCGATATCAGGGAATTTTGTACTGATCAGTAGTTCCGATATGGTATCAGAAGTTCCGAGGTGGGCAATAACATATTGGATTTTTTGTGTGTTGAACTATATCAGGAGACCTAAAATACCTTGTCGGAAGTTCCAATCTAGGATCGGAAGTTCCGACATAGGCAAACAGATTAGATCTGTTACAGTTTTTAGGGTTTCGAGATGAGAACGACCCAGGGCTCTCAGCCCTATATAAGGAGAGGAGGAGGACGTCTTGGGGCAATCAATAAGCCTAGATTAGACCTAGCCACCAAAGAGTTCTCTCCTTCTTTCTTGATCTCAAACGTTGAGGTCAAGGATCCCCGTCTCTCACGTGCGGTGCTAGCACGCTGCCATGGGAGGTACTCCATCCCTATACGTGTGGTCTCCGTGGAGGTGTTGCGCTAATAGCGACGCTCGTGAACATCTACATGTGAATGACTACGTCGTCTTCATCGATCGGATCGGCGAAGGACGGCAAGGACAAAGCGAGGAGAGACTTGATGCGCTGCTCCAACATCTTCTTCCGCTGCACCTAGCGTGTCTCATGCTAGAAGATACCGATCTATGATCTCACACGCGCATGAGCCTAGGGCCTAGGGCGGAAATTTTGAATTTGTCGGCTAGTGTAGCTCCCCTATTCCCCAACATTTAATGGAGGCGCAATGAGTTGGAAGAGTTCCAAGCAAGAGACGGTGGTTGATTCTACAACAGAAGCTGAGTATATCGCCGCTTTAGAAGCTGTGAAGGAGGTCATTTAGATCAGAAAGTTCATTTCTGAGTTGGGTGTTGTTCCTAGTGCGTCTAGTACAGTGGACCTCTATTGTGATAATAGTGGTGCCATTGCGCACGCCAAGGATACTAGATCACACCAAAAGTCTAAACATATACTTCGGCAATATCACTTGATATGTGAGATCATTGAGAGAGGTGATGTGAATATTTGCAAGGTGCACACGTATTTGAACATGGTGGATCCGTTGACGAAGCCTCTTCTATAGCCCAAGCATGAGGCGCACCTGAGCTCCATGTGTATTAGATACATGCGTGAATGACTCATGTGTATGTGGAAGATGCTAGTAGAGTCTATGCTAATGTGTGAGGATAATTGTTATCTTGTTCCTTGAATAAATGTCGTTTGCATTTGATTAATGAGTTGATGATTTGTTATGTGAAATTGTTTGTGTTATAACGATATTGTTCAAAAAATATTCCTGATCTTGTCATCATGTGGGACAGTGATGACACATAGATTAGCACATCTAACTGATTGATGATCATGTTTCACATATCATAGATATAGAGATGTCAAATCAGTAATGTGGACACATGTTGGTGGACATGGTATTGGATAGACCCACTTGAGATACTGCTAGGATTGCTATTGTAATGTGCCATCAGTTGTCATCTCAAATGGTGTACCTGTAGAGTCCTTGACCTGAGATCGTCATTTGATTCCAGAATGCGTAGTGACACACTTAGATGCTTCCTAACGCTATTCTGTAACAGGGTAGTAATAAGGGTTGTTTTCAGGTGTGTTGTGAAACATGTCTTGGGATGTGAGCAATCAAGATGGAATTTACACCTCCTAATAACAGGAGAGACATCTTTAGGCCCTAGAGGTATTGGATTGGAAAAGTGCATAATCATGCCACTACGACTAAAGAGTTAGTCATGATTTGAATCTGATACTTGTCGAGTGAAAATGTCGAGCTATCCAACAAGGGTGCCACGAATCTCGCCTTGAGCTTGACTGATGTTGTGTGGTAAAAGGACTGGTGCTTGTGTATATCAAAGGTTTAGTAAAAATTGATTTTGTACACTTCTAGGGTCAATATTTGCTGCTAAGTACCGCTATTGATCAGTGAGTCGGAAAAGGTTTCCGATGAACATCCATTGGTGTATTAACCTATCGGGTCACACACTTAAGGGGATGGATTAAGAAACATGCAAAGAATTGGTTCTTGTGCAAGTGGGAGATTGAAGGAAGTATGCCCACGAAAATTCTAGGGATCGGAAGTTCCAATAGGTGTATCGAAAGTTCCGACTATTTTCGGGACCCGTACCAGAGAGCAAAACTAACTTCAGAGTTCCTATAAGGTATCGGAAGTTCCGATGGTTAGATTCGCGTCATGACTCAAAAATTCCGATTTGAAATCAGATGTTTCAATTATTTTCTAGACTCGAGTCAGAGAGCAAAAGTTGCTTCGGAAGTTCCGATGAGTCGGAAGTTTCGAGGTAGGTGAAAACAGATTGAATCTGTTACGGTATCATACTAGATTGAGAGACCAAAATACCCTATCAGAAGTTCCGATCCAGGATTGGAAGTTCCGACGTGAATAAAATAGATTGGATCTGTTACAACACAAATTGGTTGTAACCGTTTTTTGGTTTTTGAGATGTGGACGACCAGGGGCTCTCAGCCCTATATAAAGAGAGGAGGAGGAGGTCTTGAATAACAAGCTTTTGGATAGTTTAGACCTAGCCACCAAGAACTCTTCTCCTCCCTTTCTCGATCTCAAAAGTTGAGAATGAGGATCTCTCATTCTCACGTGCAGTGCTAGAACGCCGTCGTGGGAACTACTCCATCCCTGTACGTGTAGATACCATAGAGGCATTGCTCTAATAGCGACACTCGTGGACTTCATCACGTGAACAACTACGTCGTCTTCACCGATTGGATTGGCGAGAAACGACCAGGACGAAACAAGGACAGGCAAGGACGCGCTTTCTCAACATCTTCTTCTGCTACACCTAGCGCGTCTTGTGCTAAAAGGTACTACACGTCCATGCTTCTTGGGTTTTAGAGTAAATTTTTAAAATTTCTGGTTAGCGTAACTTCCCCTAAACTTAAGGTACCATAAACTTTGTAATAACTTTCAGCGCTGCTGCCCATATCTTAATTTAGCACTATACTTTTCTATATCCACAAGTTATGTTATTATTCTTTTAGCACATTGAACAGTTTTTTTTGTTAGAACTGAAGTTAAGTGGTTTTTAATTCTTTTTATTGGCTAGGTTCATACTGAAATATTCTACAGTGATGGGAGCATATGGAGAGCGCATAACACTAAGGAGATTTTAGAGAAGTACCTTAAGGCAACTGTGGTGGAAAGTGATGATCCGTTTCCCGCCGGAACCTAATGGATATCTCCATATTGTTCATAGTCAGTTTTCAGTTTTCATGAAATGCATTTTAAAAAACTTATACCATGTCTTGTATATATTTATAATGTTTTGTTGAAGAATATATCCAAGCTGGATCTCTTGAATGAAATTAGTTTTAGAAGCATATCAGATCTAAAGCTCCAAGGAAATATTAAGACGTTGTCTATCACATGCAAATTGACAGCCTAGTTCTAGTATAGTTTAGAGCATCTTCAATGGGAAGCTTGCAATGGTGCTTAGAGAAAAAAACCGGATTTTTTTGCCATCATAGATGCTTAGCGCTAAGAGGTGCTGCTTACTTTAGCACCAGCTCTTAGTGGGTGCTTATCAAAGTAGTTAAAAAAATACATGGCTAATCAAGTAGTTGTAGTAATAAATTAACCAATATATATAGCACTACTATATATTTTTGCATTGAGGCATAAGACTCTTAAGATAGATGCTTAACTTTGTTCTCATCCTAAGCATCTATATTAGCACTAAGAATTGGAGATGGCCTTATAGCAGCTAATAGCTCCAGACAGCGGCCGATGTGCAAGGGGGGCCGCCCCGGCCCCTACCGTCTGTACTCCACATATTTACTGTATATTTTTTTATTTTTTTATATATGTCTTTATAAATTCTTATATATTTTTAATATTTTTGTTATGGTTATGATTTTATATTTAATATTTATTTAAAATAATGAATAATTTATATATATATATATTATTTGTGGATCTGCCGCTGGATCCAGACTACTTGATAATTACGGGACCATGGCGGGCTAGAGCTACGGCCGGATTATATTGATTCGACCAGCTCTCCGACCAGACCTCGCCCTTCTGACGGCGACGTGATACGGATCCCGTCTATCCCTGTCCTTGTAGGTAGGTGCATGCTTGGTACACGCACATCGCCCAGGATTCCATCTACGTGCACGTACGAATTGATGAATCTATCCCAACTTGTTTCATCAATCCGCGAGATTAATTCAGTGGTACAAACTATCGTAAAAGTATAAAATTTGATAGTAAACTTTAATTAAAACCAGATACAATACAGCCTTCAATTATATAGACCTTTCATTTTTTACTTATCAGAATGGAGGAGTGATAACAATATATTTGAATGTAAAATTAGTAATTTAGCACACAAAATTGCAACCATTTTTTTGAAAAAATAAAGTGTAATTTCCCAAATGAAATAGACACTACAGAAATTAGTATATTTATTCATGTACTCGACGGACTTCAAAAAATACACATGGTAAAATTTGACACTCGTGAAGGCGTGTATTCTAGTAAAAGAGCCATCATCTTGTGTGAAAGAATGTTTTGATCTTATACGATATTTGCAATTTGGTTTGAGCTTGAATCCTTCTGTACAGTCAAAATATAACATATATTATTCTATGTAAAAAATTTACATTTTTAGGTCAGTTTACTATTTTTAATTTAGCAAGTATGTTTCTAGGATTTAAATTGATAAAATAGGTGAAATTTTACTGTTGAAACAATGAACCAAAATTTATAAAAAAACCATATTCATGTTTTAGGCTATTTTTAATTCTTATCTACTAAATTGATTTTTTTAAAAAATCTAAATTGCGACACTCGATCAGCATAGTGGAGCCTAATGATTTTTAATTTAAAAAAATCAAATGAAGTATGTAAAGTACGATACATGTTATGATATCATGATATGATACATAGATACTATAATAAAAAATTAAAAATATTTCAATAAAATTGTCATATAGGATGTTAAGAAACTAAGGATCCTGTAAGGAGAAATTAGAGTTTAGAGAAGAAATATGTTAGGTTTCAAAGCAAATCGATTATTAAATCTTTGTTTGAACTTGGAACATTTTATACAATCAAAATACAATATAGATTGTCTAATGTAAAATTTTGGTATTTTTTAGATCAATTTACTATTTTTAATTCATTATGTGTGTTTCTACCATATTATTTGAAAATATCAAATTTGAACTATAAGTACATGAAATAATGAAAAACAATTTATAGAAAAATCATATTCATGTTTTTGAGCTCATTTTTAGTTCTTATACATTAAATTTAAACAAATTTTGAAAAATCTAAGTTGTGACACTCGATCAGCAACGTGGATCTTATTGGTTTTTTAATTCTAAAAAATCAAATAAAATTTAGAAAATACAAGACTGGTTATGATGTTATTATATGATACATAGATGTTACAATAAAAAAATAAATTTATTTTGAGAAAGTTGTCATGTATGATGTTCAGAAATCAAAGAATTTTCGAGGATGAATTAGGATTTTAAAAAGGAATGGGTTGGGTTTAAAAGTAAATCAATAGTTAAATATATTTTTGAAATTGAAACTTTTTTATAACTAAAATACAAAATATCTTATCCTATGAAAAAATTTAGCATTTTTCTAGGTCACTTAGCTATTTTTATTTAATTATTTGTGTTTTTGAGTCCATTTTTAGTGTTTATTCAATATGGTTTGAAGTTTAATTTAAATTTCTCGTTTTTCTAATTTTTTAATTAGGCGATTTATAATGATTATATATTTTCTGTATTTTTAAATCTGCTCAATTTTCAACACAAATAAGTGAGTTACCATGGTTAGCCGATCGGTTATAGACGCCAAACCAGATACAAATTTGTGTCAATAATTGAGGGTACCGCTCAGCTACCATTTAGTTTATTCACACAAAAAAAATTAAGTTTAAAGTTTACATTTTGAATTTTGCCAATTTACTACCGTACGTTACTCATAGTTGACCGGCCACTCACCAATTTTACCACCCTGTGGGTACTGGGTAGTGCATATTTCTCCTCCACACGTAAACTAAGATCGTAGTACAAAATAATAAACAAACCTCAATTAGCGTGTATAGGAATACTACACCTATTTATCATTACTAGTCAGATGTCTGTACTTTGCAATAGAAATAAATTCTACACAAAATTTGTATATCCGTGTAAAAATGCAAAAGTATATAAAAATTTAAATGTAAAATAAAGAAATTTAAAACTAAAATGCAAAAGTATATAAAAATTTAAATGTAAAATAAAGAAATTTAAAACTAAAATGCAAAAGTATATATTTTTTTCTTTTATTTTTCTTCTTTTTTCTTTTTTGTTTTCCTTCTTTCGTGGATGTAGTTGTTGTTTTTTTGTTTTGCATGCAGCGCGGAGCGGAAGGCGTGCGCTGGAGCGGGAGCTGCGCGCGACTGTTATCGGGCAGTTTTTACAAGGCACATGTTTTGGCCGGTTTTTTATGGGATGTGTGCATGTGTGGTAAGTAGCTAGTGACGGGAGCGGACGGACGACCACTCTCCGCTTTAATATAGTAGAGATTACGAGCGGTAATATGGAAAAAAAACACAGAAAACTTGCTTTAAATCAAAAAATAAATTACATCACTGGACAGAAAAAACAAGGGTTAATTTTTTCCGTGCCATTACAATTTTCACGGTTTGCCAATATGCCATCGGTGTGTCACTGACAGATGGGGGGCCGCCACAGTCACTGACAGTGGCATATAGGCAATTTCTAAAAATTATAATGACATGTGAGTAATTTCCCAAAAAACAAATCCGTCCTACCAATCTAGATGCATGGATGGAGTACAAAAGTTAAATTATCATTACGGTAGCGCTATTCTACGCTACGTGTGTAGAATAGCTATTCTACACCGACTACTTTCAGTAGTTGATTTTCTCAGTAGAATGACAATTGAGTACTACTTTTTTCTCAGTACTAAATTTCTCGGTAGAATAGTTATGCTACACCCGTGATGTAGGATAGTATTTGTAATTATCATTATATATATATTTATATATATACACACGAAAACGCTATTCTACATCACGTGTGTAGAATGACTATTCTACACCGATTACTTTCAATAGTAAATTTTTAATAGAATAGTAATTGACTACTACTTTTTTCTCTAAGTGACGAAGGAGATAAATACACCAGTCTTTCGGTCTCCGCAATAACGACCATAGCGTATGAGGTGCTCATACGTCATACATGTACTTAGAAGGTCATGCATGTACGTACACGGCAAAAAGACGTTGAGCCTTCTCATCTCATTTGCAGATCGATAGGCAGGAGAGCAAAGGAAAGTCCCCGAACTGTGTTTGATTGAGCTGTGACTGTGAGAAAAAGCTGCTGTGAGCTATGGGCTGTAGAAAAGCTGTTGTGGGAAGTCAGTTATGAGAAAGCTGAAAGTCGTTTGGCTGAAACAACTGTGAACAAGTTGCTTTGAGTTATGAGTTGTGTAAAAAATTCAATTTATGAAATTTTGTATGGTTATATGAAATTTGAAATATCAATTTATGAAATTTTTATGGTTGTATGAAATTTGAAATGTCAATTTATGAAATTTTATATGGTTGTATGAAATTTGAAATGTCAATTTATGAAATTTTGTATGGTATGAAATTTGAAATGTCAATTTATGATATTTTGTATGGTTGTATGAAATTTGAAATGTCAATTTATGAAAGTTTGTACAGTTGTACGAAATTTGAAATGTCAATTTATGAAATTTTGTATAGTTGTATAAAACTTGAAATGTCAATTTATAGAATTTTGTATGGTTGTATGAAATTTGAAATGTCAATTTATGAAATTTTGTATAGTTGCGAAGCCAAAAACCAAAAGCTGCAGAAAGCAGGTCTGGAGGAGCTTTCACATTTTAACTGCACCAAAAACTGTTTTTACTAAAAGCTATTGACCTAAAATATATCTTTTGATTTGGCTTTTAACTTCTAGGAAACAAAAGCTACTCTCGAAAGCCAAACCAAAAGACCCTAACTCCTCTCACCGACTCGCGTGGTGCGACAGACCCAGACACTAGCTGCAACGGATTTGGCTTCTCTGATGTAGTCACGTCAATTGTTCTCTGTGGTCGTCGATTTACGTCCTCTAGCTAGCGCAGGTTCAGTCACGCTGTGAAGTTCTCCTCAACATCTGTTCAATCTTGATCGAATGGTCTGCTTCTTGCAAATTGGTCTCATCGACTACAGAACTCTCCATCTAGATTTAGCTGTAACCCCCGGCCGCCATCAGCCGAGGCTAGAGCCATTCCTGACCAATTATCGCTAGATCAGGCCTACTTTTGGCCCCAAGCCTCGGTGTCCACGCTTTGTCGTGCTTCTGTCGGCCATCGCCAGCGCTCGACTGACCTCGCCGGCTGCCAGCACTCAGCCACAATCTTCTATTAACTTAAGACCTTTATTTTTTAAAAATAAAATCTTTCTTGTTTAAAATATTTATGTTGTATTTTGTGTAAATTTTAAACTTGGTTGTTGATTTAGGATGTTTTATAATGTGGTGACATATGTTTATACGCTACTTTTTGCGCTTAGCAAATTATATATATATATATATTGAGTTTGTGATATTATAAAAAATGGAAAGGGTATAGAAAATTGCTGGCTACACCACTGTATAAAGGGATATCACATGTATTAAAGTGACAGATGAACGTGCGCCCAGTGGCAATATAAAAGAAACTCATGCGTAACAGATAACCTTATCGAATTGGCTAGGAGTATACATATTAATTAAGCGGCTAGCATTGCATCTCTACAAGCCAGCAGCTTTACTACAGATAAGCACGAGACTTGTCGTAACGAGTTATCGGTAGGGTTCCTTATTTCAGAACTGAATTTGCCTCTTGGCTTAGTTTGTTAATTTGTACCTATAATAAAGGATTAAGGTCATGTTTGAGAAAGCTTGAGTTTCAAGATTTTTTTTATAGCAGGTATATAGGGGGTGTTTGGAACTGTCCTGCTTCTGTTTTTTAATCCGCTCTACAAACCAGAAGCCAAACAGAATCAAATCTGAGTTTTTAGATCTGCAAAAAAACTTAGATCTAAAACTCTGCTCCTTATTGTTTGCACAATACCTAGTCTAGCTCTAAATATTAAAAATAAATATTTAAAGTATTTTATTATATTACATGAACTCTAGATGAATCTTAATTTGCGAACATGTGTGTGACATGCATGCTAGCTACCTCCTTTTAAAAAATCATATGATATTATTTACTTTTAAATACATCGTTTGGTTATACATCGTATTAAAAAACTTAATGAAAACATGTAAAAGTGTAAGACTTTAATACATCTTAAAAATAAGCAGGATTATGGCTAATTCTGATTATTGATTATATTTCTGGTTATTATTAATATTTAATTTGTCTACAATTTTTTGTTTGGGAGATAATCCAAGCTCATATTTATTCATGAGCGGTCAATAAATTATTCCAAATGGCCTTAAAGTACCTTTAATGATAAACAAGCCACACTAAAATAAATATTATTTACTAGTTTTTTAATAAGTCAAATGGTTTAACACCATGTCTTCGATTCAACTAGAAATTAATATTGAATGGCATATATACACATAGTTCAGTCGAGCACCGGACTCGACCCTACAATTTTGATGCACAGAACTGAGATAAATGCATATATATGTTGTATAGTAATTAGCATATATGCTACCACACTAGCTATAAAAGTAATCAATATTCTGGCATCTTTTGGTCACATTATTAATCACATAAAGACATTGTGATCTAGCCAAAAGAAAAATATATATAAATATATATACACACACATATCTCTGTCATCTGTCAGAAATTATTCTCTTAATCAGATCACGTGAAGAAAAAATACAGTAGCATTCGTAGAAAAACCGTGAACCGCGGTAATGGTTCACGGTTCTTCGGTTTAACTTTAACCCTTGTTTAATCAGTGAACCGGCTGATTGAAAAATATTACATGTTAATCGTATTAAAAAACTTAGTGAAAAAATTCAAAAGTATATGACTTTAAGACACCTTAAAATAAGCAGGATTATGACTAATTATATTGCTGATTATGATTAATATTTAAGTTGTCTACAATTTTTTTGTTTGGGACATATAATCCACTTATATTTTAATTATGATCTGTCAGTAAATTGTTCCAAATGGTATTAAAGTACCTTTAATGATAAACAAATCACACTAAAATAAATATTATTTACTAGTTTTTTAACAATTCAAATAGTTTAACACAATGTCTTCGATTCAACTATAAATATTGAATTGCATATATACACATAGTTCAGTCGAGCACTGCACTCGACCCTACAATTTTGATGCACAGAACTGATGATATGCATAGGCTGTATTGTAATCAGGACATGCTACAACACTAGCTATAAAATTAATTAAATCTGACATCTTTTGGTCACATTATTAAATCACATAAAGGAATTGTGATCTAGCCAAAAGAAACATATATATACCTACCTCTGACTGTCAGAAATTATTCTCTTAATCAGATCACGTGTGCAGAAAAAAATACAGTAGCAATCATAGAAAAACCGTGAACCGATAATGGTCCACCGTTCATCGGTTTAACTTTAACCCTTATTTAATCAGTGAACCGGCTGGTTGAAAAATATTACATGTTAATGTATTTTTTATTAAATTTAAGCCCATATACTGTAAATATTTCTTTAAATATATGTAAAACAGTAGCCAAAGGAAAAATACTATATATTTATTATATATTAATAGATTTTCTCTACCGTTCTTTTTTCTAAACCGGGTGAGGCTCCTATTCCGGTTTCTTCCGGTCCAACCTCCCGGTGAAATAATGAATTCATTGTGTTAAGTAACCAGCTCACCTACGTAGTCCATATGTCTTTGACAATGAGCAAGAGACAAAAAGTAGAGGAAAATAGACTTTATTGCTTTTCTAATCAGTAGTCATACAATGAGGGGACCCCTCTATTTATAATCCAAAAACTCCAAAAGATAAGCATACTTGACCGCTTATCCCTATATTCACGGTATAGAGATAAGAACGGTATCTAAACACTCCCCCTTAGGCATTCTTATGAGACATGCATGCGCCTCATTAAAACTCCCCAAAAACCGAGTAGGAAAAATTGTGAGAAAGAGTACATAGCGTTGCACGAATTGCCTCATTAAAAACCTTAATATGAGAAATTTTGGGAAAACTCGTTCAAGGGAAAAAGAGTACAATTCACCCAAATATTTCATAAGATCTTCAAAATCAATTTGGGTACTTAGTTTTATTAACTAAGATTCAATTCTTCTTGTCGGTGTCATGTGAAATTTCTTCCGCTGAAATATGCAAGTCTTTAAGTCTAACAAACACATCTTTCAAAGCTAGATGTTTCAAGAGACTTAGTGAAAACAACCTGCGAGATTTTCACATGACTTGGTGAGCTTCGCCATTAGTTCATTCATCTTATGCAATTTATGAGCATAGAAGAACTTGGGGTTTATGAGCTTCATCAAACTACTCTTCACATATCATGACTACATTTATGCAACACAAGTTATAATATTTTCTTGGATAATAGTGAGGGTGTTAATATGATTCAATTCTTAAAACTTCTAGATGTGATGAATCATTCTTCTAAACCATACACATTCTGGTGAGGCTTAATGCAAACAATATTATTTCTGAGTGGTTCGTTGAAGTCGATGCAGGACTTTACTTTGATGAGTTCTAGGATACTTTAGTTCCACCACATAGGAAAAATATAGCTAGATCTGTATGAGAATTCTGCTCCTAAAATTTCTCCTCCTCTTTTCTATATCTGTATGGATTTGTGGTTTTCTTACATTGACCTTCTATTCATGGGGGTTTTGTATGTAAATGACTTTTCAAAGTCAAACCTTTCCAACACTTTCTTACTGTAAGTGACTGATGTGTTAGAATTCATCAATCACATGCTCTAGCTTCAAGCTTAAGAAAACTTGTTTCTATCCATGTGTTTCATTTCAAATTCAAATTCAAACAATGAGTTTTTCTTCCTCAATTTCACATGGTATTCAGACTATAATCCATTCAGGGATCTTCATTATTCATGCATCATTTCTTTCAAAGACTATTTCAATTCTTTCTATCTTGGTTCAAGACATGATACTTTATGTACCTTTCATACAAACGTCCGATCCAAGCTTCCATGAAAATAACAACATCAATTAATTTATTACTCAACATAATTTGACTTCAAGTCAATTTCCAACTTCTTGTCGATTCTTCTGTAGGATCGGAATAGGCGACTAGAGGAGGGGTGAATAGGCGCCTCGATAAATTCTCGTGAATTGATGGCCTTTTAAAATCACCCAACGCACCTCCAAGATAATATGCAGAAGCAATAAAGAGTTGTGAACACTTGTATAATGCACTCAAAAATATTTCCAGAAATTTTTCTTCCTAGTCGGTCAATGAAACGTTGACTCCCTTTCTCAGTCGAACTATGAAATGCCGACTTACGTTAGTCGGTCTTTGAAGTTCCGACTGACAAAAAAAACTTCACGGAATCTATGTGTTCAGATCCAAGAGAGATCAAAAATAAAGCAATTAAAAACTGGATTAATCTCTCTAGAGTTTTGGTGATCAGATTGAAAGTATTACAGTATAGAATTACAATTTGATTATGTAATCAGTTGTCATTTTGATCCGACTGAAGCACTTAGCAACACGGCGTGGAAGGAATTAGAACTCACTGGTAATACTCTGACTTAATAGCAATGACACTGTGACGTGCCGGCAATTGATGATGAATAGAGGACTACCCAAGATTAAATCCAGGTAAAACCAAAACACAACGCTGGAAAAATCACAATATAATCAAGGCAGTTGTGCTCATGAAAAAGAAAAAGAACCTTCAAAACTATGGATTGTGTTTCTCAAGATTTCCAAGAAGAATCAACACTGGTTGAATCAAACAAAATCAAATCAACACATGCTGGTAACAATCACTCTAGGAAATTACCAATGAAGATGAATAGGATAAAAAGTCCTGTACCGAATCAAATGCTTGGCATTGCTCCTATAGCAATTCAGGCAAAATATGATCCCAAACAGGAAATCAACACAATGTTTTCACCGGAAAAGAACCGAGCTCCTGTAGCGTGGTCTTCACGGCGGCGATGGCAAATGACAATGAATAGGAACTACGGCAAAATCAAACCACAGCAAAAATATTGTTCTGATTCAAAAGAATCCGGAACAGTCATCACAGGATTTAAACCAGAAACAGTGCCAAAAAAAACAGTGAACAAAACCAGCAAACAAAGGTTGAAAAATGATGAACAACAGTGTGCTATCTGGTTGTGATGGCAGAATAAAACCAAGCAATTCTAGCGCAGTAGAAACAGATAGGAAATAAAAACCGACAATAGTATCTTCTCTGAAAAATCGAAGAAGGAGCACTGTGTACCTGGAGGTTGCCGGCGGTGATGGTCTGGTGGCGGCTTGGCGATGGCTGCGATGGCAAAAATAAAGTTCGGCATTGGCGCTCAGGAAATCCGGCAATGCAACGCTACGAAACTGAGAAAGTTGTAGCCCGTAAGAGACATGCACTGGGTAGAAGAGAGATAGCATAGAGAGGAATTGAAAATTCTAGAATGAAATGCCCTTCTCTCAAAATTAATGTTCAAAATGTCTAGCCCAATGTCCATCAAAACCCCTAGGCATGGGATTCTTTATATAGGCAAAACTATAAAGGTATGTCCCAAAATGCCATTAGGGTTTAATTACCATGAAATTAAAAAATTAATCTTGAGTATTTTTCAGAATTAAAAATTCAGAAAAATACCCAAAAGTCTACACCTATTTTATTACAACATTTAACCTATTCTTTTAGTATTTTTTCAGAATTAAAAATTCAGAAACATACTAAAAGATTACATTTAATCTAGATGACTAAACAAGGAAAACAAACTCCTATTTATTAGAATTTAAAAACATTTCCTGATACGACGGTTTTCAGCTGAAACCGACAAAATCTTCCCGATCGCGACACGTGTCACCAATCCGCGAACTCAACTGCCAGCAAGTCTCTCCCACTCTCGATCCCCTCGAGCCGCCTGGTCACTTGCACTGGCCTCCCTTTCGCTGACTTGGTCAATACTGCCTCGATCATCCGTCCGGCCATGTCTTGCTCCATCTCCATATGTATTCCTGAGATCATCCCAAACTTCACCCGACCTCCTTGACCATCTGGCATCAAGCTCCCCGCTTGACCCTGATCACCCGCCATTGACAGTTGGTTAGCATCTCAATCCCGCACACATGAGACAAGAAAAACACGAATCTCGATGCAAATCGATACCATCGGCACACAAACTCCACTCACATCGATACCATCGGTGCACCATCTCCACACACATAGGCAATCAAACACAACACTCCAGATCGAGTAAACTTGTCAATCACTCATCACCAAGATAAAACCACAGTGTGAACCCCACTTGTTTCACATCTTCCAACTTCTAGTTGATTTCAATATTCAACTTCTAGTTGACTACCATTGAGATTATATTTCTAAAGGTAATTCTGCTCATGATCGGAGAATAGATTTCACAATCAACTCTCAACTCCTGCTAGTTGAGTGAAAACTTTATACAACAAGTCATCTCTTACTATTTTCTTCTTCTTCTTTCATAAGACAATTCAATTGTCATTACATTCTTACAATCTTCTCAATCTGACCTCTTCATTCATTCAACAAGCGATACAGGATCAAGGTCAAGATTCATGATTGTGACAACAATGAATAGTAAGTACATATAATTGACAGTTGTTATATCATAGGATTCATCCAAACTTCTATAACTTCTAGTTATTTTATCATGGGTTGCACATTCTTGTGCTTCATCATCTTGCTCACCATTATTTCCCATCATAGGAGCAAGGTCCTTTAGTCTACCAGCGGCTATTTTGGTGCGCACCTTATCACAGGTTTCTTCCTTCGTGAGAAGATTCATACTGGTATTCCTATTTCTGAGGTTCCATACCATTTGCTAGGTCTCAATTGGCTCCCCTTCTTTTTGTGGACGATAACATCATTTCATTTCACTAGTATGATAAGCTCTCATGTCCTATTTTCATCGGATGTCTCCGATTACTTAGGGACATGAAGAACCAGAGTTATCGTCCTATTATTTTTGTTCGAGGCCTCTAGACGAGATGAGGGGTACCTTTTTTTCTTCAGTATTTTACTTTCTCCGGTGCATTACATTCACGTAATACAACTTAGTCATGCTTTTCATATCACAAAAACAATTAAGCGGTATAACTTCTAGTTATTAGGTACTTTAGGTCCTTTTATACTTCTAGTACTTCTTACACTATATTCACTAGTGTGAGGTAATGTGCACATTTCATTTCATTGCTACCATAATTTGCTGACATTTTCATGCAAGGGTTCATTCTCTCCCCCTAAATGATGGAAAATTATAAAAGTAGAAGGCTACATGCAAATCTCCGTTCACAAGTTTTATGGACTTTTCGGAGAGAGCTTTTTCAATCTACTATGGTAGTAGGATACTAGGATATGCACATACTTCAGATGGAAAATTCAACACTAGTTTCAGTGTTTTTGAGTAGATGTTGTATGCCAATAGTTTGAATTTTGCTTGAAATCCGTTGTATTCATAACTACATGTCCTATTCATGACGATAAATTACAACTCTGCAATAATGATATAGCAATTCTTCTAATTCTTCATTGCTTGTGCTTAGCCATTTAGGTAGACAAATGATACTTAGTGCACAACTTTTCCTCTCATGTCAATGCATTAGTCATCAAGCACTATTTTTTAGCGTTATCCATTTAGCTGGACTACTTGATGATCAAGACATGATAGTCAATAAGATAATAGACATGCATGTGTCTATTACAAAGATTTATGAGCTTCAAATGGTATCATTATAACCCATAAAGGGGTTCAATAAGACCAAAACATCCGCTAGATACAGTCTAAGAATGATTTCACATTGGTCTAAATGATTTATTTCCTAGCGGTGGATGTAGGCACGCTAATTTTCATGATTTAGGAAATTATTTCACTTTTAAGCTATAACCATATGAGTTGTGAATTTATTTTCTCATACTTAAAAAAACCAAAATTGACATGATGCATAATTCTAAACGTGAGAAATAAAGTCTTAAATTAGCATACACTTCGAGTGTATTTATAATATAGTCCAAATATTAAAGAATGTATACTTCTAGTATAAATCCTTCAATTTCTAAAAACTTTAAGAAAGTTTCAAGTGGTTTTAAATACAACAATTCTTTATTACTATGCAATGTTATCCCACAAATAATATGATCATGGTTTTTCTAGGGCCTACAAAATGCATTTGTTGCTTCTAGAATCAGTCATAATATTTCTAGTTCTCATTCATCTAGAAATATTTCTTTCTCCAAATTATATTTATGGAGCTGCAAGCCATAATTGATTCATTCTTTTTATTTGGGCACTACACACTATTTTAGTCTAAGATAATCTATTCATGTGCGGGAAGTAGTAATAGGATAATAAATGTCTTAAACATGCTATGACATACTAGAAATAATTCATTCATTGTAGTGAAAGATATTTGCTCTTTGAGAACTTCAAATCTTTCATTCAATTTTCTTTTCTAGAGTTACAATTATGCAATACTCTATTATTTAGCCGCATTCAAATGACATAAGAACTCTAATTCTGGATAGCGTATGCATGTAGGCTAGCTTCGTCTTCATTGGTAGCTTCTTTTCACTTGTGATGGAAATTGTAGGCTTCTATTGACATAATTAGAAAATCAACCGAGATTTCATAGACATTGCCACCTATCATGAGAGATGTGTAGTCTCAATCATGAGGGTGTCCTTACTCACTGCAATGGTGAGGTGTATCTCAAGTTGCTACTTCTAGTATTTCTCCATGATGTGCTTTTGGTGCCTTTGCAAATTCTAGAACCATATGGCTTGACTTTCTTCTTTGTTGTCTTGCCATTCTCATCACTAGATGTTTCATTTCATATGCCATCACTTTCTTTTCATCGCTATCCCATTTCTTATGATGGGTTTTATGCAACTTTCAAAGAAATGACATTAGCTTCAAGGTTATTGCTCTTTCATTGTGGCTACAAAACAAAGTTCTTCTTTAGGAGTTCATCCTGAACATCATTGAGCTAAAACATGTCAATTTATTCAAAATACTTCGTGTATTTTGATTGACGATAGTTGCGTGTGGGTTCTACCGCATTTGGGTGGAGAGTGGCGAGAGTCTTTTCAATTTCTCCTTAATCTAAAATCTATTTCTAGCGGATATTCAGAAATGTGCAAATTCTGTGCAACATGGAGTAAACTCTTAGGCATATTCAGAAAGAGTCGGAGTCAGATCCACTATTGCTCTAGTAGAAGATTCATGGTGTACTTGATATACTCGAAACACTCTTTCAAGGCATTTCGTAGCACTCTCTCATTCGTTATGACCATATACTCATCCTTCAAAGTGGAGAGAGATATGCGAGAGAAAATGAAATGCTCGATCATTTTCATCTAGCATGGGGCAAATTCATTATTGCACATGGTCTACAGTGTTGCGGAGCTTCTTGGCTCCAAGTATGATCCGGACGTTCGATGCCTAGGTGAGATGGTTGCGACCATTTGCACTTTGCTCAGCAAATTACTTGGTCGCAATGCGAGTCATCTATGTTGCACATGTTACTTCTAGTAAAATTGCATCACATTCCTAAATAGAGACATGAATACAATTAATTAAATTTTCTAGTATTTTTCTATGCAATTCTATATTTACTGATAAGAAATTACTGATAATTAAATGCATATGACAATTAAACATAGTAAAATAATAAATAGTAAATAAGCATAAAAAATATTGCTGCAAAGGAAAACGGATGCGAAATTCGGTTTCTGAATGTCCTTTTATGCAAGAAAAGAGTATTTCTAGAATTTTCAGCGAATTCGAGGGCCCATACGCAAACTTCATAGTTTTTACGTGATTTTACATAAATCCAGGGGGTTTTGCGCAAAATTATTATTTTCTACGTGATTTTTCATAAATTCATAAAAATTGGATGCAAAATTCAGATTCCATAGGTACTTTTATGCAAGAAATATTGATTTTCGGAACTTTCTGCGAATCTAGGGACCTTCTCATGATTTTTTTTCTTTTTCCACACAGGCCTTTTCTAATTGGCTTCCTAGCCCAATAAGGAAAGGCGGTGGCTAGGGTTTCCTCCAAGCCATCGCCAGGTCCTTGTGGCGGCAAGACGGCATGCGGGCGCACGCGCGCGACGTGCGGTCGGCGGGGCGGCGCACGGGCGTACGCCTGCGGGACGGCAGTGACGTTGACGGGACGACAGCCTAATACGGCGGGCAAGTGCGTGCAGGCATGGTTGATTAGATCTAATCGAAAAATAACGTAAATGTATCGTTGATTATGATTTGATTCTCTTTCTCCTCACGCTGAGTTTCGTGCCGATAATGTGTTAAGTAACCAGTTCTATTACATGTGTAATTTAGAGGTCTTCGACAATGGACAAGAGGCAGAAAGTAGGGGAAATGAAGACTTTATTGTTTTTCTGATGAGTAGTCATACAATGAGAAAGGACCCATTTAATTATAGTCTAAAAACTCTTAAAGATAAGCATTCCTAACCATTTATCCTTACATTTACGATATGAGGATAAGAACGATATCTCAACAGATTGAATCTTAACACAAATGCAATGCCCCTCAACGAAGAGAGATAGATCTGACAGAAGGCAATTATTTGACTACGGTGTGGACCAATCAGTTGAGTTCCTCGCCACGTCATCCGGTTGGTGAACTGGCTCGTGTGGGCCCCACCCGCGCCAGCCTCTCCCAATCTCCATTCTCCTCATCACATATCCATTGCCATGCTTAGCTAGCTCACTTGGGGAGATGAAGCTTCCAGAAGCACCACCCGTAGCCAGGCACATACTGGAGTAGAGTGTACTCCTGTTGTATATAAACACACTTATATTGACAGGGCACAAGGACTAACAAGATTGGTTCTTTGCCGTTTATTTGGTATGTTGCATCGATCTGGCATGTTAAATCTGTCCTTTGCATGAAAGCTAGCTTTCCTGTTACTATTTCTGGTGTTTTTTGAGTGTTTGTTGTGAATGTTTGCTTTGTGTTTGTTTGGTTGGTTACGAGATTTGAAGACGGCTAGATCTGTTCTATGTTCAGTTCTTCCCTTCTTTGGCTCAGAAATGCTCTCTTCGTTCTTCTTGACCCTGGAGTAATCCTACTGCTGAACTCTTGCAAGTAAGAACCTTTAATCTGTTCTGTTTGTAATTTTTACAGAGTTCTTGGGAATTTTGATTCATGAATCATGTACATGTTTTTGTATTGAGACAAGCATGTGCATTGGTTTCTTTGCTGTTCTTGCAAATAGCATGGTGTGTTTCTGCTCTTTTCTCAATACATGTTGCATCATGTTGACCTGAATTAAGTTCTGCATCTCTCTCTGTCTTTTTTGTGAAATCCTATCAAGTGATGCTCAAAATGTTTCTTGTACTGTTTCAGCCAAAGCTATTTCTTAGAATTTTTTTTTCAATTTTACAGAGATTCTTCTTTTGTTCACACTTAACTTTTATAGTGTTTCTCTCCTTTGATAATTCAAGTTTTCACTAGTGCAGAACAGGCTTTGTAGACATAAGCTTTGCTTTTGTACTGAATAAATCCTTTCGAACTTCAGTTTGTTAGAGAGATGTCAGATTTTCATCTCGAAAAAGAAGAGGAGAGTCCGGTTTATGTGCTTCCTTGAACAATTCGGACCTGTACGGCTGTACCGTATCCGATTCTTTTCTGTTTACTTTTTCTGCAGTTTCTTGAATATACAGGTCTTAATTGCTTTCCAGTATGAAAAAAGTTCAGTTTTTTTACAGTATATGCAGACCTATGAATTTCGCACGGATGATTTAATTCTGGAATGTTTTTAGATTCGCGTGGTTTCTGCTAATTGAATTGCAAGTCTGACAGTGTTTCTTGGACCAGGTAAGTACGTAACTCTGTCCCCGGTTGTCCGGCGCCGCCGACGAGCACCGCGATATGTATCTGGTGAAGGACATCGGCGGTGCCATTGCCCTGATGGGAGTGTCACTGGTGCTCCTGGGCACCTGGCCGGTCGTCCTCGCCGTGCTGGAGCGCCGTGGACGCCTCCCACAGCACACCTACCTGGACTACTCCATCACCAACTTTCTTGCCGCCCTACTGATCGCCTTCACCTTCGGTCAGATCGGCCCTGACACGCCGGAGACGCCCAATTTCCTCACACAGCTCACCCAGGTCAGCAGCCATGTTGTCGGTCACCAGGAAGTGAACTTGATGGATCAGTCTTTGAGTTCAGAAATTCTTGAAGTGAAAACTCTGAAATTCTTAGTTGAACAATGCAGGATAACTGGCCTTCGATCTTGTTCGCGATGTCGGGCGGCGTCTTTAATGGCCTCGGGACCCTGGCCACGCAGTACGGGTGGGCGTTCGTCGGACTTTCGGTCACCGAGGTCATGGCCTCAAGCATCAAGGTTGTCATAGGTACAACTGATACTTGTAGCACGATCTTACTGTTCATAATCTGAAAATGGCAGATATGACATGACCTGGAAATTTCTCTCCCAGGGACAACACTGAACTATTTTCTCGACGGCCGGATGAACAAGGCGGAGATTCTTTTTCCCGGCGTCGGATGCTTTCTTATTGCAGCCTGCTTTGGATCCCTAGTTCACTCCTCCAATGCTGCTGACAACCAGGAGAAGCTGTCCAGTGCCATGGTCAACCACAGCAACACCAATAGGTATCACTCACTTGTTTCTTTTCTTTTTTAAGCAATTCAAACAAGATAGTGTATGTTAGCACTAATCTTGACATATACATGTTTTAGTGTCTTTGCGTCGTGTGTATGCTGTATGCATGTGTCATGTGTGTTTTGTTTGATTTAGTCTGCAACTTAGTGCGTACGTCATGGGAGTATGTGTGTGTGTGGAGTCAGATTGTGTGGAGATTGATGCAGCACGCGTCGCATGGAGTTAGTTAGGTAACGAAGTTGTGTGTTCGTGCGCTCAATGGCCGGGAGGTCAGGCATTGAGTAGGGTGCTCCAACGATTTAGCCTGTGCCTTTTTATTCTTCGTGTACTGCTCAGGACAATGCAATAGAGAGAACCAGCGTATGTGCGTTGGGGCGTTTGCTGCCATTGCATGTGTTCTAGCACTGTTCACCTTCTTCCTCTAACCTCCACTCTTGCTTCGAGCATTTGAGTGATTCGCGAGTTTCTATTTATTGATATAGTGGAAGTAAAATACAAGATTACTACTCTAGAAGATAGTAATCAAGAAAAAAACAAAAATACTTAGACAAGCAACATCCTGCCGCCCCCAAATAGGCTAACACCTCACCACTGACACCACTCCTACATGATGGTATCAACAACTGAGAGTCTGAGACCGCAAGTCGTCCCAGAGACGACTATCACCAGACCCAAAAAAACACCCCACGACCGAGAAGAAAGATGACCAAAGAAGGAAAAGAGCTCCAAGGAAAGAGAGGTAAGGAAAACAGAAAGAGACGACTATCATATTGATTGCTTGCTGAGATACTACTAGAGTCCACACAGAGCCAATCAAGGTTGGCATATCAAAGAGGACCTGACAACTATTAGCTATAATTAACCATGGATCCCATTCATCGATGTAAAATAGATCAACTGAAAGTAGAGCAGGGACTTGGGCCGGCCGCACGACACGGCCCGACGGGCCTCTGTGCCTAGTTGGGTCTGTTTGACACGGCACGGCTGGCGTGGTGGGCCGGATCGGGCCAACACATAGCTGGAAAAACTAGTCCCAGGCATGGTGGCCCTAGATGGTCGTGCTGGCCCAAGCACGGCCCAACATGCCCCTATCTATAATTGATGTTATAATTAGAGAAAAAATTACTTATAATTGTAGTAAAAAAGTTACATACTCCGCACACATATTAATTTCAACCGAAGAATTTTTTGATTTTTTCTAAGTTCATTTGCTATTTTTAATTTGTTAAAATTGTTTCTAAGAATTAAATTGAAACGAGTAAAAATTGAATTGTAAGTGCTTAAAATAATGAACCAAACATTATTAAAAAACCATATTCATGTTTATGAGTACATTTTAGTTATTATCCATAAAATTGAAATCTATTTAAAAAAAACTAAGTTGCAACCACAATGTGAAGCTTAAGAGTTTTTTATTTTATAAAAAATCAAATGAAGTCTGAAAAATATGAGACATGTCATATTATTATCATATGGTATATAGATGTTATGATAAAAAATTTAAAATATTTTGAGAAAATTATCGTATATGATGTTAAGAAATCTCGAGATTCTTCAAAAACAATTATGATTTTAAGAAGGAATGTGCTGAGTTTTAAAGTAAATTGATGGTTAAATCTTATTTTGACATTGAAACTTTTTCTATGATCAAAATGCAACATATATTATCTTATATATTGTTTGTATTTTTCTATGTCAGTTTACTATTTTTAATGTTTTAAGTGTATTTCTAGGATTTATATTGAAATAAATCAAATTTTAATTGCAAGTGTATAAAATAATAAACCAAACTTTGTATAAAATCATATTCATATTTTTTAGTCTATTTGTAGTCCGTGCTCACTAAATAAAATGAAATTTTGAAAAATTTAGGTTGTGACACTCCATTGGCAATATAGAGCTTAATGGTTTTTAATTCTAAAAAATAAAATAAATTATAAAAAAATATGAGATTTTTTATAGTGCTATTATATGATATGTAGATGGTATGATAAAATTTAAAAATATTTCGAGAAAATTATCATGTAGGATGTTAAGAAAGCTAGAGATTTTCCAAGGGCGAATTATAATTTAAAGAATGAATATGTTATGTTTGAAATAAAATCTTCGGTTAAATATTCATTTGAACTTGAATTTTTTATAGAAAAAATATATTGTATATTATCACATGAAAAAATTGGCATTTTTCTAAGGCAATTAGCTATTTTAGTTAATTAATTATATTTGTTCAATTTAAATTGAAACAAGTCAAATTATGAACTACAAGTGAATTAAATAAAAAATTCATGATATTAAGAAAAATAAAAATATATATTGTGCTACGAGTAATCATAAAAAATCTCTAAATTTCAAAAAATATTCATCTTTTATTTTTATTCATCTTTTATCTTTTTGTTTTCTTTCTTTTAAATTCATATTTATGTTTAAAATTACAGTAAAAATGATATATTTTTATCCTTAAAATATCCATTTCTAAATATAAAATAATTTTCTTTTCTTTTAAATTTTTTAACTCTTCTTTTTTCTTTCTTTTTCTTTTTTTCTCTCTTTTCTCCCTGTTCCTTCTTTCTTCTCACGCAGTCAAGGCCAGGGGAGTGGCGGGACAGCACAACAGGCAGGCACGGTTAGAGATGGCAACGGGTAAGTACCCGTCGGGTAGTACTATTCCATACCCGTACCCGCGAAATTAAATTCTACCCGATACACTACCCGTACCCGCTCACGGGTAACAAACTATTTCCATACCCGTACCCGAGTGGGTAATAATACCCGGTGGGTATTCCACACCCGGTAACCAATTCACTAGTAGTCCAATTCACCAATTCACCACTAGTAGCATATAGAGTTGAGTTCCTCACACAAATATTATGTGTTTTACTCATACATATTTAGCTAGCATGCCACAGCTCAAAAGTTACAGCCATGTGTGACAAGAGAATACAGACACATTGTCACATAGATATTACTAGTTAACCAAACTACAAAGTTCATGAGTAGACAACAAAAGAACTGCACTTGCATTGCCAACTTGGTTGCTCCAAGCATTAGGTTGTTTGAGCTTGGGCTTGGATTTCGTCGCTTCAAAGGGCAAGCTCCTACATGAACATATTTAGCATGAGTACATTATTTACACGACCAAGCAAAGAATTGATAGAAATATAAAGAACAAATTATCATATAAGGAGAAGTTAGGGACAGCAACTTGAAGTCCCTCTTGCATGTCCTGTAGACAAGACCAAAATGTTGCAGGTTTCTTAGTCTTCTCATCAGCTACAAAACAAATGTGTGATTAGTTAATAGACATAACAAAGGGCTATAAAATGTACAACAAATAAACCTTGTATACCTTTGTACTTGTTTCGAATCCAATCCTGGGAACACATGAGAGCCTCTAACATCTTGGAAGTGAGCCTGCTACGATGCTCACTAAGAACCCTTCCACCAGTGCTGAAAGCTGATTCTGAAGCAACAGTTGTAACAGGAATAGCATATATATCCCTTGCAATCATCCTCAGAGTAGGATATCGAGTACCAGCCACCTTCCACCAATCCAACACATTAAAGTTTTTTGTATGCATGTTCAACATATCTTCATCCAAATAGTGGTCAAGCTCAGATTTGAATCCCATGCTTGTTGGTTTTCTACTTGCAACACGTGCACTAATGGAAGCTAAGTAGTCATCATTATTGTTTAGTGCCGGTGTTGATGTTTGGCTGTCCTCCACATCCTCTTCCACATGGTACTCACGCATCAAATCAGCTAGCAAATCCTTCACCTCACTAACCTTTTCCTCACATGCTACACTATGCAAACCAAGCAAGTCCTCATAACAAATATGCAACACTGTGGTCTTGAAACGAGGATCAAGAAGAGTTGCAATGCCCATTAGCCCTTGAATGTCAGTCCAATATTTATCAAACTTGGCTACCATATTCACTGACATGGCTTCTACCAATGGGTTGCCACAAGTTGACCATTGCCTAATTTTTTTTCTAATCTCAGCTATTTTAGTGAAGTAAATATTAGCTGTCACATAATCAGTCCCGGAAAATAATTCAGTGATGTCATAGAACAACCTAAGCCTCTCCACGACATCCTCAGCAAAATTCCACTCCAACTCAGATGGCAAACAAGTGTACTGCTTGTCTACACGACTTGCTCTAATGAAAGCAGCCTTGTATGGCAATGCAGTAATAAGCATGTTGAAAGTTGAATTCCACCTAGTCCTACAATCAAGTCCTATCTTTTTTTTGGCCTCAACTTTGACAAACTTAGCTATCTCTTCAAACTTTTCCATCCTTTTAGGTGTGGCTGTCCAATAAGCTACACTATCACGAATGTTCTCGATTGCATCTTTTAACTCTTCTAACCCATCTTTTACTACCAAATTAAGGATATGAGCAGAACAACGCATGTGCAGTAGTTTCCCATCATTTAACAACTTATGCCTTCCAATATTTCTAACAAGGAAAGGGATTACCGCATCATTTGTAGTACAGTTGTCTAGAGTAACCGAGGATATCTTCTCATCAAGATTCCACTCTACCAGGGACTCATACAATTCTTCACCTATGACTTCAGCAGTGTGAGGAGAAGGCACATAAATAAATCTACATTAGAAATACACAAGACATAAGCAACCAAAACATAATATACATGCAGAATTAGAAAACATCTAGATCTAAAATAAGAAAAATACCTCATTATAATATTTCTAAGGGTCCAAGATTCATCAATGAAGTGGGCAGTGATTGCCATGTAACCTCTTTTTTGATTGTCGGAGGTCCATAAGTCAGTAGTTATAGTCACCCTTGATTGAATTCCAGCCATATATTCAATGTCTTTCTTCCTCTCTAACTCATATTGCACCATAATATCAGATCTAAAATAAGAATAAGATCATTAGGAAATACAATTGTCATTTGGAAATACATCATAAGTGATCAAAATTACGTCATAGATCTTATACCTTATAGTGTTCCTTGTTCCAATCTTGAAAAGTGGCTGAAGTGCACCAACAAACCTTCGAAATCCTACATGATCAACCATACTTAAGGGGTACTCATGTAGTACTATCATTGCACTAAGTTTTTGTCTAGCAATGTCTTGATCAAAGGTGTAATTCTCAACTGAAACAGTCCCAACATCTGTTTTACCAAACCTCAAAGCAGCTTGAGCCATTGTCTTTCCATGCAACTTAATCTTCTTTTGCACACAAGACTTCAAATGGAGTCGAAGATGATTAGTCCCATTCTTTGAGGCTCCTGAAAGCTTCTTGGAGCAATAGTTGCATTTTGCACGCACTATGCCTCCAACCCGCACTTCTGTGAACTCTTTCCAAACATCTGAAGTACGTTTCCTCTTGGACCCAGCCATAGCATCTTCATCTTCTTCTTCATCAATTTCAATTGGCACTGCCTCTGAGTCATTGGTAGATTCAAGTTTAGGTGATCCAGAGATAGGAAGTGAGTCTGAAAATTGTTGCTGGCTAGCACCATCACTCCCACTAGCTGTAGACATTTTTCTCAGCCTATAGAAGCAAGCAAAATTTACATAATACATATGAGAAACATAGTAGTTGGATAGCAGCTGAAATTTAGCAGTGCACATATAGTGAAACAATTAGAAAGTCCTAAAATTTCTTTGGCATTACATATCAGTAAAAAATGGATGTGACAAAAAAGGATTCCTTGACAAGTTTCTGAACTTGCAGCGGCAATAGGAATAGATTTGGTTTTCTCTAGCTAGCAAGCAATAAAACAAGTATTATAATTTATAAGTGTCACATATTGCTTACCCAAGAGAATGCAGGAGATTGGAGCCTTGATGTGCAGCAGCCACTGTGGTTGGGGACAAGGGAGACCGACGACTTGCTTGATGTGCAGCAGCCACCGTGGTTGTGGACAGGGGAGGCCGGCGACTTTTGGCTGCTGTGAGCCTAGCAACCCTGCTGGTGCTTCGATTTGTTGCAGCGTTGTTGACAGGCTTTGCCTGAACTTTCTTCTTGGGGTCAATGGTGATGGTGTTGGCCGGCGCCGTTGCAGGGACGGGAAGTGCAAGCGATGGAGGGGAAGCAGGTGCCGGCGTTCTTGCTCTTCCCAGGATCCGGTGGACGGCATTCGGTCGCAGGGGCAGCGGTGTCCCTTCGGGACGGCGGGGGGTTAGCAAAGGGCGAGATGCAGATGCGGAGCTACAAGCCTACAAGGAAGATGACGAACGAAGATGAAGATGAACTGATGAAGAAGTATCACCGGTCGTCGTCGTTGTTGGTCTCAGTGGTCGTCGCCGCCATGGATTGGAGGTGGTAAACAAGTAGCGTGCACTGCAGACTGCAGTAGACCTAGGTGTGAGCGGCGGCCAGATGAGGATTTGGGAAATAATGTCTACGACTATAGGGTTTGCTATTTATACAAGACATGTTCTGAGCTTGGGCCTTGGGCCAAATTGTCGATTTGGGTAATTTAAGGCCTGGGACATATGTTATTGATGCGGGTATATATTACCCATGGGTATACGGGTATGGGTAGTACGTAGCCGTACCCATACCCGTTATACCCGATGAGTAGATGTTTTCTTCCATTAACGTACCCGTGGGTAAAGATATTGTTCCATACCCGCCTTCATATCGGGTAAAACCCATCGGGTATTCGGGTTTCGGGTACCCATTGCCATCTCTAGGCACGGTCGTGTCATTTCCGTGCTAGACCAGCCCAAGCACGGCTAGTTAACCGGGCCGTGACGGCCCACGTGACGATCAATTTGGCACAGACACGACATATCAAATCGGCACAGCCCATATACAGACAACGGACCGAGCTATGCCACGAACTGTGTCGGAATGCCGTGCCATGTACCATGTACCGACCAAACAAGCCCAAGCATCTCCAGCAGCTCCCTAAAACTCATCCCCTATACTTCATATATAGGGAATGATCCTAAAAGATTTCACCCCTATACAACTTTGGTCTCCAGCAGCTTCCCTAAAATTCATTCCTTATATTTTTAAATCCTCTATTTTATTATTATCTAACAATAAAAATTCTAACGACTATATTTTCAACGGCTATATCTCTAACATATATACTATTATGTATGATCATTATTGTTATTGACGATTGATAAATTTTTTATTATCATTCAACGGTAAAAATTACAACGGTTATATTTTCAACAATTATATTTTCGTTGTGAATTTTTATTTTTTTCATAAATAAATAAATATCCTATAATTAGTCTAAATAGCTTATCTCAAAAACATCTTAAAAATTATAAAGAAAATAAATTTTCCTTTTAATTTTTAATTTTAATTTTTTCTTTTTTCTCTTTTCTTTTTTATTTTCTGTTTTCCTTCTCTTCTTTCTTTTTTTTTCCTTTCTTTTTTCTTTCTTTCTCCCGGCGGTGCTGATGTGGTATGGATAGAGGGAGGAGAGAGATTCCCCGGAATGAGATAGGGTAGGGGATGGAATAGGGAATCTGCTGGAAGGTGGATTTTAGATCAAATACCCTAAATTTAACTATATGGAATGATATAGCACATCTGCTAGAGATGCTAGAGCTCTAACAGAAAGTCTTCGGACACCGGCAACAAGCGCACCGCCGTGAACTACGAAGGAAACACCGGCAACAAGCGCAAAAGTCTTCGGACATCCAAGGCCTCGTTTCCTTCTCCTATCGCTCCACCAAATGGTCACTCTACCTGCAAAAGCATCGCCACCGCGCGCCTCCTAGACAAAGCGTCGCCCCGCGCCACGCCGCTCCGTAGCGCATCGCCCAACAAAGAACCAAACCCTCGTCGCGGCCACCCTAAGCCATCGCTGGATGCCTCCCGCTGCCGTCGTCGCGCGCCTCTGCGCCGTCACCGATGAGCGCTATTGTCAGCAAATCTTCGTTGCAGGCCGCTGCCCACTGCTGCACTGTCGCGCCGTCGCCGCAAGCCATCATGACAACGCCGCGCGCCGTCGTGCCCTCGCTAGATGCCGCACGCCGTCACACAGCGCTGCACACCGTCCCCTGCGGCCCTGCGTCGCTAGATGCCGCCACGCCGTCGCTGGCCGTCGAGCACCTCCTCCAGCCTCCGCGCGCGCGCGCCTTCCTGGCCGCTGCAGCTGCACGCCTTCCCAGCTGCCACGAACCGCCGCCGGTTTCTGCCACGCGTCCCCCCGGTTGATGCCACGTGCCGTCGTCGCAGGCCAGCGCACAAGCAAGAAAGGGTGGAGAAAAAAAGGCCCTGCCGCCGAGCAGGGAAGAGGAGAACGCCCCCGCCGTCTTCCTCAGTTCCTTGTGACCTACGATTCTTGTTTCTCTTTTCATTCTTGTGGTAAATCAGTTTCTGCAATTCTGCCTAAATGCAGCAAACTGCACCTATAACTTGTTCAATTCACAACAGGGGTACTGCTAATGAAGAACTCAATAAGCCCCTCCTTCAGAAAGGTACTAGTCAGATCAATGAACTCATTATTTTATTAATCTGAAAATCATCTAGCATAGAATTAATTATACCTCTTAATCTTTTAATCGACAGGTCAACCAAAGGACTGTATAGAAGAGAAGCCTGATGTACCACATGCTGCAACGGCTGTGGAGAAATTAGAAGCTGGAACAGCAAATTTCCTAGTTGACCTTGAGGGGAAGAGATCTATCAAAGTTGGTACTTGCAATACTAATCAGTAATCATACCATTATCAGTGAAACTCCAAATCGAGATTAGCATGGTTCAACCACAGAAATTCAAATGAGTAAATGCAACAATGGAGGCAGATTTCTATCACTCCCAAGAAAAGTCATTATCAAAAATTCAGTTGTCAATATAATGAACAATTATGCTCATTTTACTTAATTCAGAGGTTCAAGCCAATTTTGAAAAGAGAAAAAATATCATTTATTTCGGCATATCAATTTAGTATAGAACATCCTAATATGACAGCCAACATGTATTCATCAGAATTCACTTGACACGCTCTGAAAAACCAAGATCTTCAGCGGTTCAGCCTTAATTATTTTATCTGACACAATGTTCTGAACCTCAGGTCCTTGGATCAAACACATTCATCGGCCTCGGGATCGTCAGCTTCGCAGGCGTCAGCTACTCGCTCTTCTCCCCGGCGTTCAACCTGGCCACCAACGACCAGTGGCACACACTGAAAGAAGGCGTCCCCCACATGGTGGTGTACACTGCCTTCTTCTACTTCTCCCTCGCCTGCTTTGCCATCGGCATCGTCCTCAACGTCTGGTTCCTCTACCACCCCATGGTCAGCGTGCCGACGTCCTCACTCACTGCCTACCTGAATGACTGGAAGGGCAGGGACCTTGCATTCCTTGCAGGCATGGTGTGTGGGCTGGGCAATGCCTTCCAGTTCATGGCTGGACAAGCTGCCGGCTATGCTGCTGCTGATGCAGTCCAGGTAGGTACCTATCTTTGTTGCACAGTTCATATGCAGTTCATGGAAAAACCAGTGCATGGTGTTTGATCAGGCAGGGAGATGTTGATGATCTCAGATGCAAGCAGATTTCTCTGAACTCTGAACGTGTGGCGCCTTGTCTGAATTCTGAACATCTTTCTCCAGGCGTTGCCGCTGGTAAGCACGGTGTGGGGGATCGTGCTGTTCGGCGAGTACCGGAGATCGTCGCGGCGGACTTACACGCTTCTGGGGAGCATGCTGTTCATGTTCGTCGTCGCCATGGTCGTACTCATGGCATCCTCGGCTCACCGGAAGCCGCTTTGACGGCCGAGGGCTTCCGTCTCCTCAATGCCCATGGAAGAGCCAGAGGGGCGTTAGAAGAAATCATGGATCCTCCTCACCTCCTGGTAATGGAGTAGCAAGCCCGATCTTGTGGACGTAGATCATCTAGTGATCGAGGCTACATGCATTAAGTTATTTCTTCTGTAATGAGCAACCATGCATTTGGCACAGTACGAATTGGAGCAGTAGTTTAAGTATTGAGCTATAATTTCAGAGATAAAATTGTAAGAACACCGCTCTGTATCATCGATATTATAAAAATGCCACCCAGTACAATATACACAATATAATTGTAAAATCATCGTTTACTTCGTATGCAACTAGTAAATATGCTTTTTTGGCTTTTTTTCTCCATTTTCAAATTTTTAAGGTGTTGTTTGGTTCAGAGACAAGATGGGATAAAACGGTTCTATCATAGTTTTTTAGGATGAGATCGTCTTTATCTCGTGTTTGGTTGCGAGGGATGAGATGTCTTAGTTTTGTGTTTGATTAGTGGGTTGAGAGAAATGAGACTCCGCCCCGAAACCTCCGTCCCACACCGAAACACCTTCGATCCGTTTCGAAACCTTCGGCCCATCTCTAAAGCCTTCGTCTCGGAACCTCTAGCTCCGTTCCGGAGCCTTCGCACACGAGGTGGGACGAGCTTGTCCCTCCTTTTTGGGACAAGTTCGTTTCAAATATTGGAGGAATATTCTTTGGTTGGATGACTCTATCCCATCTGTCTCCGACCAAACACTATAAAAAACGAAACCATCCCGTCCTACCCCTTCTCGTCCCTTAAACCAAGCGCCACCTAAAATACCAATACCCAAACGGTACTTGTACTTTTTCCGTGTTTATTTCTTAATGACTCCATGCCGTCGACGCTACCCCGGTCACTGCCTCCGGTGTAGTTTCGCAACTGCCGACGTCCCGCCACCCCTTCCGCTTTTCCTCTACAGCGATCTTAGGTCTGATTGTACAACATGCTGCATTGTATAGCATTTTGCGCTACCTGGGAGATAACCAAGCAATGCACATTTCATGGTGTGATCCTCATCAGTTGCCAGCAATTAGCATGCAGCTTGTATATGTAGTATGCAGAGAGTAGAATAGCAAGCAGTACATACACTTGTGCTTGAGAAGCCTGATGGCGCGGGCCTTGATGGCGTGCTGGGAGGGACTGTGGTGAGTCTTTGTGATCTGGTCCGTGGCGGTGGGACGTCGGCGGTGACAGTTACCGAGGTAACGTCGGCGGCAGAAGGGCCGCGGCAGGGAGTCGTCAATGAATAAACACATGAAAAAAATACAAGGGTAAACTAGCTATTTTATATGATTTATTTGATTTTAAAAAATTGAAAATAGAGAGAAAAATCCAAAATAATATATCTACTAATTGCACGTGAAGTAAATGAGGTTTTTATAATTACGATGTATCGAATGACATTTTTACAATGTCAATTATCTAGAGTGGGATTCCTACAGTTTTCTTAATTTCAAAATATGTCTGATTACCTGAATCTGAATCTCTTTTACAATTGAAGAAGGGAGGTATTTAAAGACAGAGATTTGCATGGAAAATACTGATTTAATCTCTATTTACAACCGTCACAGTAGACTCTATTGACTATACCCGTAGGGGTAGAATGGTACAGACACATGTGAACGCCTCAGTAGAGTACATGTCTTGTCACGTTCTGCGCCGCCCGCCTTTGTAAAGTAAACGTCTTGTTATGTTTGGCGGCGGCCGCCTTTGTAAAGTAAACGTCTTGTCTCGTTTGGCGGTGCCCCTCCGGCAACGGAGCTTCGATCGGTTTCCTCTAGGGTCCGAAGCCTCGAAGCCGTAGTGGGGGCTTCAAGCCTCTCCTTCGAAGCTGTAGTGGGGGCTTCTAGCCTCTCCTTCGGCCTTGAGCTGGTTTGACGCCTCG
This sequence comes from Zizania palustris, assembly GCA_019279435.1. NCBI lineage: Eukaryota > Viridiplantae > Streptophyta > Magnoliopsida > Poales > Poaceae > Zizania > Zizania palustris. Next base: position 32,227,888 of record JAAALK010000289.1, on the reverse strand, counting down.
CTGAGAAACCAAGTTGAGATGTGCGTTGATTTCAGTCTATAATGAGTGATTGACAAGTGCCCATTGTACCAAAGGGGTTCGACGAAATACAAGTCAGAGGTTGTACCGAATGGCTCGGTACTTTAGTGGTGCATCGGAGTGTGCACCCGAGAGTATTTTAACCGGAGAGGACTTCGGTGTATCGAAAACACTTGGTTGCTTGTCGATGGTGTGCAGGTGACTTCGGAGGCGACGGGACAGACAACACAGCAAGTAACTCGGGTTAAACAGGGAGCTTGGTCATAGAGGCTGTGTGAAGTCGAGGTCGGTCCTCGGGTCAAGTTGCGCTAGTCGAAGGCAGGAAGTGCAGAGGGAAACTCTAAATGAAGATACCTCAAGGCAAACACCTCGGAGGCGAGGCACTTCGAAGGGTGCTCCGGAAGAAGGCACTTCGAAGGTTGGTGGACAAAGTCGTCAGAAGTGAGGCAAGGCTGACAAGTTTCTCAAAACAGAGGGACTTGGAAGGACACCTGACGAAAGTCTCAGAAGTCAAGGTGCATCAAATGCATGGTCTAAAAAAATCACTTCGGGAATGTGCTATAGGTGGAGACATTACGAAAGTGTGCTTATGGATATGCTTCATGCGGCGGCCTTGGACGAAGGAGGGATTTCGAAAGGTGGTGAACAAAATCCTCCGGAGGGAGGTACTTCAAAGGTGAGGCTTCGAAGTCAGGATGTCTTGATGTACTTCGGTCATGCATGGCTTCGGTACACAGACGGACGGAGTTTGAGCTTGGAGTAGCTGCGAAGTTGTGGTGGTCTACTCCGGAGGTGATGGTGCGAAGACTCAAGGGCTTTGATGACTTCGGCTTAAAACCGTCACTATATCGAAGACTAACTTTGGTCTAGCAAAGACCTATGGGTTTGAAGCTAGCAACCGAAGTCATTCCAGCACTTCACAGTGCGAAGGGGCTCCAAAAATTCCAGTCTGCAAAGCTGACACAAAAAGGAGCTTCCAATAAAATAGGACTACCTGCTGTACCCTCGTGACTGCCTGTGGCAGAAAGTTTGTAAACCCTAGGGGTATTGTAGTCACTTCACATGTCTGAGTTGTGCTATAAAAGGAGAGTGTAGGATTGAAATAGACGTCTAGAAGGAGGGGGTGAATAGGCGCCTCAACAAATTCTTTCGAATTGATGACCTTTTCTAAACACCCAATGCACCTCTTAAATGAACAAATGAAAGCAAATGAATTAACACAACAAAATCCTAAAGAAAGCAAGTGCTATCACTCTGCTATCATATATTAAATGATGTGATAGTCTGCGAGATCATAACCACTGAAAATAATCTAGCCTTCAATAATCAATCGACGTCCTGATTGAAAAGACATCGATGCAAGAAGCACAAGACAAATTAAAACTTCTCACATATCAAAACGATTGATCAACAAATATTCAATCAAATCAAGGATAATCCATCATACACATATAGATCATTCACAAATCACACGCAATTCATAAATATGAGAAAACACGATATTTAATACATTTAATCTAGATAAAATAAATGCAAAAAATTAAATGTGCTCAAAAATATATCTATGAATATTCAATGCAATCTGAAAATAAAATTGCTAGTACCTATGGAATCAATTACATAAACCCAAGTTCACAAGGATCGAAAAGAGGTTACATGCTCTTCTAGTTCTGCGCACAATACTTCTGGCTCTGGCATCGTGCCTGTCAAGAAGAAAGAGAGTGGCAAGATCCGCATCTGCGTCGAATTTAGGGATTTGAACAAAGCCACTCCGAAAGACGAGTATCCCATGCCAATAGCCGACATGTTGATCAACGATGCCTCGGGACACAAGGTACTAAGTTTTCTTGATGGAAACGCTGGTTATAATCAAATCTTTATGGCTGAAGAGGACATTTTTAGAACATCCTTTCGCTGCCCGGGTTTTGTTGGCTTGTTTGAGTGGGTAGTAATGATGTTTGGTTTAAAGAATGCTGGCGCCACATACCAACGTGCCATGAACTTAATCTTTCATAACTTGCTAGGAGTTATGTTAGAGGTTTATATATATGATGTTGTGGTCAAATCGGACGCTATGGAGAACCACCTGACCGATTTAAGAGTTGCTTTCGAAAGAATGCACCAGTATGGCTTAAAAATGAACCCGCTAAAGTGTGCTTTTGGCGTGTCTGCGGGTAAGTTCTTTGGATTTATGATTCATGAAAGAGGCATTTAAATCGATCCTAAGAGGCTTGAGAAAATTAGAGGATGTGTAGCATCGACATGTAAGAAAGATGTGCAGAAACTGCTAGGCAAGGTCAATTATTTGCGATGCTTTATATCTAACTTGTCTGGCAAAATTGATGCTTTTGTCCCGATACTCCGGCTAAAAAATGAAGCCGAGTTCACTTAGGGGGCAAACCAGAAACGCACCTTTGAGAAAATCAAAGAGTGCTTATCAACGCCGCTAGTAGTAAGGGCGATGAAGGCCGGGATTCCGTTTCGGCTTTATATCGCCGCGGAGGAGAGTGTTATTGGAGCCGTGTTTACTCAAGACATTGAAGGAAGAGAGTACATCACCACCTTCTTGAGTCGTCGACTTCTGGATGCCGAGACAAGGCATGTACCAAATTGCGTCACTATCTTCTCCCTAGCACATGTGTTGTCACTTGCCAAACGGATGTCATAAAGTACATGTTGAAAAAGCTGATTCTAAGTGGTAGAATTAGCAAGTGGGCGTATGCGTTAATTGAATATGATTTGGCTTATGAACCGTTGAGAGCTATGAAAGGCCAAGTCGTTGCTAATTTTATAGTAGATCACCACGTAGACGTCAATTGGGGCGATGAAGTCGCTTTGATTGAAGTATTACCATGGAAACTTTATTTTGATGGTTTGGCTTGCAAAAATAGCCAAGGTATTGGAGTGGTGCTCGTATCACCAAGTGGTATGCACTTTGAGACCTCGGCCCATCTAGATTTTCATTCAACTAATAATCAAGCCGAATATGAGGCCCTGTTGCTAGGTCTTGAGTTGTTAAACTCCATGGGCGTGAAACATGTTCGTGCATATGGCGATTCTTTATTAGTTGTGCAACAAGTACCAAGCTTGCTCAATGTTTTAACGGTCTACTAAATAGCTACTTGGATAAGTGTGGTTCAATTGGCATCAGGCTATCAAATTAGAAGAGGTAAGTTCTGCACACGAGAAAAGCTAATGTTTGAAGACGATGTAGCACCCAAGGGTATTGATGTCGGTCTAACCGGCTTTGTAAGCATGGTCGGACCGCCTTTGCATTCTCGGCCCGACCGGCCATATCAGGAAGGTCAGACCGAACCGTGCCAGATGACTAGCAATAACCGATTGAATCGGGCCAACATGGACGGTCCGACCGACTGTTGCTAGGAAAGTTTAGCACTCGGGGGTAGGTCCAAGTGAGAAATCTCGAGGCCAGTTCTAGTGGGAATTTGGCCATTGCTCCTTTGACCAGTGAGGACGATTGGAGGATCCCAATCGTCCAATATTTAGGAAACCCGAGTCAAAGGGTTGATCGGAAGGTTCGGCGACAGACGTTCAAATTTGTTTTACTTGACGACGTGTTGTATCGCCGAACTGTCGATGGAGTACTTTTGAAGTGTTTGAACTCTGATCAAGCCAGCGTTGCTGCAGGAGAAGTTCATGAAGGGCTTTGCGGTACCCACCAGTCGGCCCCAAAAATGAGTTGGATGCTCAAAAGGGCGGGTTTTTATTGGCCGACTATGACTGAAGACTGTTTTAGATACTATAGAGGGTGTGAAGCTTGTTAAAAGTTTGGCAATATTCAGCTAGCACCTGCATCGATGCTTAATCCTATTATCAAACCATGCTGTTCCGAGGTTGGAGTTTAGACTTCATCGCCCAAATTCATCCTCCATCTTCAAAAGGGCATCGGTTCGTGCTGATAGCGATAGATTACTTCACCAAATGGACCGAGGCCATGCCGCTCAAGAACATGACTCACAACGAGGTAATTGATTTCATCTTGAAGCACATTATACATAGATTCAGCATTCCCCATACTCTCACTATAGACCAAGGTACTTCGTTTGTTGCTAAAGAGGTGAGGGACTTTGTTGAATACTATGGGATCAAATTGGTAAATTCTTCCCCATATTATGCTCAGGCCAATGGTCAGGCGGAGTCTAGTAACAAAACTGTGATTAAACTAATCAAGAAAAAGATCGAAGAGTTTCCAAAAAGGTGGCATGAGGTACTTTCCGAAGCTCTATGGGCTAGTAGAGTTGCAAGGCACGGTGCCACTAGAGTCATTCCATATGAGTTAGTATATGGACAAGAAGTCATTCTACCGTTAGAGGTGGATCTTGGTTCACTTAGATTTCTTAAGCAAGATGGCTTATCGGTCGACGAATATGAGACACTTCTAAAGGATAGTTTAGAAGAAGTGACCGATAAGAGGTTGAAGGCTCTAGAGGCAATAGAAAAAGATAAAAGAAGAGTAGCTAGGGCCTACAAAAAGAAGGTCAAGGCAAAATCATTTCAAATCAACAACTTGGTGTGGAAGACGATTTTACCATTAGGCATTAAGAGCTCAAAATTTGGTAAATGGTCACGTAGTTGGGAAGGATCTTTTAAGGTAGTCGAGATCGCTCCTGGCAACGCATATGTCCTAGAGTCTTTACAAGGAGAGCGATTTCGAAGGGTTTTGAATGGTAGATATTTGAAAAAGTACTTTCCAAGTGTGTGGCAAAACGCTTGAAGTGTTAAAAGGCCGATATTGAGAGTATCGGCCAAGGCCCGTCGTGCTTTTAGCTCACTAAGTTTGCTAAAAGGCACGGGGCATGTGTTTATAGCAAAAAATGGAATTAATGGTCAAACTAGGCAAATACTAAAAAATGGTATTTTTGACAGAAAATGTGTCAAACCTGGCAAAGGCCAGTCTAACCGGCTATGGTAGGCCGGTCCAACCGGTCAGGTCTGATCAGACCGGACCCATGGGCTTGGTCAGACCGGCTAGGATCCAGAATATGGATCCGAGGAGGATTCAAGATATTTTCGCCCAAATCTTATCTTAATAGGGTTTTGGCCGCATCTGACTCTATCTCTAGCCAGGGATAACGAGCCCACCCCCTATAAAAATTAGGGGCAAGGCTGATTCAAGCTCTCTCTCCAATCCAAAAAATCCAAAGCCCTAGCTTTGAATCACGTTTATTTCCTTTACTTTCCGCATCTTCGTGGGTTTGCTTGGAAGCCCTCCGTCTGCCGTGTCCATAATCACGGTAACCCTTGCTGGTTTGCTTGTGAACCTCCCATTAATCCACGTAATGGATTGCTATCCTTTTTATCGGTTTTTGTCGCCTTACTCGGCAATTCGGCCCTCTGGCTGAATTGTGTATGATATCTTATTATCTTTGCAGAATAATGGTCTCCCTGAACACCTTTGCAAATTTTGGAGGCGATTGGATCTCGTTTGCTAGGCTGTCTGGGTTCTAACAGATCGTATCTGTCGTCGCCGGTCTGACCGGGGGCATAGGGCCGGTCTGACCGGAGCCCCTTCATCAAGCTGTTTTTGGCAACAGCCGGTCATACCGACTACAACCCACCGGTTCGACTGGAGTCCTCCACACCGCGCCAAATCTTTTCTCCGAAGCCCCTTTCACCGGAGTCCTAAGCGCCGGAGCCCGTACACTTCGAAGGCTGTCTCGCCGGTCTGACCGGGAGGGCTTCATTGGTCCGACTAGAACCCTCCACACCACGCCGGAGCCTACCTCACAGCTACCTCCAGGACGCGCACCGAAGCCCCTTCGCATGTCCGGTCTGATCGAGGGCATACCTCCAGTCTGACTGGGCCTGAGGCCGAAGGTGCCCTAGGGACCCTTCGGACCATTCTTCACTGTAACTCCGAATCGGCCTCCGAATTGGCCGATTCCAGGTATTTTGATCATTTTGTTACTGTTTACATTGTTACTAGTACTTTTCGGACAATTGGATTAAAATATAAATTATTTATCTGATTGCCTAGCGACTCCAAACCCTCTTCACTATCCAGGGTAGTCAGAACGCGACGTCGGTATCATTGGGATACTTTTGGACGTCAAACCGGCCCAAGTACGGTGGTACATTTCTGCGTCAACAAAACCCCACTTGGTTTCTCAATCTCCCTCTTGATGAGTGCATTGACAATTCCCAAAAGAAACAAGATGAATGTTGAGGTTCAGTGCACAAGTGACCATAAAAACTCAGGAAAGAACAAAAACATGTCACTTGATTTAAAAATTCCCCCCTTGACAAATGATGCTCCCCTTCGATAGAAGCAAGACACTATTCCCCCATTTGGCAATGAAGGCATCAAAGTGATAAAAAATGATGCAAAGAGAGGTGTGAGGGTGAGTGTATATGTAAGCTTATGAAACATGATTAGCAGCAATTATAGTACAAAATAGGCATTTGCCTTGAATATTGTCTAAAAGTACTATATGACAAGCTCAGATGAATCATATCCAAAGAAACGCAAGAGCACACATTTTCAGGATTTAACCAACAAAAGCATCACCACTCACACTTGCATACTAGACATGGTAAAGCATGAAATACAAAAGCTAGCAAATAGTACCAAGACATGCATAGTCAATTAACATGGAGCTTCAGCAAACTTGTTATGCAATATTTTCAAGCTTTTTATTTCTTTTTTTTTAATTTCAGTGCTAGGGGTTATTTACATGTCAACATTATGCTAACCGATCAAGCCAAGCCTAGATAAAGCAAAGATCATCAGAAGCTTAAAGCATTATGTTGATAGCAAAAAATGGCATTAATGGTCAAAATTGTCAAAATATAAATTTTAGTAATTTTGGGCTAGAAATATGCAATTCCTGGCACAGGCCGAAGCCCTGAAGTGCTGAAGTCCCATCCGCATAGGGCCTCAGTTGCCTTTCAGCGACCTACTTCACAGTCTAGCTTCGGCCCGAAGGGCCCCTTCAACGGCCTACTTTGCCGAAGCTTTGGCTCGAAGGGCCTACTTCGGCAGGCATGCCGAAGGCCCACTTTGGGTAGGCTTCAGATGCGAATCTGATAAGGATTCAGGTTGTTTTTATCTCTAATCTTGATTAGGCCGAATCTTATCAGATGAGAGTTAGAGATAAGAAGACTAGCCCCTATAAATACAGGGTTAATGTCGGTTCATAGAACCCCTAAAAACACAGATCGACTCTTCAAACCCTAGTTTGAACTGTACCTTTACTTTCTTTACTTTCCACATTAGATCAGTACACCTTTGTGGGTTTGCACTGAAAGCCCTCCGTCGGCCACGCCGTAATTGTGGTAAGCCTTGTTGGTTAGCATATGAATGATATGTTAATCTACGTAACAGATTGCTATCACCTTATTGGCTCGCTTGTGAACCATCCGTTAATCTACGTAACATATTGCTACCCTTTGTTTTATCTGTTTCCTATGGCTACACTTGGTAATTCAGTCTCCAGGACAAATTGGCACTTGATCTTCATTTTGCTGCAGGATTCACGTTCGAAGCCCCCTTCGCCGAAGGTTTCTGGAGCCATGGAGCTGGTTTCGGAGGCTGCTAGAGCACCCTTTGGTAGGTATTCACTCCGTCCATCTGTGCCGGATCCGTCATGCTGTTGTCGGTCTAGTCAAGTCCCGTGCACCGAAGCCACTTCGCATCGGGGTTGCTTCACGCCGGAGTCACACTAGAACGCTCCGCATCGGACTTCGTCGCTCCATAACGCTCTGCCGTAGGTCTCGTCATGCTAGAGGTTTTGCACTGAACCCTATCGTTCGGAGGCGATTCTGCATCGCAATCTGTTCGGAGCCTATCTTCGATCAGATTGACCCGAACGCCGAAGGTTATCTTCGGCGCATACTTTGCACCAGACGCCAAAGGCCCCCTTCGGTGACCCTTCGCACGGTACACTCCGAACCAATCTAGCTCCGTTCGGCCGATTGATTTATTTTATATATACATTTCGGCTAATTGGATTATTTTTGTGTGATCTGATTACCTGGCGACTCCACCCCCATACCACTATTAAGGGTAGTCGGAACACGACATCAACGCTGTGTTACGCTTAGGCTTATCCCTAAGTATCCGCACATTTTTGGATCGTCGAACCGGCCAAAGTGCGGGGGCACGTTTTCGTGTCAACACACTTTTTGGCGACTTCGCTAGGGAGAAACTACGCTAACATGACGAGTACATCTACATCGGCTGCGAGTACCTCTACAACGACTATTACGTCTACAACGTCGATGGATCTCATGGGGGCGCAGAAATCGACAACCGCAATACCATGACGCCCACCCTTGCAGATATCCCCGAGGAAGGTCGGGTGGAGATCGAGGCGAAGATGAAAGAGCTCCAAGATCTCATGCTCGAGAGTTACGTCAAGACACGCGTGGGCTTCATCAAGCATGATGTCAACATCCCTGATCTCGCCCAAACTCAGGTAACACCAGTGTCGTGCTCAAGCAAGAAGTTCCTAAGTTGGTCATACTAAGCCCTAGGAGCTTCCTTGAGCCCATACAAAGCTTTGTAAAGTTTAAAGACTCTATAGGGGTACTTGGGATGTTCAAAGTCTAGGGGTTGCCCAACATAAACATCATGTCCTACGAAAACATTAAGAAAAACACTTTTAACATCCATTTGATAAAGCTTGAAACTGCGAGAAGATGCAAAAGTAGGCAAAATCCTAATGGCCTCAAGTCGAGCTACTAGAGAAAAGGTCTCTCCAAAATCAACCCCCTTGGCTTAAGAGTAACCCTGAGCAACAAGCCTATCCTTGTTTCTCACAACAAACCCATCCTCCCCCTATTTGTTTTTGAAAATCCATTTTGTGCCAATAATATGAATGTTAGGAGGTGGATCAACAAGAACCAAAACTTGGTTTCTATCAAAATTTCCTAATTCCTCATGCATGGCATTGATCCAACTTGAATCAGATAAAGCATGACTAACATCTATGGGCTCAAAAGAGGCAATAAATGCATAATCAAAAAAATGATCATGAGATCGAGTTACCCTTTCATCTAGATCACCGATGATCTGCTTTGGAGGATGCATCTTCTGAATGTGATGTGGAGCTTCTCGATGAGATACAACCTCCCCCTCAAATCTTGCTGGATAATGGTCGAAGATGACTAAAGTCAAAGCATATGCTTCGGGGCCTCTTGCTGATGTAGTGGATGCAGGGTCTGCTTCAGGGGTTGATGTCGAGGGAAGTAGAGGATCATCCTCGAGGCCTTCATATTCTTTAGGATCTTCTTCTTCTTCTTCAAATATGGTCTCATTCATATCTTTTTCACCGGCAAGCTCAAAAGAACAACTAACACACGGGGTTGATTCATCAAAAGTCACACCACATGATATGAATGACCATGAGTGGAATAACCCAAAAAGATCCCATCTGTTGATCGTGACTCAAATTTGTGCAAATTTCCCTATTTTAGGATAAAGCACAAACAACCAAATACTCGAAGGTGAGTAACCTTGGGTTTTCTCCCAAAACACATCTCATAAGAGGTCAAATTTAAAATTGAACGCAAAAAAATATGGTTAGAGATGTAACATGCAGTGTTTATGGCCTCAGCCCAAAATCTTCTGGGAGTCCAGTGCTCATCGAACATCATCCTAGTCATCTCAACCAAAGTGTGGTTCTTTCTCTCAACAACTCCATTCTGTTGAGGAACCCACGAAGTAGAAAATTGATGTTCAATGTTGTGCTCAAGGCAAAAGTCAACAAAAAAACTATTCTTGAACTCAATTCCATTATCATTTCTGATTGCTTTTAATGTACTAGGGAGTTCAGTGAATAGTCTCAAAGCTAAGCTCCAAAAGTGTGAAAATAGTTCATCCTTGCTTGCAAGAAAGAAAACCCAAGAATAACGGGAGTAGTCATCCACCATGACAAGGACATACCACTTGCCACCTAATCAACTAATCCGAGAAGGACCTATAGTGTCCATATTGAGAAGTTCTCTGGGTTGTTCATTCATGACCTTATTGATTGGTGAATGAGAGGTGGCCACCATATTTCCATGTCGACAAGGAGCACGAACAAGATTCTTCTCAAACTTGAGCTTGGATTATCCTCGGATTAGACCTAGGGCACTTAGTCGAGCGAGAAAGTCAAAGATCATATGCCCTAGTCTCCTATGCCACATCCAGAGTTCGGAAGAAGGTTTAGCAATAAGGCAATGAGAAGAACCAAAAGACTCAGAAAAGTCAACTCAAAAAACCCTCCCTATTCTTGAAATCTTACAAACCAAAACACAAGAAGAATTGAGAACTTGTGAAGTATCGTGTCTGAAATGCACTTCAAAGCCCTCATCAAGCAACTGAGATACAAAAAGCAAATTGTATCCCAAATCCTCAACCAAAGCGACATCTTTAAGAATGAATTTTTCATTAATTCTAACCATACCTGTGCCTATCACTCTGGTCCTTCGATTGTTTCTGAAGGTGATGTACTCACGTCACTTGGTCGTGGTGAGGCTAGAGAACTATGATGTCTTCCCGGCCATGTGGCACGAACAACCAGAATCCATGATCTACTTGTTCTCCAGGCCTCCATCTGCTGCCTACACAAAGTGAGAAAATCTCGAGTGCTCTGTGCTGGGGTGAGTGAAAAACTGACGTGGTATCCAACACTGAGAGACTCGAGCTGCAGGAAAAGCAGTAGTAGACTATCTACGCACAAGATATGAATCAAGATAGAAAGTGCGAGGTCTACCTAAATGGTGAGATCCATAAAATGACTAGGTCTCCTATTCTATCGAGGACTAAAAACACTAACACGTGGTCTAGCACCATATGAGTCATGGTGTATCCCACGATGGGCAAATCCTCTCATGTGAGCACGATGAGCCTCAAGAAAGCGAGAACGAGAATGAGAGATAGACTCATGTATACCAACAGGTGGCTGATACATGCCCCGTGTTCTCATATCCTAAGAATGTCACTCATCCTTCATGCGACGAAAATAGAAACCAACCAAATGTCCCACCCTCTAGTAATATGAGCAATGAAAAATCTTTTTATGCGTAGGTGCATGGGTCTTGGGAACAATCTCCATAGGCTCTCTTGGTTTCTGCTTAGGGGCTTTCTTGGGTGAAGGTGATGTTTTCTTGGTATGCTTGATGTGTTTCTTAGCTTTCTATGTAGTGTCTAACTGGGCTATCTCTTTCTCTATGGTAGTGGGTGAAGTGAACATTGTTTTGCTCTTAATGTCTGGAGTGGTTCTCTCAAAACCTAACCTTAGAGCTAACCCTGCCCTGTTAGCATACATCTTGGTCTTGGCCAAGAGCAAATCCATCCTACCCTTCCCTTCAGTGCATTTATCCACCACTGATATAAGGTAAATGATGGTGGGAAATATTCCATCTTCGAGATTATCGCAACAACAAGATAAAGACTGGTGATTAAGATGAAGATGTCCGATATGTAATTTCGGAGATGCATCCAGTCAAGTTCGAAGTATGACGACGGGCTCTAGTTCGGAATACATCTTCGAACATGGACTCTTCCAGGAACCTCTTTGCCAGCTAAGATGGAAGACTTATCTTCTTTCTAATTAGATTAGTCTTTTACCATTTTAGCCCTATTAAGAGTACCGAATAGTTTCCACTATGTCGGTTGTAATAGAGGGGTAAAAATGTCTTTTCCTTAATATTTAGGCCTATAAATACCCCCCATTTTACCCTGTAATGGGGACCGAATACAAGTTATTCAATACACACTTTTAAACTATTCTAAGTTATTATCCTTTCGGAGGCTTGGAATAGTTTCCTTCGCAAACACTTCGTTTGTTAGTTTCTAATCTTCAGAAACCTGTTAGCGTAATCTTTTACGCCAACAGTTGGCGCCGTCCGTGGAGAACTTAGTCCAAGAAACTTCGTTCTCTACCAACTTCTTACACCATGCCTCCTAAGCGGAGCGCAACTGTTAACCCTGTTAGGAGGTCCCCTCGGACTTCCGGAGTGATATCTCCAGACACAGTTGAGGTCGGAGGACCTTCGACATTTCCTCCACCTCAAACTCCGAAAGGGATTCCCATTCCTCGAGCATACGGAGTTCCTCCGCCAACTCTATCTATACTTCGGCCACCCGGAGTTCCTCTTCCACCTCAAGTTCCACTCCGAACTGATCCTTACAGTTCTCAAGACCCGGAAGACCCTTCCGGAGGAGATGAAGACAATCTTGGTGATATGGCCGCTCAAATGGTCAGTCTCCAAGCCGAAGTAGCGAGATGGCGGCAAGAAGCTGCAAATAGGCTTCGCTCTCAAGCCATCCCAGTTATTCCTGAAGTGCCTGAAGACGACGAACCTATTTATCCTGAAGCCCCGGAGAACGCCTCTTTTGATACCGAGTCTCTGCTGCATCCTGAACTGCAAAAAGTTCGCTTCGACCCAAAGTTTAAAACTTTGAAGCTTTGCAAGTATGCCGGAGATGAAGATCCTGGAGAGTTTTGTCAGATCTTATGCTTTGGCGATTGAAGCTAGTGGAGGAGTGCGGGACACCATGGCAAAATGTTTCCCTCTGGCTCTTCAAGGAGTAGCTTTGCGATGGTTCTGGTCTTTAAAACCAGGATCAATCAGTTCATGGGGATAGCTGAAGAAGAAGTTCGTAAGCAATTTCCAAGGCACCTTCGTGCCCCCAATGTCAACGGGAAGTCTTTTCCAGGTGAAGCAGCTCCCTGGAGAGACATTGAGACAATACTTCAAGCGCTTCGCTCATACGAAGTTGCAAATTCGAGGGTTAACTACATCTTCGGTAGTTGACGCAGCTGGAGAGGGAGTCATTCATCCAAGCCTACTTGATAAACTTCACCGGAAAAGCATATCTTCTGTTTCTCAGCTGATGTCCTATTTTGAAGAATATGCCATGTCAGAAGAGGGTTGGCTTCGGAGGACTGCAGCTACTCCGTCCATACTGTAGGAAGTAAAATTGGAAGTGAAAACTTCGGCACAGCCGGCATGATAGGAGAAGGGGGCAAAAACATCCTCGTTCAGAAGTTCTGAACATTGCACCTCCGCAAAAGTTTGCCCAAAGAGCTCCGCAATCTTCGGGAAATAAGGCCAGCGGCTGGAGGCTGCCAGGGAAACCGGCTGGCAAAAGCCAGCCCCTTTTTTGCTGTATTCATGGTGAAAACCGAAGCCATGCAACTGATACTTGCAAAGCTATACTTGCTCTAAGAGGAGAGTATTTGGAAAGAACTTCGGGTCAAGGCACTACTGACCGAGTTCCAGTTGAAGTGCGTCCAGAGCCTGTCCAGGCTGTGGCGCGGATAGAAAACTTCGATCCAGCAAGGTGCCCTCCGGTGGTCAATGTTATGCCACCTCCGAAGCAGGAAGAAGGGCAAGATCGAGGAAAAAGGGTAGTCCTCCCAATCTCCGGAGGAGGAACTCTTGGAAGCATGTCAAAAAGGCAGAGAAGAGAAAATGTCAGAGAAGTGGGTCATATTGGAACTTCGTCGTCTGCAGCTGCTATGCCTGAATGGTCCTATGTGCCAATATCTTTTTCTGCAGAGGATGCAGCTGGCATTAAATTTCCACATGCAGACCCACTTGTCATTACTGCCGACATTGCAGGAACTAAAGTTCGAAGAGTGCTAATTAACGGAGGGAGTTCGACAGACATTATTTTTGTTCAAGCCTTCGATCAACTATGCATCTCCAGAAAGCACCTTCTTCCTGCGGCTCGCCCTTTGCAAGGCTTCGCAGGACCTCCGCTTGATGCCCTCGGCCAAATTGGCCTGGAAGTTACCTTCGGAGAAGGGCTGTTAGCCAGGACAGAGGAACTAATCTTCGACGTTGTGGATGCCCCATATGCATACAACGTCATCTTCGGAAGAGGCATGTTAAATCAGTTCGGAGCTGTGGCACACCACAATTACTTGTGCATGAAGATGCCCACACAAGCAGGAGTGCTCACTATCTTCGGAGATCAAGCTACCGCCCGAAGAGCGGAGTATGGTCACGACCCCCTTCTTGATCCAAGACAAGTGAATAGTGTGCAAGACAATCAAGAAAATTTTTCTGCTCCTAGCGAATCTTCGAAAAAATCCTTCCCAAGACCAAGTCCTGAAGGAGAGATTGCAACGAAGGTTATTGTTAAAGATGGCAAAGAATATTCATTTCAATTTGGTAAAGATTTGCCTCCAGAAGTTGCTACCTCCTTGGAGAAAGTAGTTGAGGAGAATTTAGATGTCTTTGCTTGGTCTGACGAAGACATCACCGGAGTCAGTCGGGATATTATTGAACACAGTTTACTTGTAAACCCGAAGGCCCGACCTGTTCGGCAAGGACTCCAAAAAATGTCTGCAGAAAGAGCTGTTCTTGCCAAAGATGAAGTTGAAAAATTGCTGAAAGCTGGGATTAGTAGAGAAGTGGCTCACACAGAATGGTTAGCCAACCCAGTCTTTGTCAGGAAGAAATCTTCTGGGAAGTGGCGCATGTGCATTGATTTCACATCCTTGAATAAAGCATGCCCTCGTGACCCCTACCCCATGCCCCGAATTGATCAATTGGTCGACTCCACTGCAGGTTCGGAGTTATTAAGTTTCCTTGACGCGTACTCCGGTTATCATCAGATATGGTTGAAACGCGAAGATGAAATCAAGACAAGCTTCGTAACTCCTTCAGGAGTCTTCTGTTATGTAAGAATGCCCTTTGGCTTAAGAAATGCCGGGGCTACTTTTTCGAGGTTAGTTGCTAAGGCTCTAGGTCATCAATTAGGTCGTAATGTAGAGGCCTATATGGATGATATTGTAATAAAGAGTGCTTTAAAGCACCAACATAGCCTAGACTTAGCAGAAACATTTAATAGCCTTCGGGCATGTGGAATCCGTCTTAACCCCGAGAAATGTATCTTCGGAGCTAAGGCTGGGAAGTTGTTAGGGTATTTAGTTTCAAGCAGAGGGATTGAAGCTAGCCCTACTCAGATAACTGTGCTGCAAAAGATGGCTCCCCCAGAGAATTTGAAGCAACTACAAAAGCTGACAGGTCATCTAGCAGCACTTAGCAGATTTCTGGCAAGGTCTACGGAGAGAAGTTTGCCTATTTTCAAAGCGTTGAAAGGGTCCGAAGATTTTGCATAGACACCAGAGTGTCAAAAGAGCTTCGAAGATATTAAAAATTATCTCAGTAATCTTGCTACACTCACGGTGCCTGTTGCGGACGAAACCCTACTCCTCTACCTTGCAGCTACTGGCTTTGCTGTCAGTGCAGTTCTTGTCAGAGAGATTGATGTCAACGGGAAGTTGGTACAAAATCCAGTTTACTTTGTGTCCGAAGCATTGTCCGGAGCAAAAACAAGATATTCCGAGCTTGAGAAATTCGTTTATGCTCTGATAATGGCTTCGAGGAAGCTAAAGCAGTATTTTTTGGCACATAATGTTGTGGTACCAACTTCGTATCCTTTGGGAGATATGCTCCGAAGTAAGGATTCTACTGGAAGAATTGGGAAGTGGGCTGTTGAATTAGCACCCTTCGGCATATCTTTCCTGGCAAGAACAGCAATTAAGTCGCAAGTATTGGCTGACTTCGTAGCAGAGTGGACTCCCCCTGCAACATGGGTTTCGGAGAAGCCAAATGAAGGAATTTGGACTGTTTTTTCTGATGGGGCATTCCAAGCATCCGGAGCAGGTGTTGGAGCAGTTTTAATTTCACCTTCAGGGCAAAGAGCAATGTACTCCGCAAGACTTAACTTTAAGTCTACCAATAATATAGCAGAGTATGAAGGGATTTTACTGGGACTTCGAAAAGCACGTGCTCTAGGGGCTACAAGAGTTGTTATAAAGACAGATTCTCAAATAGTAGCAGGACACGTAGATAAAAGTTTTCAAGTTCGGCATCCACAGCTTGCAAAGTACTTAGAAGAAATCCGTAAGATCGAAGCACAATTCAAGGGTATTTCCATTCGGAGTATACCAAGAGCAGAAAATGTGCAAGCGGACATCTTAGCAAAAGTTGTAGCCGGAGCTATGGATATACCAAAAGAGGCTTTTTATGAGGAGCTCAGTACACCTTCGGTGCCACAAATTCCCTCCACAGAGATTCTTTGCATTCCAAGTACAGATTGGAGAAATTCGATCATGGAACTTTTGCAAGGAGGAGCAAATTCGTTTGAAGAGCCATAGTTTTCAAGATTGAAACTCAGGTCCGGGAATTATCAAATAATCAACGGTATTTTATACAAGGCCGGAGTATGTTCCCCTTTACTCCGATGTATATCCCAAAGCGAAGGCCAAGATATTCTTCGGGAAATCCATGAAGGACTTTGTGGTAGCCAATTGGCCCCTCGAGCTTTGGCAGGAAAAGCACTTCGCCAGGGGCTTTATTGGCCTACAATAACAGCTGATGCGGAGAGCTTGGTCCACACTTGTCAAGGATGTCAATGGATGGGACGAAGGAGTCATCGCCCACCAACAGCCCTTCAAGTTATAGCTCCGGTATGGCCCATGGCCAGATGGGGTATGAATTTGATTGGTCCCTTTCCAGTAGCTAAGGGAAATTTAAAGTTCGCAGTGGTAGCTATTGAATATTTTTCTAAGTGGGTAGAAGTAGATCCCTTAACAGCTATCACTTCGAACAATGTACAGAAATTCTTTTGGAAAAGTATCATTTGCCGGTTCGGAGTGCCTAGACAACTCACAGTTGATAATGGAACACAGTTCGATTTAGAACCTTTCAGGAAGTTCTGCGAAGATCTAGGCATCCAGTTATGTTTTGCTGCAGTAAGACATCCTCAGTCTAATGGAGCTGTAGAAAGAGCCAATGGAAATATTTTGTCAGGGCTAAATCGAAGGATAGTAGGATTGGCAAAAGGACTGTGGACCGAAGAACTTCTGAAGATTTTATGGTCTATTCGGACTACGAAAACAAGGTCCACAGGTTTCACTCCATTCAGATTGCTATTCGGAGATGAAGCTATGACTCCAACGGAGCTCAAAGGAGGATCACTTCGCAGCATCAAACCGGAGATTGAAGGAGAAAGACAAGCTTCGCTGGATTTAACAGAGGAGAAGAGACTTCGAGCTGTAGCCAATTTATCAAAGTATCATCAGCAAACGAAGGCTTGGTTTGACCCGAAGGTTAAGATCAATGAGCTTAGACCGGGTCATCTCGTTTTACGAAGCATCTTAGCGCCAGGAAAATTAGGAAATAAATGGGAAGGTCCATATTTAATTGTTCGTTTAGGACGTCCTGGCTCTTTTAAATTAGCTAATTTGGAAGGTGAAGAGTTAGTGCATACTTGGCATGCGGAGCACCTAAAGCGATACTTCGCATAGGGCCTCCTTGTAATCATTTGTAATCATCCTCCGAATTAATAAAGCATATGGTTCAGATAGTGCCTACCCCTCATAAACTTCCAGCTTCCGAGTGGACGCACTGGAACCGTGGAGTTGACCGAGAGGGAAGTGTCATTAATTTGAATCATATTTTCGGGCTTTGAACCATTGGTTCAAAGTTTCCGACGTGGGGGCTGACATAATCCGGAGTCCAAGCCACCGGCTTGTAGGCATCCGTAAAAGAGCCCAAAACCACATCATACGGAGTCCAAGCCATCGGCTAGTAGACATCCGTAAAAAGAGTCCAAGGAGACCAAATCATGCGAAGTCCAAGCCATCGGCTGGTAGACATTTGTAAAAAGAGTCCAAGGAGACCAAATCAAGCGGAGTCCAAGCCACTGGCTTGTAGACATCCGTAAAAAGAGTCCAAAGAGACCAATGCGAACTCCAAACCACTAGTTTGACAGAATTCGCAAAAAAGAGCCGAAGGAGGCCAAAACAAAACAGAGTTTGAGCCATGAGCTTCGAATGTCTGTTAAGAAAGTCCAAAGTGACAAATTATCTAAGACACTAAAGTGTCCGGAAAGTTATCTCAGGTGATTTCTTTCAAAAACAGAAGGTACTAAGTTGCCATTCTTCAGACTACAAATAGTCGAAGACATTTTATAATATTTTAAAATATCTTTAAATTACTGAGGGGCTCCGAACCCCTAAAATTGTACTCCGAAGTTTTTCTTTGTGCCTAACCATCTTTGGATACAGTTCGAAGTTGCTTATACCCAAAGAGGGGCTAATAAATAGGGAGACAATTTTAAATCGATATTTATTATTCGAACGAATATGATTACATCATGAAAAATTGGTATCTATACCAAGAAGGAATCGAAGGCCTCTTCGATCTCTAGAGCTAGGGTTGGAACGACTAGTTCCAGTGCCGGGAGTCCTAACAACTTTGCGTTTAACTCTCCTACCGCCCTTCGAAGCTCTAAAGTCTTTTTGTTCTTGCTGAAACTCGGCCCAAGTTCGAAGTCGTTCGGGGCTTCTTTCCCAGCTTCCAAGTTCTTCAGGCTTTTTACCTTGAGTTTCATCTTCGTCTTCGGACCATATAATGTCTTCAAAAGATGAAGTTTCCAAGTTAACTTCTTTTTCTTCCTCTTTAATGCAAGATAATATATCTTTGCTTATTTCGGACATAATCGCTCCGGAACTATCTCGAGGAACTAGAAATCGAGGACGCTTGTGAAGTTTTAAGATATCGAAGGTGGCCCATAATAAGCGAAGTTCGTCGTTAACATTTAACACTTCGACATCTTCCATATGAGGCAAAGCCTAAAAACATGATAAACAAATCTTCATTCATAAATGTACAAAAGCGTAGTGCTTTACATAGTTGAAAATCCTAAGGTAATTCTAAACCTGCGGGTTTGGAGGAGGCTGACTGCTCGAAGCTTGAGACCGAGCCTGCTTCTGGCGTTGTCCTTCGTCAATCCAGGCCTTGATCGCAGAACGACCTTCGGCTCTCCATGAAGTTTGAAAGGCTTGCCAAGCAGCGGCCACACCTTCGGAGGGAGTAAGAAGCTGGTCGTCGTCGAAGGTAATAGGACCCTCTCCTGCGCTTGAAGTTATCGATCGACCCAGATCTTCATAGTAACGAAGTAGGCCAACAGCAGCCACTTGTCCAGAGATTTCTCCATAACGAATGCCTGTTGTCTTCATTTGCTTCACTACTCCTTGAATCCTTTTCAGCCGGCGCAGTAGGGAGATGTTGTCATCTGAAGGAAGCATCCTAGTAGTACCGAAGTACTCTAGAACGCCTAGCAATTGGTCCATGACCTCCGCAGCTACCTTCTCAGACTTCAGCTTATCTTCAATTAACGCATCCTTCATCGAAGTTAGCTCTTCTATTACTCCAGAGAGCCTAGCTGCCTCCATAGTTAAAGAATTTTTATGATTCAATAGTTGGCTAGCCTCTTCTCGAAGTCTAACAAGCGAGGCCCCCGCAGTAGCGTGCTCCGCCCGCATCTTTTCGATTTCTGCTCGAAGCACAATTTTTTCTGCTTCGAGCTCTTTATTTGCAGCCTCCAAACCTTGTCTAGCCCTGTGCTCCGTTGAAACCATGTTATCCATGTGGGCCACTCGACCTTCGGAGATAGTCAGATTTCGTTGAAGAGTTGCATTTTCCTCTCGAAGGCGAATGTTTCCACGTTCATTGGAGATGTTCACAGCTCGGGCCAAGACTATTTGCTGCGAAAAGAAAAAACCAAGGTGAGAAATTATTTGTATATAAATTTGATTCTGTTTTGCAGATACTTCGTACCTGGTATGTTGCGCGTTCCATGGCAGCGTTAAGCTCTGAACTCTCCGCCTCGCTCAAGATAGCCACCAAGTCCGTCTCCCCGACTTCGCGACTAGCTCGATCCAAAGGCTCGAGCAAAGTCCAAAGACCAGTTCTTCGCTCCAAGAAAGGATCTAGAAGGGGGAGCATGCTTAAGGCTTGTTTGTCATCTTCGCTTGGCGAAGGCCCGGAGTGTTGAGCTATGGTCTTCGGAGCCCCAGTAGACTGGCCCCCCTCAGTAGATTGGCTCTCGTCTGTTGACTCAGATGGAGTTGATCCTGAGCTCGGAGCAGGGAGGGGGTCCATCTTCCCTTTGCCTTTTCCAGGCCCCATTGGAGTGGCTCCTGGAATTGGCTCCGAAGTCGTCGAAGGTCCAGGAATTGTATCTTCGGGATGGACCTCTTCCATAGAAGTGGACTCTGGAAAAACAAAGGTATTATACATTGTATAATTTCGCAGAAAAAAAGGATCAAAGAATTATTCGAAGTTTACCTTCGACATTTTGGCGGCAGGTAAGAATTGGGCTGCTTGGCGGGTCGAAGGCAAGGTCTTCGTCGGAGTCAGCAGTCAAATCTTCGACTATCAGAGCATTTTCCTGAACAGCCGTTGTTGCTTCACCCGGAATCGAAGCTGCAGTGACTTCGACTCCGCTCTCATCCATAGGGGCTCCATCTCAGACTCCCTCCTGAGGTAAATCTTCTAGAGCAGCCGGAGTCCTCTCTTGTTCAAGGTTGACTTGAGACTCCGGCACACTCGCAGCATCTTCAATATGTGCTTCTTGTTGAGCTGCATCCTCGTCAATCAGCCTCACGAGCAACCTGCCTTCATCCTCTTGAGAATCGGAGATTGAAGCTTTTGGACTTGAAGGCGCAGGAATTCTTGGCTTTCGAGCTACCTTCTTGACCGGAGTCTTGGTAGAGCTCGAAGTTCCAGCTTCGGCTTTCCTCTTCTTAGGCCCTTTCTCCGAAGGCACCCAATTCACCAAAGGGGGCGGAACAATTTCGAGTAGCCCCCATACTCGGTTGGATCGTTCCCAACTACCAACCAATTTGATTCTCCATTCTTTCTCGGTCTGAGTTGGAACGCCCAAAATCTTCACCGAAGCTCGTACGATTTGCTCCAAAGTTATAGGGGCTGAAGAACCTGAAAAACGAGTTAAGTTTGTTAATTCTTCGAATAAATATACATAAAATATGTTGTTTTCGAAGTTACCTGCAGGACTCGAAGTTGAAGAAATTTTTCGAAGACCGCCTTCCGAATCTTCCTCGAAGTTGATCGACCAGTTGGCCATCAGGGGAGGGATTTGAAGTCTGAGGAATTCTTCAGCTAAGTCTCGCATGCTCAAGCGATGACTGATTTTTTGAAGCAAGCTCAGGCGAGCTTCGAGTTGGCCTAAACCCGGGTGCACTAAGGCTTCCTTTCGGAAGTGGATTTCTTGCAGAGGTCCAGCTAGGCGGCTGCTCGCCCCAACTTCGGCATAAAACCATCTCAAGATCCAATCAGTATACCATCTGGCATTGATGGCCTTGGCAGGAAACCGGAGGGCATATTCATCTCGGAGTCTGAAGTTGATACTTCCGAAGGCCACTACTATCTTCTCACCTCCGGAACCAATGAAGGTCTTCGGTTGGCATGATGCTCTGTGTAGTGCTGTGAAGATCTCCGCCCTTTCTTCACAACCTTCGGCTCGCAACGCCCATTCGAAGATGGCGAGGCGCGCTACTGCGTTCGGAGAGAGTTAGGGGAGAGTGACATGGAACAAGTCCAATACCTCCGCTAAGAAGTCGATCGCCGGAAGTCCCAAGCCAGCTTCGAAGAAGGCTTCGAAGACGACCACTTCTCCGGGTCTTGGTGACGGAATAATTTCCTTCCCAGGTTTGCGAATCATCACCCCCGAACTAATCTTGCCTTCTACTGCAGCCGCAAGCGATTCCCTTCTGCAGGTTGATGGTCCCAGTTGATAAGACTGGTCCACATACTTCGTCGACGCCGGAAATAGATCTTGAGGATCGGCATTTTGGGGATTTCCACCCACCGGCGCCATTACCGCCACTAGAGGATTCGGAGTTGCCGTCGCCGATGATGCAGCCGCCGCCGCTGCTGCCGCAACTTGCTGCCGAGTCAAGCTTGAAGCCGCTCTAGGACCTTTGAAGCTGGTTTTCGCCATTAGATCTTGTGGATTGCTTCAGAGGAAAAGTGAAGGCTAGGGCTCGAGAGTTGGTCTGTTTGCACGAAAGCGGTGGAAAGGTACAAGAAAGGGTCGGGCCCTCTATTTATAGCCCAGATCCCAATTTTTTACCGTTTGCTTATGCCGTTTCGCATTCTTGACCGTTACTTTATTCCAGAATTAACGCATTATGTAACTTCCATCAGAAGGAAAAAGCCAACGGCTATTTTTTCCGAGTCTAAAAAGACTTTTGGATTTCCCAAGTTAATTCTAAAATACTTCGAATGCAATTCATTTAGAAAATAATTTGAAGTTCGCATCTCTATACATTTCGGAGGTATATTAAGTCTGCTAATCCCTACACATGGATATGTTTCCTTGCGTATACTGCTTCCCTAACATCACAGATTTAACGGAGAAGCGTATTCGAGGGTCTACTGTTGGGGGAAAATATTCCATCTTCAAGATTATCGCAGCAACAAGATAAAGACTGGTGATTAAGATGAAGATGTCCGATATGTAATTTCGGAGATGCATCCAGTCAAGTTCGAAGTATGACGACGGGCTCTAGTTCGAAATACATCTTCGAACATGGACTCTTCTAGGAACCTCTTTGCCAGCTAAGATGGAAGACTTATCTTCTTTCTAATTAGATTAGTCTTTTACCATTTTAGCCCTATTAAGAGTACCGAATAGTTTCCACTATGTCGGTTGTAATAGAGGGGTAAAAAGGTCTTTTCCTTAATGTTTAGGCCTATAAATACCCCCCATTTTACCCTGTAATGGGGACCGAATACAAGTTATTCAATACACACTTTTAAACTATTCTAAGTTATTATCCTTTCGGAGGCTTGGAATAGTTTCCTTCGCAAACACTTCGTTTGTTAGTTTCTAATCTTCAGAAACCTGTTAGCGTAATCTTTTACGCCAACAGTAATCATTTTCAAACATGCGTTTGTCAACTTTCCCTCTAGCAAACTTGAGTTGGTCTTTTATGGTGATGCAGGTAGAACAAGCTGGTTGCACATCCTTAGAACTCTCATCAATTTCCAATCCACCCTCTAGTTCTTTAACATGCTTGTCCCTAAATTCAATGCTTTCAATGAGTAATGAGCAATTTGAACAAGCATCAGAAACAAGAGGTCTAGACTCCACCACAGTGAGTTCTTTCTATGCAATCTCAAGCTTATCGATAGTTTGAGCGTGCATAGAATGTAACTCAGCAAGCTCACTCATGACAACACAACATGAGTCACACTCAACATCATCTAACTTAGACTTAAGCAAAGCATACTCAGTGGAAATAGAATCAAGTCTAAGTCTAAGTTATTTGCGTTCTCTAGCAGCTTTCACAAGTAACCTATCCTGACCAATTAAAACATTATTCAATTCATCAACTTTAACCAAAAGTTTGTTATGGAATAAAGTTACCTCTAACGAGTCTAGCTCATCATCACTGAGGATGTTGTTGGCCATGAATATGCTGGGGAAGTCCTTCACCTTCTTCTCCTCCATCTATTGTGGTTCATCCTTGTTAGAGCTTGGCTCTTCACTTGAAGAAGTGTCGATATCGCTCAAAGCAGCCATGAAAGCTCTAGAAGCAGCCTTGACTACTATCTTGGCAAGCTTGTCTCGATTCTTCTTGAAGAAGGTCTTCTTGTCCTTCTTCTGGTACCTATGCTCATTCTGAGAAACCAAGGGTTGGTTTCGGAGTCTGTGATGAGTGATTGACAGATTTTTCCCTCTGATTCGAAGGGGTCCCTCCGAAGGGGTTCGGAGGTTGGATCTCCGAAGGTGTTCGGAGGCTGTTTCACCGAAGGGCTCGGTGGGTTTGGTTGCTGCAGCTGTTGCAGCGGAGTGTGCCTGTCGGAGGGGTCCGACAGTACACGATGACTAGGTTGTACCGAAGGTCTCGGTACTTTGGGTGGTACACCGGAGTGTGTGCTGAAATTTGTTTACCCGGAGAGGTCTCCGGGGTACTGGATACACTTGTCTGCTTGTCTGTGGTGCGCAGGGGACTTCGGAGGCAACGGACGGGTCGTAGCAAGTGAACCTGGGTCAAGTGGGAGGCTTGATGCCAGGGGAGCGGGGAGCTCCGTCACGAAGGCTGCGAAGGGGTCAAGGTCGGACCTCGGGTCGATGTGCACCAGGAGAAGGCAGTAAGTGCGGAGCGTGGCTCTGGGTGAAGGTACTCCGAGACGAAGTCCTCGTAGGCGAGGCACTTCGAAGGGTACTCCGGAAGGAGTGACTTCGGAGTATGGTGGATCAAGTCCCCAGCTGAGGCAAAGGTTTCGAAGTGTGCTCCGGAGGGAGACACTCGAAGGTTACCCGACGAAGGTCTCACAAGTCGAGGTGCATCGAAGGCATGGTCCGGGTGAGGCTCGTCGAGGAGTGTGCTCGGGGAGAGACACTGCGACGAAGTGCTCATGGAATGCTTCATGCGGAGGCCTTGGACGAAGGAGGGACTTCGAAGGGTGGTACTTCGAAGGTGGGGCTTCAGAGTATGGATGTCTTGTGGTACTTCGGCCATGCATGGCTTCGGTACACGGACTGACGGAGTTCGAGCTGGGAGAAGCTGCGAAGCCGTGGTGGTCCACTCCGAAGGTGGTGGTGCGAAGGCCCAAGGGCTTTGACGGCTTCGGCTCAAAACCGTCACTGTATCGGAGGCTGACTTTGGTGAAGCGAAGGCCGTCAGGCTCAAGGCTTCTCACCGAAGCTACCGCACCCCTCGCGTGCGAAGGGGGGCTTCAGAAAGGTCAAAGACTGTAAAGGCTGATAATGTCTGCTCTGCAAAAAGCTGACGCTGTCCCCTCTGCAAAGCTGACAGAGAAGCCTCCAAATAAAGTTGACTACCTTTTGTACCCCTCTGTTCTGTAGAGACAAAACCAATGTAAACCCTAGGGGTAAAGTAGTCAATTCACTTGGGTGAATAGTGGCTATAAATATGGGGGCTGGGTAGGTAACATTTAACACTTTGAGCATTCATTGTTGAGCTCCTGTACTAGCCACCACATACGTTGTATTCATCCAGTGAGTTCATTTATTGTGTTCCCTGTTCAAGCAGCGAAGCCCTGCTTCTGTGTTGAGTTTTTGCTTGAGCTTGTTTGCATACCTCGCTGCATACTTCGATTTCTACTGTCGAGTAGTAGTGCACCGAAGCCTGTCTAGGCGAAGTGTGTTTTGTGCGAAGTGTGCTTTTCAGTGTGCGTTTGCTCTGTGTAACTGGAGGCTAGACCTCGCTGTTTACTAGCGAAGCCCTGATCGAAGCCCGGTTCTTTTCCCGTGTCGAAGCCCCTAGCGAAGTATGTAAGTGTGCGTTTAGACCTTCGTAGTACGAAGCCCAGCACTAGTTGCTGTCGCTAAGTATTTGGTCGAAGTCCTCAGAGGATAGTCCACTCCTGCGAAGAGTGAAGTGCGAAGCCTGCTCGAAGCACCCTGTGTGCGAAGCCTGCACTAATTTAGTAGAGTTGATTTTTCGGGGTTGTGGGTGGAGCGAAGTCTTCTTAGCTTCGAACTTTTGTTCCTTGCGAATCCTGTGTTCGGAGCTGTAAAATTCCTCCGAACCAGAACTTCGAAGGTTGTGTTCGAAGCCTGTTCCGCAGTAGACCAAATTAAAACAGAAGGCTATTTTTAGCCTGAAATTTTCAAAGCTCCCATTCACCCCCCCTCTGGTCGCCGTTTTCGGTCCAACACATTCTCATATTTCTTTTTCAATTTAGGGCAGTTAACTTTAATGTGAGAAAGATCTCCGCATTTAAAACACCCCCGAGATCCTCCTCTCCTCTGATCTCATCTATCATTATAGAACCGGGTGAACTTCTTGACAATGAGAGAAAGCTCCTCATCATCTAGAGTGTCCACCTGCTCTTTTGTGACAGAGACCAGAGAAGACAAGGCAAAACCACCAGCAAAGGCACAAGCGCCTGAAGAACCAGATGAAATACCTCCAGATGAAGTGCCACTGCTAGAACCAGAAACTAGTTTCATGGATGGTGGCAAAGAGTTCCCAAGTCCTTGGCGAGATGCCTTAGCAATATTAGTGGACTTAAGCTTGCTAAAGAATTCATCGCAAGTTAGTGTGTCATAACTTGCATACTCCTCGGTGCTAGAAATCTTTACTTCCCATATGCCATGATCAAGGGCATAGAGAAGCTTGATAGCACATTCATGATCAGAATAAGCCAAAGACCTAGTGGAACGCAAATTGCTCACAATGCTATCAAATATAGCAAACATGGCATCAATAGATTCGCCGGGGCTCTACACAAACATTTGATACTTTTGATTGTAAGTGCTTTAGCGCCTGACCTTAATCTGAGTTGTGCCCTCATGAAACACAGTGAGTGTGGACCAAAGCCTATCTCTGAGCATCGACGAGGATGATTTGATAGATGAAGACTACACACCTATCTCTGAGGGACCCCCTCCTCAAGCGATGGACATAAACGTTGTCATGCTTCCCGCTGAGTTCACGCTACCACAAGATAAGGTCGAGGTCACTCAGTTGAGCCTCGGCCCACGGAAGGCCATTTTCGAGATGCCCGAGGATACAACTCACCGCCTAAAGCCTCTCTACGTCAAGGGGCACATTGATGGGAAGCCAATCTCTAGGATGCTTGTAGTCAGAGGTGCTACCGTCAACCTAATGCATACTCTCTATTGAAGAAGCTCGGCAGAAACGAAGACAACATAATGAAGACCAACTTGACGCTCAATGGCTTCAATGGCGAGATCTCTAAGGCGAATGTCCTACTTTCTCTGGAGCTAACGATGGGTGACAAGCCACTTCCCATGACCTTTTTTGTCATCGATGTGCAAGGTAACTATAACGTATTGCTTGGGTGTGATTGGATTCACGCAAATTGGTGAATTCTGTCTACCTTGCACCAGTGTTTGATCCATCCAGTGGGACGACGACGATGTAGAAGTTGTACCAGCTGACACTTCAGCCTAGGATGCTTTGGCCGATGTGTCTATTGACGCCGTCCCCGATAAGGTAGAATGTCTATCAGGTAGAGACCTCTCATATTATGACTTTGTTTGCGTGTCTGAGGAGCGATTCATTCCCGGGTCTGTAAAGCCGGCTGGTGTAGTTTGACTGGCTATAAATTAGTTTTCATGTCAGGTAAGAGTAATCTTGATTGGATAAAGTCTCATGTAGAGCAATATCGGTCTTCTAAAGACGGTATTGCCGAAGCCATTGAAGATTTTAGTGAAGTAGAAAAGTTAGGTCAAGGTTTTGCGTCGGCTGACCTGTTGGAACTAGTAGACATAGGAGATGGTAGTGTTCCTAGGCCGACTTTTGTAAATCAGAATTTCCAGGCTTGTGAAAAGGCCGAGGAAATAAAGTTACTTCGGTTGTATTTGATTGTTTTGTATGGGAGTATAGTGAGATGCCTAGAGTTAGCCATGAGCTCGTAGAGCATCGGCTGCCTATTAAACTCAGATTTAGTCCTTATAAACATCCCCCTCATCTCTTTAATTTGGCCGTCTATGACCGAGTTAAAGAGGAGATAGAACGATTACTTAAGGCTAAGTTTATTAGGCCATGCATGCATACTGAATGGGTTGCTAACATTGTGCCTGTTGAGAAGAAAGGGAGTGGCAAGATTCGTGTATGCATTGATTTCAGGGATTTGAACATGGCCACTCTGAACGAAGAGTATCCCATGCTGATAGTCGACATGTTGATCAACGATGCTTCAGGACACAAGGTATTAAGTTTTCTTGATGGCAACACTTGTTATAATCAAATATTTATGGCATAAGAGGACGTTTACGAAACGTCCTTTCAATGCCCTAGTTTTTTCGGCTTGTTTGAGTGGGTTGTGATGACTTTTCGTTTAAAGAATGCTGGCGCTACATATCAACATGGTATGAACTTGATCTTTCATGATTTGCTAGGAGTTATGATAGAGGTCGATATATATGATGTTGTAGTCAAATCGGATGCTATGGAAAACCATTTAGCCGATTTCAGAGTTGATTTTGAAAGAATGCATCAGTATGGCTTGAAAATGAACTCGCTCAAGTGTACTTTTGGCATGTCAGCGAGAAAGTTCTTAGGATTTATGATTCATGAAAGAGGTATTGAGATTATCCTAAGAGACTTGATAAGATTAAGAACTTTGAAGCGCCGACATTCAAGAAAAATGTGCAAAAGTTGCTAGGCATGGTGAACTATTTGCGTTGTTTTATATCTAACCTATTTGGCAACATTGATGCTTTTGTCCCCATACTTCGACTAAAGAACGAAGCCAAATTCACTTGGGAGGCAAGTCGGCAACAAGCTTTTGAGATAATTAAGGGGTTCTTGTAATCACTGCCTATGGTAAAAGCACCAAAAGCTGAGATTCTGTTTCGGCTATACGTTGCTGCAGAAGATAGTGTGATAGGAACTGTGTTGACTCAAGAGGTGGAGGGAAAGGAGTACATCAACACATTCTTCAGTTGCCGCCTATTAGATGCCGAGACGAGGTATGTGTTCTTAGAACGTTTATGTTTATCACTATATTATACATGTACCAAACATTGCCACTATCTTCTATCTAGCACATGTATTGTTACTTGTCAAACCGATGTTATAAAATACATGTCGCAAATTCTGATTATAAGTGGGAGAATCGGAAAGTGGGCTTATGCTTTAATTCAGTATGATTTGGCTTATGAACCTTTAAAAGCTATGAAAGGCCAAATCGTTGCAAATTTTATAGTTGATCACTATATAGATGCAAATTGGAGTAACGATACTTCTCTGATTGAAGTAGTGACATGGAAACTTTATTTTGATGGTTCGGCTTGCAAGAACGGCCAAGGTGTCGGAGTTGTGCTCATATCACCTAGTGGTATGAGTTTCGAGACCTCGACCCATTTAGAATTTACTTGTACTAATAATCAAGCCGAATATGAAGCTCTATTACTAGGACTTGAATTGTTAAGCTCCATCGGTGTTAAATATGTTCATGCATATGGTGATTCTCTATTAGTTGTTCAATAAGTAGCTAGAGTTGCTCAATGCTTCAATGGTTTATTGAATAGTTTCTTGGATAAATGTCTAGACATAATTGGCACTTTTGACGATTTTGAGATTTCACATGTGTCTATAGAAGCCAACTTAGGGTGCGTTTGGTTCTGCTGTGAGCTGTGAAAAAGATGTTGTGAGTTGTCTACTATGAAAAAGCTGCTATGAACTATCTGCTGTGAAAAAGCTAAAAGTCGTTTGGTTGAAGCTGCTGTGAAAAAACTATTGTGAGCTGACTGTTTTTTATAACTTACATAATTTTAATCATTATAATATTCTATACATATATATAAATAGGAAACACTCAACATTGATGCAACTAAATAACAAAAAAATATATTAGATAAATAAAAAAAATTCATAGTTCATATTATAAAATAACCGACAACCACATATTATCTCATGAAATTGTGCAATGCAATACAAACCATAATAATGTTAGATCAATTAAGACACCTTGAATTCATACTATTTAATATGTACTAAAAATTAGAAAAGCAGAAAAGCAGGGTCCAGGCTGCTTCCAAATTTGTACTAGAAAAAAGTTGCTTTTTCACAGCAGAAGCAGTTTTGGTAAACCCATTTGGTTCGGCTTCTGCTTTTTCACAGCAGAAGTAGATTTTAAAAGCAGAACCAAACACACCCTTAGTAGCAAATGATTTGCCTCAACAAGCATTTGGTTACCAAGTAAAAAGAGGTAAATTTTTCGCACAAAAAAAGCCAATGCTTGACTTAGTTTTACCATGCGAGTTAGAGCACATCGGTCTGACCGGCATGACATGGCTGATCCAACTGCCGGTGTGAAGTTGGTCTAACCGGCCATGCCAGGCCAGTCTGACCGCCCCATGTTGGCTAATTGACAAGAGCCGGTCTGATCGGCCCAATGTGGCCGGCCTAACCGCCCCGTGTTAGGATGTTTTGAGGGATGGAGGGCAAGCCGATGTTTGTGATTTGAATGCCAATTAGAGTGGAAATTTGGTGAGTGCTTCAGAAGACAACATGGATGATTGGAGGACTCTGATTATCCAATACTTGAGAGATCCTAGTAAGAAGGTTGATCGAAAAGTTCGACGGCAAGAGTTTAAATTTGTGTTGTTTGATGATGAGTTGTATCGCTGAACAATTGATGGTGTACTTTTGAAAAGTTTGAATGCCGATCAGTCTAGACTTGCTGTAGGTGAAGTACATGAAGGTCTTTGTGGTACTCATTAGTTGGCCCAGAAAATGAATTGGATGCTCAAAAGAGTGGGTTTTTATTGGCCGACTATGACTAAGGATTATTTTAGGTACTATAGAGGATGTGGAGCATGTCAAAGGTTAGGTAATATCCAGCTTGCTCCTACGTCTTTGCTTAATCCTATTATCAAACTATGGTCATTCTGAGGCTAGGCCTTGGACTTCATCGGCCAAATTTATCCTTCCTATTCAAAAGGGCATCGATTCATGTTGATTTCTACGGATTACTTCGCCAAGTGGATTGAGGCCGTGCCTCTCAAGAACATGGCGCATAATGAGGTAATTTATTTCATCTTGAAGCACATTATACATAGATTCGGTATTCCTCAAACTCTTACTACAGATCAGGGTGCTTCGTTTGTTTCTAAAGAAGTGTGTGATTTTGCCGAATCTTATGGTATAAAGTTGATAAATTCTTCACCATACTACGCTTAGGCCAATGGTCAGGCCGAGTCTAGTAATAAAACTGTGATTAAGATCAATAAGAAAAAGATTGAAGAGTTTCCTAGAAGGTGGCATGAAGTGCTTTCTGAGGCATTATGGGCATGTAGAGTTGTGAAGCATGGTGCCACCAAGGTAAGTCCATATGAGTTGGTGAATCTTGGCTCTTTTACATTGCTTAAGCAATATGACTTATCGGGCGATGATTATGAAGTTCTCTTGAAGGACAATTTGGAAGAAGTGACCGATAAGAGGTTAAGACCTCTAGAGGCAATAGAAAGAGACAAAAGAAGAGTGGCTAGAGCTTATAATAAAAAAGTGAAAGCAAAATCATTTCAAGTTGGCGACTTGGTTTGGAAGACGATTTCGTCGTTAGGCACTAAAAGCCCAAAGTTTGTGTGAAACCAAGAAAGGTCGCATTGTGGTTTCTGTCTTTATGATGAGTGATTGACAAGGTTGAGCGATCTGGTGAATGAGTGAGTGATGGTTTGATTGCATCGATGGGATCGATGTGTGGTTATGGAGAGTGGATGCTGAGGGGATCGGTGTGCGCCGCGTTTCATATTTTGGCTTGTCTCATGTGTGTAGGGTGGAGATGCTAACCAACTGTCAGTGGTGGGTGATCAAGGGTCGAGTAGGGAGCTCGATGCCAGAGGATAAGGATGCCGGGTAAAGTTGGAGATGATCTCAAGAGTAGACGAGAAGATAGAGCAAGCCATGGACAGACGGATGGTCGAGACAGCGTTACGTTCCAGTCAACAAAAGGGAGGCCAGTGCAAGTGATCAGGAGGCTCGAGGGGATCGAGAGCAGGAGAGACTTGCTGGCGGTCGAGTTCGTAGATTGGCATCACATGTCGAAGATCGAGGATGCTTTTTCGGTTTTTGCTGAAAACCATCTCATCTCTAAATGTTTTTAAATTCCAATAATTAGGAGTTTATTTTCGTTTAGTAATTTAGATTAAGTGTAAACTTTTAGTATTTTTCGGAATTGTCAAAATTCTGAAAATATATTAAAAGTATAGGTTTAAGTGTTGTAATAAATTAGGTATATTCTTTGTGTACTTTTCTGGATTTTCATTCTGAAAAATACCAAACAGTATTTCAGGTTTAATTAGTTTTAAGTATTAATTTGTAATTAAATCATAGGGGCATTTTGGGGTTTTCTTTTGTGGGCTTGCCTATATAAAGGACCCAAATGCCTAGGGTTGGTGTGACTTGTGTGGCTGTCATGACTCTTTCAGCTGAACATTTTGGGGCTACCAATCACAATTTCTATTTTGTTCTAGTCTTTTTGCTGTTCTTAATTTCGTGCTTAGTGTTCATTATTCGGATCAAGCAAAAACATCCAGGAGATTCCAGCGCATGTATTGTTCATCCTTTTCAGATTCACTTTTGGAGCTGAGTTTTGAACTTTTTTAATGCTGTTTTTGGACCTGAGTTCTTCATGAATTTTGTTGTACAAGTTTCCAAGGTTCCATTTTTTAAGTTTGCAAAAGTTTTTGACCACTGCTGCATATATTTTTCTATCCAATAAAGTGCCTAAACAGTTCTGGAAACTTCTGATTTATGCTGATTGAGTTGTCTTCAATCTGGATTCAATCTTTGAGCCGAGTCTTGATATGTTTTGGTACTATTCTTGGACGTGAGTTCCATATAATTTTTGTTGTCCAAGTTTCAAGGGTTTCATGTTCGAAATTTGCAAAATGTTTTGACCACTGTTGCATATATTTTCCTATCCAACAAAGTGCCTAAAAAATTCAGAAAACTGCTGATTTCTGCCAAGTTGTGTCCTGTTTTTAGTGTGGATTCAATCTTTGAGGCGATTTTTGATCGGTTTTGGTTCTGTTTTTGGACCTGAGTTATACATAACTCTTGTTGTCTAAGTTACAAGGGTTCCATGTTTGAAGTTTGCAAAAGGTTATGAACATAGCTACATATAATTTTTGGCTCATCTATATGCTATAAAATTTCTGGAAGGTGGTCATTTGCTGAAAATCTTGAAGGCTCAAAGTTGAATCTAGAAACATTTTTCTCCCTTCTTTTTCTTTCCCAGCTTGCCGATCATGTGCTGCCATATGCAGTGATGCTTTTCACCATTAACAACTACATGTACTGCTGAGCACATGTTCCACCAAGCCCATTCTAAAATTATTTTTTTATGTGAGTCTTTTGTATAGAACAGAAAAAGTTTGAGAGCTATTTTTAAAGTGCAGTCTTTGTGTGTGCAAATTCAGTGCTGGTGATCCCTCAATCTATCATTTTACATAATATCATATAATAGGGTGATAGCATCTGTTTTTATCAAAGTCTTTACTACATCTGCTTCCACTTGTTCATTTAGAGGTGCGTTGGGTGATTTGAAAAGGCCATCATATTCGCAAGAATTTGTCGAGGCGCCTATTCACCCCACCTCTAGTCGTCATTCTGATCCCACAATTGGTATCAGAGCCAGTTAGATCATAAGTTGACCTTAACCGGTTTGTGATCCTTGTGGCGACATGGACAAAAACACGAAGATTCTGGTGTTTGATGGTCGAGACTTTGTGAGAAACCAAGGGTTGGTTTCGGAGTCTGTGATGAGTGATTGACAGATTTTACCCTCTGATTCAAAGGGGTCCCTCCGAAGGGGTTCGGAGGTGGTTTCACCGAAGGGTTCGGTGGGTCTGGTTGCTGCAGCTATTGCAGCGGAGTGTGTCTGTCGGAGGGGTCCGACAGTACACAATGACATGGTTGTACCGAAGGGTCTCAGTACTTTGGGTGGTACACCGGAGTGTGTGCCGAAGGTTGTTTACGCGGAGAGGTCTCCGGGGTACTAGATACACTTGTCTGCTTGTTTGTGGTGCACAGGTGACTTCGAAGATGACAGACGGTTCGCAGCAGGTGAACCTGGGTCAAGTCGGAGGCTTGATGCTAGGGGAGCAGGGATCTTCGTTACGAAGGCTGCAAAGGGGTCGAGGTTGGACCTCGGGTCGAGGTGCGCCAGGAGAAGGAAATAAGTGCGGAGTGTGACTCCGGGTGAAGGTACCCCGAGACGAAGTTCTCGGAGGCGAGGCACTTCGAAGGGTACTCCGAATGGAGTGACTTCAAAGTATGGTGGACTAAGTCCTCAGCAATGAGGCAAGGCGTTCGAAGTGTGCTCCGGAGGGATGCACTCAAAGGTATACCCGACGAAGGTCTCAGAAGTCGAGGTGCATCGAAGGCATGGTCCGGGTGAGGATCATCGAGGAGTGTGCTCGGGGAGAGACACTGCGACGAAGTGCTCATGGAATGCTTCATGCGGAGGCCTTGGACGAAG
Source organism: Zizania palustris (assembly GCA_019279435.1). NCBI lineage: Eukaryota > Viridiplantae > Streptophyta > Magnoliopsida > Poales > Poaceae > Zizania > Zizania palustris. Next base: position 32,194,096 of record JAAALK010000289.1, on the reverse strand, counting down.
GAGGGACTTCGAAGGGTGGTACTCCGAAGGTGGGGCTTCGGAGTGAAGCTGACTTCGGAGTAAGGCTGGCTCCGGAGTGAAGCTGGCTCCGGATTGAGGCTGGCTCCGTAGTGAGGATGACTTGAGGTACTTCGGCCATGCATGGCTTCGGTACACGGACTGATGGAGTTCGAGCTAGGAGAAGCTGTGAAGCCGTGGTGGTCCACTCCGAAGGTGTTGGTGCGAAGGCCCAAGGGCTTTGACGGCTTCGGCTCAAAACCGTCACTGTATCGAAGGCTAACTTCAGTGAAACGAAGGCCGTCAGGCTCAAGGCTTCTCACCGAAGCTACCGCACCCCTCGCGTGCGAAGGGGGGCTTTAGAAGGGTCCAAAACTACAAAGGCTGACATCGCCTGCTTTGCAAAAGCTGGTGTTGTCCCCTCTGCGAGCTGACAAAAGAAGCCTCCAAATAAAGTAGACTACCAGCTGTACCCCCTGTTCTGATGAGACAAAACCAGTGTAAACCCTAGGGGTAAAGTAGTCTATTCACAAGGTTGAATAGTGCCTATAAATAGTGGAGGCTGTCTGGGTGAAGTGTGTTTTTCAGTGTCTGTTCGCTCTGTGTAAACTAGAGGCTAGACCTCTCTGATTACTAGCGAAGCACTATTCGAAGTCCTCGGCGAAGTGTGTTCAGTGTGCGTTTAGACCTCCGAAGTGCGAAGCCTAGTACCAGTTGCTAGCGCTGAGTGTTTGATCGAAGTCCTCAGAGAGAAGTCCACTCTTGCGAAGGGTGAAGTGCGAAGCCTGCTCGAAGGTACCCTGTGTGCGGAGCCTGCACTGACTTAGCAGAGCTGAATTTTCGAGGTTGTGGGTGGAGCGAAGTCTTCTTGGCTTCGAACTTTTGCTCCTTGCGAAGCCTGATTTTGGAGCTGTGAAATACCTCCGAACCAGAACTTCGAAGGGTGTGTTCGAAGCCTGTTCCGCAGAAGACAGAAGTAAAACAGAAGGCTATTTTTAGTCTGAAATTTTAAAAGCTCCCATTCACCCCCCTCTGGTCGCCGTTTTCGGTCCAACAATTGGTTTCAGAGCAGGTTAAGATCACCTGTTGATCTTAACCGGTTTTGTGATCTGTTGGTGACATGGACAGAGTTAGTAAAATACCTCTGTTCGATGGGACTGATTTTGCATACTGGAAGGTGCGCATGGAGGCTTACTTGCTAAGCCAAGGAAATGCAATTTGGAGATTGTGGACTCACAATACTCCATCCCTGAAACTCGCACCTCTCAAATAGAGAAGGATCAGTATAATGCCAACTCCAAGGCTAGAAACATATTGTTCATTAGTTTGAGCCGAAGTGAGTTTGATAGGGTTCAGCACCTTAGGACAGCTAGGGAGATTTGGACTACACTCACTATTTTTCATGAGGGCTCTACACAGATTAAGGCCAGGCGCCAAAGCACATACAATCAACAGTACCAGCTGTTTGTGCATGCACCTGGTGAATCTATAGATGCCATGTTGTCTCGCTTCGATGCAATAGTTAGTAACTTGCGGTCCAACGGGACGCTTGCTTACAATGATCATGATAGGGCTATCAAGCTTCTTTATGCTCTTGATCGTAGCATATGGGAAGTGAAGATATCCAGCATTGAGGAGTCCGCAGGTTATGACACATTGACCTGTGATGAGATCTTCAGCAAGCTGAAGTCCACAAAGATTGCCAAGGCATCTCTTGCAGTGCATAGGAACTCCTTGCCACAACCATTGGCACTAGTTTCTAGCACTAGCCATGGCACCACTGCAGAATCAAGCACGTCTGACACTTGTGTTCTTGCAGATGGTTTTTTTTGTCCTCCCTGGTCTCCGTCACTAAGGAACAGGTGGACACTCTGGATGATGATGAGCTTGCTCTCATTGCCAGAAGGTTCACCCGTTTTCACCATGAGAGACGGGATCAGAGGAGAAGTGGTTTAGTGGTTGTTTTGAGTGTGGCGACACTTCTCACATCAAGGCCAATTGCCCTAAACTCAAGAAGAGAGATGAGAGTGAGCGCCCCAAATACCACAAGAAGGAGAGGAAAACCTTTGTGAAGGGCAAGCGTGGCAAGGTGGTTAAGAGGGTAGCCAAAGCCGCTTCCAGAGCATTTGTTGCTGCTCTCAGTGACATCGACACTTCCTCAACTGAGGAGTCGAGCTCTGAGGAGGAGGAGTCTCCAAGGAAGGAGGAGAAGAAGGACAAGAAGGGGCAAGATTTCACCGCCCTTTGCTTCATGGCCGACAGCGATCACAGCGGCGATGAGCTTGACTCATCTGAGGTACCACTATCCTATGACCAGCTTTCAATTAAATTAGATGAACTGAATGAAGTAGTTCTTGGTCAGGATAGATTACTTGTGCAAGCCGCAAGAGATAGAAAAGACCTTAGACTTAGGCTAGAATCTGTTTCTACCACTACTACAAAGCGACACTGTAGCGGCGGGCAAAATCGACCTATAGTGGCGGGCATCCAGTCCGCCACTGCTCTAACGCCACTGCTATCGCTGGTTAGCAGTGGCGGTCAGAGCGCCCGCCACCGCTGTGTCAACAGCAGTGGCGGGCGCGCTGACCTCATCGGCCCGCCACTGCTATTATCAATATCAGTGGCGGGCAGATGATGTCAGCGCGCCCGCCACCACTATGTCAACATCAGTGGCGGGTAGATGATGTCAGCACGCCCGCCACCACTATGTCAACAGCAGTAACGGGCAAGCTACCTCATCTGCCCGCCACTGCTGTGTATAAGCCATAACACAGAATGCTGTGATCCCACAAACCAAAACACAGAAATTATATGCTTCACACAACCATCCACATACACAGCAGCAAAACATCCACATATCCACATACACAGCAGCAAAACATCCACATATCCACATACACAGCAGCAAAACATCCACATATCCACATACACATCCACAACAACAACACATCAACACAACAACCATCAATCTCATCAATTTTCAAAAATTCACAATGTTTACATTCTTCCGGGTAATGTTTCACAATAAACATCCATCAACACAATTCATTGTTTCACAAATACATGCTCATGCGGTTTATGTTTTCTTGGAAGGCTAACTCATATCTTAATTGGTTCGCCTTTTCATTCTTCCGGCCCAATCATACAGAGTTGGATGCTTGGCCACTTCACTCTCAGGATCGAAAAATACTCCAAGCTCATGAAGAATCTCATGCATCGTGAAGCGGCACATCCTTGATACGATTTCGTACATTTGTGATTCAGAGAGTTGGCTCTTCTCGGCAACGGTTGATGGACCTGACGCCTGCATACGTAAAATATAAGTACATACGCTGCAAGTTATATTAGATTAACACACAAGAAATCAACTTACTTCTTTAGTATCCTCAGATACTGTCCGCCCAAACTTTCCTAAGTTATTGCTCATGAAATCACAAGTATAGTAGCCACAATGCACGGAACCAAGAGATTGTTTGTGACACTTCAAAATAGACAAAGTTAGAACGATATATAGTTTGGCTTTATCAATTGAATTAACAAATTTAAAAATATAATATTACCGGAAAGTTGGTTCTGATAAGCATTTCTTTCGGCCTCTGTGGATCATGTGGGCCACCTAACTTTTCCACGTAGTATCTATGTGCACTCTGAATAACATTTAATATATCTTGATATTCTTTTTTGGGTTTGTCGAGCGAGTCGAGCACATAAACCCTTGAGCTTTTTGGGTATATCAGAAGTGCAATCCAATGATCACTATCGAAAGAAGTAATATATGATTATGTTAGTTTCATAATCGATAAAACGTGTTTAAGTGGATATAGTGGGTATACTTACTTAAAGTTATATGCCCCACATATAATTTCTCTGTCCTTCCATTGATACATGCACCGCGCAATATACAACGCGGCACAAATCCTTTTGTTCTTCTTAAGTTTGTCTTCGTCTTTATTGAACATCTTTCTTTGAAATTTTTTCTTACCCGCAGTCCAGTACTTGCTATCATTCTGGTTTAGTGTCGGGTTCAGCGCACTTTGGCTTATTAATGACGGGTTTAGGTACCCATACAATTTAGACTCGTCACCGCGTGAATTACAACTGCATATGTTATAAAACAATAGTCAATATAAGACATTATTTATTTTTTCTTTGTATTGACAAAGTATAAAGTACTTACATGCACCAGAGCATCATGCTTGTGATGTCGGTTCGCTTTAGACGAAACATCCGATGGAAGTCGTCGAAAAATAGTGCAAGCTTAAACTCTGGGCAGTTGAATATTTCTTGTGGAACCGTCAGTTCTATTTGTGTTACACCTAACGAAGACGCTTCGAGGTACCAGTCATGAAATGTTTTCATCGTCCAAGGCATACAATTAAGTACTCCTTGGGGTAATAATGGTTTGCCTGGTTCGTATTCGATATAATCCTCGTCTCCGTAGGTCCTCTTATCAACAGAAAGTGAGCCCGCATGCTTTTGTACTGGAGCCTTTATGGGAGCCGCTTCGGGCATAGAACGTGTTTGCCCCAAAGTATTAAAAAATTTATGCATTTCAGATTTCAGCGCAGAACACTGCCCAGCTTGAACAGTTATCTTGTGGATTGCTGGCTTTGGGCATGCATCTTGTTTTTCAGGCTCGGCAGCAACTAGCACTGGCACTTGAGGATCAGCCGGAACTGGCACTTGAGGCTCAGTCGGAACTAGCACTGGCATTTGATCTGGCTCTGGCACATTTGTGTTGGGCTCATCAGTGGGCTCAAGCACTGGCACTAGCTTTGTCACTTGAGGATCAGAAGTCACTTTCGATTCTATCACTTCTGCCACTTTATTGGGCACTGGCTCTTCCTCTGCATTTTCCTCTATTTCACGCTCATCAACAGGTGATAATGATCCTATATTTTGCACATCCTGAGATGAAAGATATGTGGGGGATTGTGATGAGACAATAGGTGATTTACTCTGAGAACTTGTCTGCAGTAATTTGATATCTCGGCTCGCCCATAGGACAAAGTTATTTAGAGCATCTCCGATTGTCTCAATCCCCTCATCAGGCATTGGAAGATCCAAGGGGTCATTAATAAATCTGTCGTTGGTGATCTCATTGACCTGAACCTTGGTATAGTCAGCAGGAATAGGCCGATTGTGAAATAAATCCCCAGGCATAGCAATGCCTCGTGCAGCCTCTTGGGAATGCCCTTTGCGCCCTATCGGTACATGCAGGCTGCAGGGTGTGTCCTCTTTAATATAATTTACAGGAAATTTGTCTTGTACTGAGCCAACACTGCTTGGTACGTCGAGTCGTACCTCTGGCACAATTATTTGTCCAGCTGCAGCCTGCATTATGTTTGGATTCTCGTTAATAAATTCAAAAAAGTGTCGCTCCCACTCTGCACGGCGCTCTGCGGCGTCGTCTGTGCGTGCTTGACGCTTCTTGTATGTGGCACCCTTCTGTTTCTTGAAAGTATTTTTCCAGGGTGCTATAGAAGAGACACCTCGGGTGCGCCCTCGATGTTCCTCGTTTCCGAGAGCAGATGTAAGCTGGTCATTACATCCCTCGGGCTTGAACTTTCCAGTCTTCTCCAACTCAGCGATTTCCTGTGCTTTCTGGAATACTTCACTAGTCCGTGAGTCGGAGAGCATATATTGGCCCTCGGGTGTTTTTTTAGCTCGACCTAGGAGCCATCTCTTAGTGCGCTGATCAGCACCTGAAAACTGTTCAGGTAACCCAGCCGCACGGTCCTCCTCCTCCTTTTTACTCCACTCATCCTCCTTAGCCTTATATCCACCTGGCCCAAGTTTATGGGGGAACTTATTCTTCTTATTAAGTTCTTTGAACATTATGCTCTCTTGTTTGGCTTCTTCGGAGCAATGCTGCATTTTGAATTCATTCCATTCATTTGGCGTTATAAAGCCGTAGTCGTTGAGTGGCGACTCATCTTTCTGAAGGTATTGTGTGTTCAGTTTAGTCCTAAATGTACAGAGAGCCTTCCCGATAGTCTTCAATGTGGCAGCTTTAGCGTCTTCTAAGCGGTCTTCCGGGAATTTATAATGCGCTTTTATATGCTGCCACAATTCGTTCTTTGTAGCTTCAGGGACAGTCTTCCAATTTTTCCAAACTATCTTACATCGCTCCCTGGCGAGACATCCACAGTCGTTACGCCACTTCGCTGTGATTTCTTTTGGCTTCTTTGGAGCCCCATCAACATGCACTTCTTCAACCTCATAGATAGCTGTATGTAGCTTGTTCTTCTCCCGTTTCCCTCTCCTCTTCGCATTTGCAGACGATGTTGTGGCAGTGGGCTCAACATCTGTTCGCTCAGCTGACTCAATAGCTGGGACAATAGTTGTTCTTTTCTCGACTTGGAATAATCGACGCTTGCTTCCTCGCTTTGGACGATCCTACGATGATAGACAATGTGAGCTTCAGGAATGTAATCCTCGGTTAGAAGCTGCTCTGACTTGTTACTAACGTAATAATTACCTCCGCTTGAGCTTCAGGAATGTAATCCTCATCAGCGTCTTCTCTCGTTCTCTTCTTCCTAGGCTCCATTGGATGTTCATTCTCCGGAGAGTGGTACAAAGATTCGCTATCGGAGGATCCTTCAGATGAACCCTCTTTATTTGTTTTTGCGGGAGACTCGTAGATGAGCTCCTCGATGGAACGTCCTTCTTCCGCCATAGATAAACTATTCATATGAAGAGGCTAATGTATCAGAATTTTGGTTATGCCAAAAAGGTCTGATGTCATATTAATCCTAAAGTTAGGATGTTGTGTTGTTTTCTCTCTCTAGTGTTGTTGAGGCCTCAGCATATTTTGTGTTGTTTTTCAAAATGTTCATGTCTGCCATGGAACCATGTTCACGCCCATTCCCTGTCAGCAACACGAGAAAGAAGTTGTTGATAGGAATGGACGTGTCACATGGTTTGATGACATACATGAGATAACTCAATAATAATTTGCATCATAGGCCTCTAAAAGGAATTGCAGAATCTAATATTGGTCTTCAACCGGATGCATGAACTTGAGGATTAGTATATAGTAGCCTTAGAAATAATAGCAGTAGTAAACTGAACACAATGTTGTTGAGGCCTCAGCATATTTTGTGTAGCTTTTCAAAATGTTCATGGCTGCCATGGAACCATGAACACATCCATTCCCTGTCAGCAACACGAGAAAGAAGAAATTGTTGACAGGAATGGATGTGTCTCATGGCTTGATGACATACATGAGATAACTCAATAACAATTTGCATCATAGGCCCCTAAAAGGAATTGCAGAATCTAATGTTGGCCTTCAGCCAGATGCATGAACTTGAGGATTAGTATATAGTAGCCTTAGAAATAATAGCGGTAGTAAACTAGTCACAGTGTTGTTTAGGCCTCAGCATATTTTGTGTAGCTTTTCAAAATGTTCATGGCTGCCATGGAACCGTGAGCACGCCCATTCCCTGTCAGCAACACGAGAAAGAAGTTGTTGATAGGAATGGACGTTTCACACGGCTTGATGACATACATGAGATAACTCAATAACAATTTGCATCATAGGCCTCTAAAAGGAATTGCAGAATCTAATATTGGTCTTCAACCGGATGCATGAACTTGAGGATTAGTATATAGTAGCCTTAGAAATAATAGCAGTAGTAAACTGAACACAATGTTGTTGAGGCCTCAGCATATTTTGTTGCCATGGAACATTAGAGGGAAAAACAACACAAAATATGCTGAGGTATCAACAAAACTAAAGAGAGAGAACAACACAATCTCCTAGCTTGAGAATTAATATAGTGGCTTCGGAAGTAATAGCTGACTACTGTAGCCAAGAAAAGTTTTCATACATTTCCCACCTTTGACACTGTGATCAGTTTACTACTGTAGCCTCAGAAGTAATAGCAGTAGTAAACTGATCACAGTGTCAAAGGTGGAAAATGTATGAACACTCTTCTTGGCTACAGTAGTGAGCTATTACTTCTGAAGCTACTATATTAATTCTCAAGTTAGGAGATTGTGTTGTTCTCTCTCTCTTGTGTTGTTGAGGCCTCAGCATATTTTGTGTTGTTTTTCAAATATGTTCATGGCTGCCATGGAACCGTGAGCACATCCATTCCCTGTCAGCAACACGAGAAAGAAGAAGTTGTTGACCGGAATGGATGTGTTTCACGGCTTGATGACATACATGAGATAACTCAATTACAATTTGCATCATAGGCCCCTAAAAAGAATTGCAGAATCTAATGTTGGCCTTCAGCCAGATGCATGAACTTGAGGATTAGTATATAGTAGCCTTAGAAATAATAGCGGTAGTAAACTGGTCACAGTGTTGTTTAGGCCTCAGCATATTTTGTGTAGCTTTTCAAAATGTTCATGGCTGCCATGGAACCGTGAGCACATCCATTCCCTGTCAGCAACACGAGAAAGAAGTTGTTGACCGGAATGGATGTGTCCCACGGCTTGATGACATACATGAGATAACTCAATTACTATTTGCATCATAGGCCTCTAAAAGTTGTTCTAAAAAAGTGGTAATGTGGTATGCAATATTTCTCATGGCATTACTTTTCATCAAGGAAAACACTCAGGCCCTGAAAATCTATCCTACTAGAATGATTGAAATCAATATACAACTTGAGAACTCAATCAGCAACAATAGAATGAAAATTAATTTGATTCAGCTACTTGCAATCAAAAGAGATGTACTGAACTATCATGTACCCGACTTGATTCTAATCCAATCAGACCTTAGAAAGGCATCAAAACATTTTAAGACAACAATATGCAAGCACTAATCAGATTGATTTCAGACTTGAAACAAATTCTGGACACTATTCAGATATCAGTTTGTTTCAAGAGAATTAAATTCCTAGTTCTGAACCAGAGAATGGGGTGTCTAACAAAATCAGAAACAAAACGATTGAACTGATTCAAATACATTTGATCTAACCACTTGAAGAGATTTAAAATCATCATACTATAAATCACTTCAGATTGACTGTTATCAACACATGTTCACTTGACTGCATCCTTATGTTCTAATTCAAGCACATAGAGACGAATTCAGAGGATCAGATATTAATCACCAATTAAAACTGTACCTACTCTCAAACTTGAACAAATTCAATCAACAAGACTTTTCTGAATACTCATCAATCAAAAACCAGAGTTAATCAAACCAACTATCATAGTTGTTACGGCGGTGCGGCGAGGCGAGGCGCCGGACCACCTTCACACCATTTAGGCGAGTATGGCGTGCGGCGAGGCGACGCCATACTCACTTCACAGATTTTGTGCTAACATTATTACTAATATATGATGTTCATCACAATATTGGTAATAATTTCAGTAATATAACTATTCCATAATCTATATATCCATAATTAGCAAAGCAGCAACAACTATTCCATTTATCTTTAACAACACAAATGTTCTAACTACCTATATAGCACAACAAATAACAAGCATGGCAACCAGATCAAGCATAATCACATAGAAAACATTTTCTCACAGAGAAAACATTAGAATCACTGAGCTAGGGTTTTCTTTCACAGAATCACAGCTAGGGTTTTCTTTCACTGCGGCTCGGGCCAGCAGAACACAGGCCATGCGTGCACTGCCACTGCCACTATCATCTCAGATACTCAAGAGACTATATAAAATTAAATGAGAATCTAACCAGACTGATTGCAGAGGGATGGGGACGGGGACGGGGACGGCGGCGCGGGGTCTGGCGACAGCGACGTGGGCTCCGGCGGAGTTCGGGGCGACGACGGCAACGGGTTCCGAGGGTGGCGGCGCGGGCTCCGGGACGGGGATGGCGGCGTGCGTCGAGGACAGGGACGGCAGCGATGGCTCCGAGGTGGCGGTGAGGGGTCCGGGGACACCAACGGCTCCGAGATGGCGGCGACGGGCTTCGGGGACGACAACGACGGGCTCCAATGGTGGCGGCGCGGGCACTAGGAGCGGTAGTATAACTGGCAGGAGAAGATTAGGGCTTAGGGTTTTAGACGCGGGAGCGAAACTTTTATATAGGTGGATTAGCAGTGGCGGGCACACGCTGATGTCATCTTGCCCGCCACTGATATTTATCGTAGTAGTGGCGGGCAAAGACATAGTAGTGGCGGGCCGCTGACGTCACCGACCGCCACTACTAGGGTTTAGTCTGGGCGGGTGGAAAAAAGTATAGTAGTGGCGGGCATATGCTGACGTCAGCATGCCCGCCACTACTAAAAGGATAGCGGTGGCGGTCTGGTGACGTCATCATGCCCGCCACTACTAATCCGCCGTTGGTGGGGTTATCTAGCATACGTTGCCACTCAAGTCGAGAAAGACTTAGTAGCGCAGTGGTGCGGGGGTTGCTTTGGTGCCATGCGGTTCGAGGTTCGAACCTTGCTGCCTGCAGGCGGTTTGAGGTTCGAACCTTGCTGCTAGCATCCAAACATTTTTTTTACATTTTCATGACTTTTTTGTTCATGTTTAAATTCTAGTTTGAACTTGATTTTTAACAATAAAAATACATCATAACTTATCTAATTGCAAAAACTGATATTTTTCTCCCTTAATTAGTTTACTGTTTTTATTTTCATTAAGTGTGTTTTTATTAGCATCCAAACATTTTTTTTACATTTTCATGACTTTTTGTTCATGTTTAAATTCTAGTTTGAACTTGATTTTTTAACAATAAAAATACATCATAACTTATCTAATTGCAAAAACTGATATTTTCTCCCTTAATTAGTTTACTGTTTTTATTTTCATTAAGTGTGTTTTTATTAGCATCCAAACATTTTTTTTACATTTTCATGACTTTTTTGTTCATGTTTAAATTCTAGTTTGAACTTGATTTTTAACAATAAAAATACATCATAACTTATCTAATTGCAAAAACTGATATTTTTCTCCCTTAATTAGTTTACTGTTTTATTTTCATTAAGTGTGTTTTTATTACATGTTGTTACTATATGATCGAGACTTTGTAGCACGGTGGTGCGGGGGCTCGCTTGACATATCATGTTTATTTGAAAGCAAGTAAACAAACACAAGTCCAGGCTGGGGAAACCAGCTTACACATCGAAACGCACTACTGGTCAAACCCAAATCGGCACAAACCCAACCTATTTCTGGTTAAACAGATTAAAAGCCTCAACTTGCCAATCATCAACCAAATCGGCATCATCAGGCAGTCTGAACTGCTCTCCATGTTCCTGAACAAAAAAATACACGCGGCGGTGATAGTGAGAACAACTTATTATCAATGATTGAATTGGATGATAAAAATATAAAATTTGCATAAAAAGAGGATCTTGCCTCCTTCATCCTCTTGCTGCCGCATTGCTCTACATGCTTCCCTTTTCCACCGCTAGCCTCGGCATGTTTCCCTCTACCACAGGTTGTCTCATCATTCTTCCGTAGCACAACACTTACCCTATCTGGTTGCGGCGATCGCGAGTCGTCCTCCGAGTCGGAGTCCATTATGGGAATCACTT